>CM023359.1:25601834-25935858 GCA_013282895.1 Eriosoma lanigerum
GATTACGGAGATTTTCTTATCACAAGATAAATATAATATTTGAATTCGCAGCCTGATTAAACTCTCTTAAGAAGATTAAATTAGGTATTGCAAACGTCTTAAATATAACTCAATTATATTTTTGTTTTATTTATTATTTATAATGTTACAATATGTTTTATACTTGAAAAGTTCTGGTTTAGGGTTTACCGGTGTAATAACTATTAGTTAGAAATTTCATATAACTTGCTTTAAATTAAAATTGTTCGATTTGGGCCTTAAACACGGCTATCCGGTTAGGCAATTTCGGTACACTCATGTCGATAAAACAAAATCAAACCTAATTATAATTTTCCTATTATGATAAGTAATAAAACTAATAGCAACTTGCCTACATAACACACAATTTATAAAACAATAATAATTATAAAAAAATAAACGTTGATAACATAAGAATTTTGTATTTTTATAATTGAAAAAATTTTAATTACACAATAAATGATTAGAACATTTAAAACAAAACTTCATATTTTTACAATTTATGATATGAACAAGATTCTCTTACGTATCAAAAAAAATCAAAGTTCAATTTTCATATAGATAAAATATAATAATTAAAAGACTTAGTAAACTGTTCTGTAAAGCGTTACACGTTTCAGTCGTTATAATAATTATTGATAACATAACAAAAGGAAAGTGGTATTTTTATAACATTTTTTTATAGTCTACGTAAGCCTTGAAAAATATTACTTTTGCTGATTGTCACAGTTATTATAGTATGATCAAAATTGTGTGTTATATTCCGTGGAGATTTGATTGTTTGTTATCCGATTGTTGGGGAAACTGACGATTGTGTTTGAATATTGGCAATAATAATAAGAACAAAAATGTTTGAGAAAAGCGAAAATAAGTAGTTGCTTTAATAGTGCTTTTACGTAGTTGAATAATAACGTAGAATATATTATGATAATGGACATTACAACGAAATATTTTTGCTCGAAATATGTATAGGATCTCGTGATTATTAATTAATTAATTTTTAATTTATTAATGCCGTACGGTAATTTACAAAGTAAAACAATATTTGAAACATATATAATTAATTGATTCATCAGGTAAATAAATATCTGTTAGATCTGATTTTTTTTTTAAAATTATTATTTGGAATGAAAACTATAAAAATAATGTTTCAAATTACAAATTCAAATTCAAAATTAATATTATAAATGAATTTTTTATTTTAAAAAACCTTAATATGGTGTATTTTAAAGATTTTAATTTTCTTAAAAAAAAATTGAAGTGTAAAATAATTAATTAGAGAAATATTAATTATTAATTATGTCTATATTATAAATCCGTTTAAATTAATGATTGTCATGTTTTGTATAAGACGGATGCCATAAACAATAGGTTTATGATATAACAAATTCAGATTATGAATGAACGTGATATTATAGGAATAAAAAATAATAATTTATTGATCAAATTAAGAATTATACGCATAATATATTTTTTTAATTAATCATTATAGCTATCTCAATATGCACAAATTGTTTTCTTATTTTTACTGTATTTTTTTGTTAGTTAAATTAAAGCGTAGCCTCAAAAAATTAGAATTAACAAAAAAAAGTATCTAGAAGTAAATCCTTGTGGGACTTCTAGTATCATTTCCGCCTTGTTTTATGTACACCGTTATACAGTATATAATACAAGATGAATAGAATGTAGAGTTACAAATATAGTGAAAATGAGATACGTTTTAAATTTTATCTCCGTTATTTTTCTTACAAAATATTCTGATCATCCTGTACACTTCGTACATTCTCCTTCACTCCTTTTTTATCCTCGTTTGAAAGCTACCACTCAAAGCCCTATTGACAGAATCTGTTGTTCGAGTAAAATCGATTCTCTGTCTGTAAAAATTTCCCATCTATCTTATTCGTTTGACTTGTTATCGTATAGAATTTATAATAATATTTTGTTTTGTCAAACTACAACCAATATTTGTTATATACTAGCCAGTAAATAAATAATTTGTCCTTGTTATGAGTAGATGCGAGGGAGGGAGACTTAAAGGTGCTCAGACTTCTTGAAAATGTTCCAAGTCACACAAATTAATTTAAAATTCAATATAAACTTATTACAAAACTATTTTTTTATGAAATAGAAGGCTTTAAATTTCAACCAGATTTCCACTGATTTCGTATTATATTTGTCTTATAGGGATAAAATAATAATTAATAGTTTTTCAATTTTAAATTGTTTAAGAGGATTTCATCACAAATTAAAATGGAAGAATTGCGTATAAATCAACAATATATCCAGAAGCCGAGCATTTTTAGTTAAAAAATTGCCAATAATATTTTATTTTTTATTTTTAAAATTTTATTTTACGATTTTAAATTATTAAGAAAAAAATTGATTTTTTTATTTAGTACTATAATATAAATCATAAATGTAAAAACAATTTTTTTTTTTATTAATATTACTATCAAGAGTATGACTTAACTGAAAATTTTTATTTTTTTTGCAACGGTTTTTTTTTTTTTTTAATAAAAAGCAACTGGGAGAATTAACGTTTGTAAAGCTATGTACGTTACTATCACATTTATTAGGAGCTACTAGAAAACATCAGCATATAATTTATAGTGCCTAAATTTTACCTGCCCTCTTAACTTTTATTAAATTTTATAAATTAAATTTGACTAAACGAGTTTAATACTCGTACATTTAATTTATGATGAACGTTTACATCATAAAAAACAAAATGAATATAACTTATTATTTCTTTATTTCTGTTTTTATAGTTATGCTCTTTTAACCAAAACTGCTTAAAGTTATAGATTAACCGATTATTTCGATACTTACGTATACTACGATTTGATTTAGCGATATGGAATTCATATATTGTTTATATTATTAATTTTTTCCTGTATCATTTGATGCCCAAAATATATGTATTCATCATTGTTAAATATTTTGTTGTTACATTAAATTAATAAAACGTATGATTAATATAGTATCTATTAATTTAAAATATCAAATATACACGGTGAATGTTTGAGAGATCTTCCAGACATCAGTGTAAATGATTTATAAAAAATACTACAATATTATAGTAAATAAACGGTTTTAGCCGTTGAGGTTTAAACGTGTAATTAATAATTATTGTAAAATTATTTTGGAATAGCTGTTTGAATATTTTATGATACTATACATGAGTATTAAGCTTAGATAATCGCATTAGTATAGAATCGATATGATACGATGAAAAAGTATTTAATAACAGTACTTAGTGGTAAGCAATAGACAGAGTGATTGAAATTTCTTGTTCTAAAAATGATGTATCTTCATTATTTTTTTAACACAAAATTATGATCATACCGTATAATATCAAATAATTTATGATAACGTACCTAACCACTGAGGCATTTTGTATATTGTTGACCATTTTATGTAAAATTACTGCACGATTTGTTTTCATATAGGTAATAATACTCGAAAAATATTAGTCAAATTATTAACTATAATAAACTATTAGATATAATTTTATTTTTATACTAATATAATGTATAACGAACAATTTACAATTAAAATGTCATTATGTAAATAAAAAATTAAAAAAACAAAAAAACCATCTTTAATGCGTAGAAATACAAATTAATACTTATTTATAGTAAGTATTATTTCTCTTAATTGCATATTCGTTTAAAATAAATACAAATGATAACATTTTAAAATAAAATACCTAACTATATTATTCAATGGATGTTGCTTTAAAAATTTTAATATTATTTATTTAGCGCATGATACCAATTAGATAAGTATACTATAATGGACTAATATAATGAGAACTAGGATAAAGGACTTGTAGCCCTAAAAAACTACAAAGTACGCAAGCATATTATACGCATACTTATCATAAAACATGCATTTAAAATTAGTTTTTAGGAATTTTGCTAATAATTATTATTTTACGATTTAAGATTTTTTTTTTTATATCTGTACTCTTTTTCGAGTAGACATAATGGTCCTATTATCATAAATAGAGTTAGCTTAATGTAGAGAATTTTATCTAGTAGTTACCTATTTAGCTCATATAAATTCCTCAAAAGTATTTTTTTTTTTTTGGGAGAAGAAAAACTAAATAAACTTGATATTTTATCAAAAAATGCTGGAAAAATAACAAGATTCATGGAAACTAATAATTTTAATAATAATAATAATTTTAAATATTTTATAATAACTAATTTAATTAAAAACGTGGGATTTAACTTTTTTTTTGAGTATTGGCATAAGTATTCTACATATAAGAAAAATTTTAAATATAGAACTTTGAAATTTTTCCACAAATATTATTATGTTTTCAATAATGATTAATATAATTTGTAATTTGGGTTTTACGTTTTGAAAATTCAGTAGAAGCCAGTTTTAAAAATGTTCAACAGACCCAATTATTTTGAATAAGAATTTAAATTTCGAATTTTGATTAAAATCGAAGAAATATGATATTTTTATCTCTGTAGGATTTTTTTGGGCAAAAATATAGTGGTATATATATAGGTGAACTTCATTACAAGAAAAAAATTAGAAACGAATGGTTAATTTTCTGACTAAGTATAGAGTTTTGGCTTTTTTTCCAAAAATGTTTAATATTTCTTGCAATTTTTGGTTTATTGGTTTGAAAATTTTATCGAAGTCTAGACATATACTATTTAATCTTTTTACAAAATATTTTGATAATCGTGACTGACAATTTTTTTTCATAAGCTTTTAAAGTAAAAGTTCTTGTAAATCGGCAAAATTACGGTTTTATTATTTTATTTCTTGATAACTAATTAAGTTTAGATCGTAGGAACTTGAAATTTGTTTTAAATATTTATATTCATAATTTACACACATGATAAAATTTTGGAATGGATTATCAGTATAGCATATCATAATATATTGAGTTTCGCTCAGAATCGTATTGTCTAATGCAATATCATTGCATTCAAATCGTATGTATAGTAAACCACTAATTTCTCCGAGGACCTAAAGAACGAAGGAGTAACATCCACAATCGACCTTCCTACTTTTATTTTATTTGATATCAATAATAAAATTCAGAAAATATATTTTAAAAAATGTATAACATAATATGTTACTGTAGAAATTTTCATTATCAGAATAATTATTAATCGTATTTATTTATTATTATAAATTTTAACTAGGTACTGAATAATTGGGGCCAGAATAAAATATAGAAATGTTTAATATTTTGTCCAACACATTTTAGAGAATGTTGTAGAGCTAAGATGTTATAAATATTTATAAAAAGTAAAAACTTTAAACGGAATACATAACGTCGTTGTGCAGTTTGAATGTATTTAAACATTGAAAATATAATGAAATGGATGGCAAAAGTGATTTTTTTATACCGAAATATTTACAAACAATAACGATGTCAGTTTGTCAAAGCCTAAGCCATAAAAACAACGAGTAGATAATCTCTTCGATTTCCCTCGATAGGGAACAACAACTTTAATTATTATTAAATATAGATATAAAATATTACTTTTCCCACGGGTGACATATTCCATCTCATTACATTTCCCTTGTCCTTTTGACCTTGTTTGTTTAGCAATTTACTGATAGCTAAAGTTAATATTTTCATGTATTATTATTTTTTAATTGACATTCGGTGGAAAATTATTTTATTGACAAATGTTTTATAAACTTTATTGTATAAAATAACAATGTTTTAAAAGCATATATTACTATTGTCATTAAACTTAAAACTTGCAGGTACGCTTTTAAATTTCGCTTTCATACATGTAACAAAAGACCACGATCAGTGCAGTGATCAACATTGTATAATCAAAAGCAATATTCTAATAAATAAAGATGAAATACTTAATTATTTTATAAAATTATTATTTATTAGTCTACGATATAATTTTTGATAATTATATAAAGGACGGATTAATATAAGTTATAAAACCGTTATTTGTTAATAATATTATGTTTTTATGTACTAAAAATTTAATGTATACTCTAATATGTTTAACATATTAAAAAAAAAAATGCGTTTAAGTAATAATTTTCTATTTATACACTTTTAACTATTTTTAAAATTAGTAACTACTAAAATTTTTAATTTTATGCCATTACTAGGATTAACAAAATCGATATTAGAAAAATTATTGTAGGTTTTGTTTTTTTTCTTTAATAATAATATACAAGCGAGAGGTCAGTATTAAAGTACAAATAAGTAAAAATTATGGATAGTGTTTATTAAATAAACAACTCTATTAAATAAACAACTCAAAATAATATTTTATTATTCATTTATGATTCATCGGTCTCTGTCTATGTCGATAAAGGTGATAATATTACAATACCCGGATATGAATATTAATAATAAAAATACAATATTCTCGCGGAAAACTGGTCGAAGTCGATTTTCGGGTACACATTATAATAGAATTTATGAGATGGAAATGCTTTCGTACAGAATTCTATTAGGGTAATAAATAGGATTATAAGGGATAAGTGCAATCCGTGATCTGGTGGGATACGAAATATTTATGGTGTCCGAGAAAATATGATTTAATCGTATAGACCATATTTGGGTCGTACATTTCGCACTATGCTCATCTTACCTGGAATTAAATATATACGTATAATTATAAAACAACGTTGATCGTTATAATACTTAACGATTTGAAGTTTCTCGTTCATCCCTTCTGTCTTTGGAAAGGATATAGTATTTTGACCCAACCAGGTAGTTGAATGATATTATAGTCATAGTGTTGTGTTATACACAATTCAAGGAAATGTATTTGTCATTGATAAATGTAAATTTTATTCTCTGGAATTATTAAGGTACATTTATGTTTAAATATTCTAATTTTTATATGCCCATTCACCGGAATCTTTGTGTAAAGTAACAAATAAAAAAACTGAACTTTTCATTTTTGGTACACAACAATAGTATAAAACCATTTTTTTTATCAATATTTCAAAGTTTTTTTAAAATAGTTTTAAAATATTTTCATATTTAAATTATGTTTAAGTAATAATTGTCTGTTTAGGGTAGTTCAATCATGTGATAACTTTTAAATTATTTCTAATATTAATTGAACATATTTGATTATATTTAATTGTAAAGTCATATAGAAAGTAAATAGATACAAAGGATAATAGTGTATTTAACTAAGTTTTATAAAATATTAAAATGTCTGTTTTTAGCATCGGAAAACTTAGATTTTGGATTATTTATTTTTCTGATCGATTTAATTGATTACTATTGTTTTTTTATCGATTGATTGAAATAAAATTATAAATTTAAATAATAATACATATTTATGAATAATTTTAAATTCACATCATATTTCCTTTAATTCTGCTTTATTGTCTTCAATTTCCGAGTCTCAGATGAAATGGGACTACTATTAATGTTAATGTGCAAGAAGTACTAGAATACATAATATTATACCTTCTCTACTATGGGTTTAATTATTATTTTATACTATAAAACATGTATCGTTTACAACAAAATTTTCGGTTTAAATACTTAAATTTTTAATTTAAGCCGCAAATTATCATTACAGAAAGTCGATGAATGAAAATTAGACACATTAATATCACTGCATTGATATCATAACAATAAAATGTAATAATTTTATCCGATTTGCTTCCTTTCTTAATTGATTTAGGTCTTTTTTATACAATTTTTAAGTGCGTGTTTTAATCGAATACTGTTTATTTTCAACGGCCACCTAAAGTCATATATTTTTTTTTTTTAAATATGGATGCGGATGCTGGAATTTTCGATGATGAAATTACCGGCAAGAGCGAAAAGTTTCTTCCGCACGCGTTCGCGTTTTTCTAAAATGTTTAATGTTTCCCGGACGACCTTTGCTCTGACACGCGTGCGCTTGACCTCATCAGCGGACGGCGGCGCACGTTGCAAATGACCTTTTTGCCACACGTGCACCAAAGGTTTAATTTTCGATGCAGGTTTTAAGCCGTGTAAAATGGCAACAGCATACAGCGGGCACAAACAAAAGTGCTTCCGGTTTTGGTTTTTACCGCACTGTTCTTTTGATAAACTTTTGGCGTATTCAAACACCGACAACTGTTACCGTGGTACAGTGATATAGAATAGGTTTGATCTATTTTGTGGTATAGTGTCTAATGAAAAACGTGACAAAATAGAGTAGGTACGTGGAGTGCATAGGTTCGTGAGGCAAGGTAGTTTTAAACTCGTGCCAAAAATCTAAGGGATCTAATAAAATATTTTTTTTTACTAAATTTTTATTAATTTATAAATAATTAAATAAATAAGTAACAATGACTGAGAAATATGTCTATATAGATACGGGGTTTTCAAGTAGTTTTTTTTAAGTGTATTGCTGCAGTTTTTAAAAACGTTTAAATCGATTAATTATACTTTTTCTAATCGTATCTGATAGATTAATTTATAATTTATTATAAATTTATTTATTTATATTGCTTATTTTAATTATTAATATTTTACTATCTATGTTAACTTTATCACTAAAATCTATATTTTAGTAGTTAAAGCCAGTATGTAATTGTAATGATATCGGAAGCGATTTAACTCATTGTTGATAATATACTTTGCCAAATTAATTAAAATTTACCAATCCAGCGAAAAAAAACGCATGATTATGATAATGAATTTTAACCATAAAAACCACAGTTATATTGATACAATTCATTTTTAGTTATAATCAATTATTGATATCTGTATTTTATATTTGTCACATTTATGAATTAAGCTACTTACATATTTTAAGATAACAATTTTTATAAAACAATTAAATTATAATGTATACAATACTGACTCGTACAGTACAACATGAAAATTTTACAAGTTTAGATATAATATATTTATGTGAATTATTGTAATTTTAACATAGGTAATATAATATGTAAACGCCATAATAAAAAGTTTATAGGCATGGTGGAATAATTTATGATAATTGGATGATAGTAATATTATAATAATATTGGTATCTTTAAGTGACTAAATAATTTGGATTCTATTATTATTAAAATTATGTAAAGTTAGCATAATATGAGTCGTTTATATTCAAATTAATATTACTTGTGGTCTGCCATTTAAAATTGGGAGTCATTTTAGTACTTAATACCTTTTTCTTACTTGGAATTAAACACAAATGACCTATCAAAACAAAGTTTAATGTTACATATAGAATTATAACAATGATAACAATTAAAACAATAGCACTTCTGGAGATTTATTAATTTCTGTTTTTTTGATTCTGATTCTATAAAAGATATTCAGCGATATTTTATGCAATTTTTGTTGTAAGCCTTTTCTACAATATTATACTTACGTAATTTGTGTTTACCGATTTCCAGAAAATATTATTTACATATATTTTAGTATTGCAAGGGTTTTTTTATCTTAAATTTGTAATTAATGAATCAAAAAGAAAAACGATTTGTTTAATTTATTTTATTGAATTGTTGTATTATATTACGAATATTAAATAATAACATCGTGTACATTTCAATGCTTCTGTTATTAGTTGATGATCGTTACCTTGAGATCCGGATAAGCTTTTTTCAAGATACTACCAGAAATCGAATGGTCAGCCGAACCGTATTGCTAGAACATAAATAATTATCATAAAATGGTTATGCTGTTATAAAAATATATACTTGATACGGTTTTAATATTGTAATGTTTTTAATGTTATTATGGTTGTTAGTTGTTGTTTAGTTATAATAGAATTTTCGAAGGAATATCGACATTTTACGATATCGTGCGAATAACTATTTTGCATAAATTATTATTCAATTTATCAAACATTGATCAAGATAATTTTAGCGAAAATTAATTAAGTAAATTATTGGAATACTTATATTATATAAATATAGGTAACTAAATTAACCCCAATCTAATTAAATTATATTAAAACTATTATTTTATAACTATTTGCAGCGTTGTTTTTATATAACCAATATCAAAGTTTTAAAACAGAAACTTGTCCGGCCTGATTTATAATTTGAAACTTAATATTTTAGCAGTTAGGTACTGATTTTCATAACGAATTAAAGTAACAGAATTATTCTAACGAAGGAAGTGTTTATAATACAGCACTCCTCCGGACGTTGTGATTTAGATCATTATCATTCATGTTAATGATATAAGTATTTTATTTTTTTAAATAATAAAATGTATCTCATTTTTCTCGTTACCATTATACACAGTGTAATTTGTTCCGCCGAGAGCGTAAACACTATAAACATAACATAACCATATATCTCATAATATATTATAATATACACATTTTCCACTCGGGCAACATAAAAACTGTAATTTCTTTAAAAGTTTCACGCTGTCACATTAAAAGTCCACCCTTCGTACGTCGTACGTTCACTTTACAACCAGTATTACGAGACACGGGGTAAAAGAATGATGTTTCAAGTCCGCCAAGTTAACTGATAAAATATTACAACGAGAAAACAAATTATCGCCAGCTCATTAATTAACTAAAAGATTAAGCTAAGAAAACGAAACAATATTCTTTTCAAATATAATATTATAATTAATTAATTTTGGTACATTATATAAGTATGTACGATAATAGACGTGATTTAATGATTTCCTATAACAGTGGTGTATTATTTAAGTTTCACCTACAGGCATGCCCACGTGCCCAGTCACTACCGGTGAAATTAGTGAGAAGAATGTTTTTAATAAATAAGTTATAATATTGTAGAAGCTTGTAATTTTCTAATACAAACATTTAATCTAGAACAATAATAATATTAAAAATTATTTAGTTAAAACTTAAATTAGGTATACATTTTATAATAATTAGTATAGTATTGTATCAATGATTTAGATAATAAAAATCAGTTCAAAAATTTGTTATTTGAAATATTTATAATTTGTAAAAAAATATAAAAAAATAGCAATATAATATAATATTCCATTTCCTCTTCTTCCAAATATTATATGTATGGGGTCATTAAGGAAAATTTTTCCTCTATTACATCCCTCCATCTTCCCCTATCTTCGCTTTTAGATTCTGAGCGAAGCGAAGAGTGTATTGATTTTACAATAATCATATTTTTATTTTTTATGTCTAAAAGTACGATTTTGAGTTTTCGAGTAGAAATAATGGTCCGATTATCACGAACATTTCCGATTTCATATCAAATTGCATGTAGTTGATACTTTATTCAACTTATTTTTCGATTTTCTTAAAAGTTTTTCTTCGGGAAAAGAAAAACTACCAAAAATAGCGGAAAATCGGCAAAATTATGGTTTGTTATTTCAATTTTTTTATTTCGCGATAACTTATTGAGTTTTGATCGTAGAGATTTGAATTTTCTTTGGCATTTACATAGGTAGTTTACACACGTGGTAAACTTTTGGAACGGCTTATCAGTAAAATATTTTGTATTATATAAAGTTTCGCCCAGAATTGTATTTTATAATGCAATACCATTGCATTCAAGTCTTAATTATAATAAACTACTAACTTCTTCGAGGACCGAAGGGACAAACGTCTAGAATCGACCTTCCCGCTTTTTTTTTCTATTTTCAATCGTGAAAATCAAACAAAATATGCACTACCCGCATATGCAAAATGTCTAGGCACACCTATGGTTTTACCATTTACATATATTTGGCATTTGCTGATGTCTTCTTAATGACTAGTTTAAAATATAGAACAAAAAATAAACCATGAAAATAAATAACCATGCAAAAGCCCAAATATACTTTTACCCGATTGTTATAAACTTTTGTTAACACTGTAAACACTGTGATCAGTGGTTAGCAACACCAAAATATTATGTGCTTCTTTTTTTGTCATAAAGAAATAATGAATAATAACTTGAGGATTTCCTTTTATTACGTTGAATAGTCAATATTAAACATTACTGTAAGTGAATAAAATAAATAATAATAAACTTAACGTCTGGAATTTTGATGGATATTTTTTAAGATAAATTTTGGTTTTGTAAATCGTATAAAATAACCTAACCTAACATAATATACCTACATCTTGTTTGTGTTATTTATAATAAAAATATATCATGCGTAATATAAAGTTTGTATATTTTAATTTACATATTTTAAAAATTCGTTTTCCACTTCCATCACTCAATCAAACCAGGTGAGGTTTAATTAGTTTGGTCCTATATTATAGCTAAGTAAATGTTGACTGTATTTTAAATAAAGTGGTAGAAATATCTCGTATAATTTATATAAATCAAGTAAATTGTTTAAGAGAATATTTAAAATAATGATATGTCTAATGATTTTCACACAATATGATGTCAAACTTTTTAGATCAGCGCATTGGAAATTATAACAAACATTACTAAGACAAACTAAAAACTAATTAAAATACCACATTTAACATGAAAGTAGTTAAATTTAATTACGAATTGTTTACAACATTAGCTAGAAATTAACGTGCATTTCACCAACCCCACTCATTAGCATTTTTGGTTTTTTTTTTTTTGCAAATATTTAATATGCCATTTGTATGAACTCCTACGACCAAATTCAGAATTCTTTCGAAATCCGTTTTGCCACAAATCCAAAATTAACTGGGTGGGCAGGAGAAACGTTTCCTTAGCCCCACCCATCAAGAAAAAATGACTTTATGTATTTCCATCATGGTTAGGTTAAGTTACATATACTTTTTATAAATTTTATAAATTATGGTTTTTTGTTTTTGTATGACACATGCCACATTTTAATTTATAAAAATTACTAATCAAATATATATAACATTTTTTTTTAACAATAAATGAGAAATCATAATATATTTTTCATTTATATGTTTAATAAATATATACCTACTAACAATGATTCAAAATTAATAGAAATTGATATTATTTTATGTTATATTATTATAAATTATAATTATTTACTAAATTACTTACCTCATTTAGTATTATGACCATATGACATATTAAATCATACTGTTTTTTCAACGAAATTTGAATGAAATGCAGACTGTCAATTTTTTTTTTGAAAACTAAAATATTCAGAATTTCGTAATCTATAGTACCCACCTATTGTAACAAGTAACCTATGCGTAGAAAATTCTAATTGTTTATTTTCAATGTTTAATAATTTCTATATTTTGTACTTATTATAATTTTTGTCTTTTTGACGAAATTAATATTAATTATTTCCTGACAAAATATAAAGAAATTAACACAAACCATAAACGTATAGACTTTTTTTGATATGCACGATAAAAATGTATAACTGTATACATAACTGACATAAAATATTTATGTCGGTTTTTATATTCATTCAAAATTTTAATATGCTTTTAATGTTAGGATTTATAGTAAAATTAAATGAATATTTATTTTATTATATTACAATAATAATCAGTAGTGTTCCCATAGGGTATACTCTATAATACATATTCCATATATACGGTATATTCGTATACTCTCAAGCTTTTATTAAAAAATCATGAGTGTACTGCGTATACTCTTAAAGTCTCAAACAAATCGCATAACGAAAAGAAATATTTATATATTTGTTAGTTTTTTTATAATTACACACATGAAATTTTACACTGTTTTATTATTATATAATAAATTATCATGTTTGGTGACCTATGTATACGATTGTCTATTACAGTTGTCATTCACAGAAATTTGATGCAGGTTGGTAATAGGAGATAGAAAATTATATACAAAAATATAAATTAAATATTTGTAATTTAATTTGTTATTATTGAATAACACCCTTTCCACGATTGTATTTGTATTTATTATTGCATTCGATGACTTAGTAAATTCTCAAAGAAATTATTGGGAACATCTCTGAATATATCACTTATTGGATTTTTTTTTTTTATAATTTAATACATAATGTGACATGTCATGATTTCGCAGGATTCAAATAAATGGCATACTAAATACTTGCAAAAAAAAATACATAAAAACTTTTTTTCTTGATTGGTGGGGCCAGGGAAACGTTTCTCCAGCCCCACCCAGTTAATTTTGGATTTTGCGGCGAAACGGATTTCGCAGGAATACTGAATTTGGTCGTAGGAATTCATACAAATGGCATACTAAATATTTGCAAAAAAAAATTCCAAAAATTCTAATGGATGGGGTTGGCGAAATGTACGTTAGAAATTGACTCCTAGGCCTACGTACGTCGAGGTTAGTTATCACTTAAAATTGTATTCATGTCATGGAAAACCCAAGCGAAAATACAAGAAAATTGTTCTTTTAAAATGTTTTTTTTTTGTCTAAAAAACCACGATCTTATCATACGATGAAAACACGTTTTATATTGTTTTCTTAAGTCGTCAACGTAAAAACATGTTTTTAAACTATTAAATTATTTAATTTAATGTTTTATATGCCAAAGTGATGATCGACGTGGTATAAAATAACAGCAAGTGTTAAGGGTCAAATACGATTTTGTGGTATTAAATATGTTGACGCCAATATAATAATTATGTGACGCGATCTATAATTTATATTTATAGTCTAGCTTTATTGATATTTTATTATTAATGTTTATGTTATATTTCAACAACGTATAAGAGTACTTGTACAAACCTGTAACTATGCATTATAATATACTAATATACACACGCGCAGAATCCGAACGATAGTAAATTACGACCTATAAATTATAATATAATTTATATATATAGGGTCTTTGTAATTTAACCGTGGTATAATATTGACATAATTTCTCCTCTCGATCGACGATGGTGTTTATACGCACATACAGGGTGATCAGTAAATTATTGATACGAAAGAAGCGAAGAAGACGTTGCGATTTACACTGTTTATTTTTTTTGTAACGAAAAATTTTGTATGTACACTCTGTATACATCACCGTTTCTATATTTAAAAATCTAATTTACGTTTCTCTCCACACGTTTAATATATAGTATATACTCGTACAATTCCTAAAAGTTTAATAACATATGCATACAAAATAAATCTACATACAACAACGGATTAAAATAGGAAATTTCTAAATAAATAGGTAGACAAGCGTGAGATGATGACTTTTTTTTTATTTAAAAAAAATTAATAAATAAAAACATAACATAAAAATGGACTAAAGCGATAATATTTCAGGGGATCAAAATTTGTGCTGTAAAAGTGACGGGGGCGTCCTATTATTATATTGTTAAAATTCGTATTAAATATTTAATTACAATATTATTTTAGCAGTTTCCCCTCTTGCATAAGTATTATGATTTTAACTTAAAACCCAGCACCAATATTAATTATTGTTGATGGCCATAGATAATAAATGAATAAATGATCGGATGAGACAAGCTATACCGTTTTTGACTTGGGGTCACAACCTATTCATCTCTGATATTTTATATTTTTAAGGCTTATGTTCAATTGGGTTTTATTTAAAATATACACAGTTTAGGTAAGGAGATTACAATTTACTTACAATATAAGGAAAAATGAACTACCTCATGATATGTAAGTGCTTAAAAATGACAACAGGATAAGCTTTAATGTCGCATTCATTCGTTCAATTTCTATGGTCAATTATCTAAGTTTAAGATTATAATTTTCAAATAAACAATCGGATCAGCAAAATAATCGATCAAAATGTATTTGGACGCATTATAAAAAAAATATTACAATACTAGGCACGTATAATATTATCAAGATATTATCATAATATTGTAGCACGCCAAAAACGAAAACACAATTTGAATTTATTATACGTACTTAAACAATTTTCAATGCTATATTTACCGTTGCTTAGAATAACGATACATTTCATAAATACCTTTTTAGAAAAACATATTAAAACTTTTAGGTTTTCACGAGTCGGAGGACCGAGAAAAATATTGCTCTTAGTCGGTAGAAATATAAAAACATCGAAATTCAGTATTATATGTACTCGTATAATGCGAAGTCGAACAACACAATACCGCGATACTAATCGATACCAATATTGTCAATTTTCAAACATCGTAGTATGGATCATAATTTATTCGTCGAGCGGTTGCATGGCTGTCAATTCGTATAGTTCCGTATTCGTCCATCGACACTTTAAACGGTGACGTAAAATATATGTGTAGATATATATATATATATATATATATAAGCCAAAGACGACACGAAATAGTGTGAATTATTATTCTGACATTCGTTTCATAGTGCCAAGTGAATAACATTGGGTTGACATGGTGAGTAGGTATAAGATGAAAAAAACATATATTTATATATAAATTTTATAATAGAGGAACTGGATGCATAGTATATACAATTTTGTATTATTTCTGTACTTTGGGTTTGACACAGACAAGAGTGAAAATAAGACCACAGAAAATCAGAAATAGAACCGTCTTTTTCTGATCACGCGCGCTTTACGTATTATTATAAACATTATACGTTTTCTGCACCGATCGACCGACCGCAGAATTTGTGGTCACAAATTTCGTACACCTGGTTAAAATCAATATAATTTATACCATATTGATTAAAACCACATTTAATATAACGTTATATTACCCAAAATGATATAACGCAAGGCGCCTCCATTTAAGCTGTGTGAATGCAAACTTGACATTTTCCCATAAACACATTAATGCACTATTTATACAATTCATACCTATATAAAGATAGGTGGGATTATAACTAAATATAATTATAATATTTCGAAGGGAAATTATAAATTAGTTTTTATTTTACAACCTCGGTTTCGGAAAAGAAATGATCGCATACATGTAGGGACATAAAAGAGATAAAATATTATATTTTAGAGCTCTAACGACTCCTTAAAATAATTCATTTTTCCTATAATATTAATAAATCACCTAAATTAGTTATATTACGATTTTTAATGTCATCTAAAGAATGATTATGAAATTCGAATCAATATTTCGATGAATTAGTTAATAAGTTGTTATATCATAAAACATTATATAGGGAAAAATTGTACTTATACATAAAAAAAAAAAAAAAAAAAAATATGTCCACAGTATGAATAATTAAAGCTATAAAAGCGCATGATGTTAAGTGAATCACATATGTTATATGAATAAATTTTACACACTTTTTTTATTATTTGATTTAATTTGTTTCTAGCAAAATAATTTTCAAATTTAGATATTTCATGTGCATAAATGTGTTTATGTTTCTCACGCGGTTTCTCTGCAGATTAAACCATTTATTTATTGTAGCTGAAATTGGTAAAATAACTTTTAAACCTACAGAGAATTTTTAAAAAACTGACTTGTAAAATACATTATAATGACAGTAGAATAATTATACAATAAAAACAACGATATCGTTGTTTGGTTTATATAGGATTTTCGATTAAAATCATAATATTTAAGTATGCTTTATAGAATGGACGTGAAAGTTCTGATAATCGTCAAAACGATACGGATTAATTGCCAAATCTTGTAACGTTTCTCGAATATCCGATGGTGTTTTTCTATATAATATTACATTGTAAGATTTCAGTACAGTGAATGTAGATAGTAAAATATAATCACATCGTGTATTATTTTCAAAAGAAACGCGAGTCGAATTTCAAAAGATCATTTCACGATTCACACAAGTTTGTAAAATGTCCTATTATTTTAATATTTAAAATATTATATCTGGGTCCGTCTAAAAAGGACAAAAATAACGTATAGTGGTTATATTTTTGCTATCTGAGAAAGTAAGATATATGTATCTGTGGTGTAAATTGTGAAGTATCACAGAGAGCATAAAAAATAGAAAAAATAAGAGTAATCGATCCTAAAATATTGTGACAGGGGACACACATAAATCATATAACATTATTAAATCAAATCATTAAAATTGCATTTAATTTCGCCGATGCTGGGCAAGCGAGGTTATTTTTTTAAGTAAAAATTTAAAGTAATTGATTAAAATGTGAAATATTTAAAAATCAATAGGTAAGTCATAAATGTTTGTAATCTTTTTACAAATATTATTAAAGCTAACACGTGTAGCATAATATTGATAGGTTATTAAAATAATAAATAACATATTAACGCAATTCAAAATATTTTTAGTGTCAAATATTAATATAATTTTGTTAACGAAAATAATGATTAATTTTGTAAAAAAAAATATTAATCGATATTTAATTAAAAATTATTCATAATTTGATATTAAGTTTGGTGAAATGAAAATAAGTATAGTTAAAAATTAAAATAATTTAACTTTTTATTTCTTCGTTTAATCTTAAAATTGAATTTTGATACACTGCCGTCAAAGGTATAACGAATATCTGTCCTACAGTTCTATGCAGTGTATAAATTACCCATAAAATATATTGGTAACACGATACATGATACATATAGCTGTTAATATTATTATATGGAAAAGAAGTTACAGTGTGTTAAAAAAATATAAAACTTAATACACCATAACATCTTTGTCAGATGATATTTTATAAAACGAATATGACATTCCTTCAAAAATATACTTCCTTTTAAATGTAGTTTATTTAGTTTATACTCTATAAATTCAACATAAACATCACAATTTAAGTTTTGCGTTGCTGTAACTTTGCGTGTTAGATATACGGTGACAGAGAACATGTATGGGTATAACGTCTTCTTAAGGCCAATCTGGGCTTATGTTTATGTTTATATACGTCCAAAGGAATTCCAAATACACATTAGAGTATACTAGACAATATAGCCTTTCAGTCATTCTCTTTGCATCTTGTCACTTCCACACATGGTTAAAGGATACTAGTTTGTATGAGGGCCCATGTTGCGTTATAGTGAAGGGAGGATTTGAATGTTCTTATTATATTAGACAGAAACGTCAGTACTATTACCGTTTTAGTGGATAATATTTCAAAGTATACTAGTATAATAATATATGTTAAAAATAATATAGTACATCTATATAGAGTGTAAATGATAATATTATCTCTAAGTTTCCTGCGATATTATATTATAAAACATAATTCATAATATCTATTATTTTAACTATATTCATGAGTATAAAAATATTATACAGCTAAAACTCTAATATGCTACATTTCTAATTTTCTATAATTTATTTATTAAAAGTTATGTAATGATAAGTGTATGTGATATATGAAGGAAGGTGTATTACAAAGTAGTTTATTTTTATTTTTCGGCCACTTATCCAATGTATATTGCATGGTAGTATTGTTGTTTTTCTACTAGTAGTGTTAATTTTACATTTTCTACTATAATTGATAAGAACATTGCCAGTGGTTTTATTAATGTTTGTCACGCAACCAGTATGTAAAGCCGTGCTTCCACACCTTGGTTTATTATTGGTATCATACTAATAGACAATGGTACACAGTATGATCCAAATATATACTAAACAACGATTTGAATATTAAAATACGATACGCCCAAACACACAAATATAAATAATAAACTAGATTGTTAACAAGTGATAATATTATATGAAGTTAATAGCCGCTACTTTGAGTAGACCAAATGCGTTATATCAAATTATAATTAATACGAGAAATAAAATAAAATATAATAATAGTTGTTTTCTAAAAATATAGATACCAAAATAATTATTTCAGTTCAGGATACATTAACTTTATCTTAAACTTTATTCTTTATTAATTATTTTTCCTGAAACAATTAATTGTTAGTATATAACTGATATACGTACAAGACTGTATATAATTGTTTAAATTATTTTAATTTTCTATATAAATTTAAATATAAAATTAAATTCTTATAACAAAATATTATTATCTAAAATAAGAAATATTGTAAGTAAACGACAAAAAATAGACAGAACTATTTTATTTTGTTATATGTAATTTTTTTTTTATAATAATGATACATCTATATAATATATAAATTATAATACTATTCTTATTTAATAATAAATAATATCTATTTCATAAATCTATAATATTAAATTTGATTATTTATAAATTTGACACGGTCACACAAAGATAACATGACAAGACATATAATAGTAACCTACTCAATATGGTGGCATCTTAGTTTATTTGGCAACATAAAAATATCTAAAAAAAAAGAATCTAATAATCTATACCTGTACTCAAATATTATAAAAAATGTTACAAATTCACAATAATCTCTTAACATAAATATGCTTTTCGGCTAGATAGAAATGTATGGTTTTCTTCCAGACCTATTTTCGTAAGGATTTTCGTGACTACTTATTGAGATTTTACTTCTTATAATTTATTATTTGTATTTAAATGTATATACATTTGATATTATTTAATATTATGAATTCCAATAATTTTTAGAGAGGCCAATTTTCTTAATTGCTTTGATACCATGGTTACTTGATATTTTTATTATACACGAAATTAGTATCCCCAAAAATATATTTATGTTTCGTAGAGATATTCCTTGAAGTGAAAAATATTGAGTAGCGTACTACTTTAAAAAAAATTGTCATATTGATTACAATATCGTATACTGATATTACCACTTACTTGTTATAATAATATAAAATAGTTAAAAAATGTTTAGCCTAACCTAGTAGGTATTAATGTTATTTTGTTATTAACGTTAGATTATTATATTACTTAGTAAAAAAAAATGTAAAAATTGCATTCAAAATCAGGATGCACTTAAGTATCTTAGGGTACCTAAGAAGACAAAAAAAAAAAAAAAAAATGGATTACAATTAAAAATATATTATATAGATCGTTAGTATCGCAAAACTATCGTATATCGCGTGTGTAGGTTTACATATTATATAATATTATGTTCTAAATAAAATTAAATATAATATTGTATACTGGTTCAACAGAACGACGTGTTTATTTTACAAGGATAAATTGATAATTCGAAGTTATGGAATATGTTATGCGGGACACAACGGCCTAAACAAACAGGGAACTCACATTTAATAACGAAAAACTCTGTGGATGACCCGAATAAAATACCGCGAATTCGATGACTTTGATGTACCTATACATCAAGAGATAAAATAACGTATAATATATAATATTATTTAATGCTTATTATAAAATAAGTTTGTGACAACAAAGAAAATTTATTGCATATGCGGCATATTATAATAGTACGCAATGCTTAGATTTTTATGTAGATAAACTATAAGTTTTTTAGAAAAAGGAATACGTTTATACATTTTTATTTTTAAATAATATTTTTAGCTAATAGCTAATATTATTATTTATTAATTTAATCGATCACATTTTAGTTTTAAATGTATTATAGTTTATTAAAAACTTCAAATAAGTACATATAAAACACTTACAATTTTAAGTTAAATATTACCTAGTTATCCAATAAATATTTGAATCATAAATTGAATTAAGTAATTAAGTAGCAAATATAATAATAATATGAATTATAAATTAGTAGAGTTTAAAATTAGTAAAAAATCATCTTAAAGGTTCAAAAAATGTAAACTAATTCACAATATAAATTATATTTCGTACTTGGAAACTTAATATAATTACATTTGAGATCGCGAAAAAAAAATGTTATGTCCTAAAAACCTTTATGATTTAATAAATCAGAGGGAATATCTTCTACATGTTGAGTAAATATTAATTATATACGTGTTATACTGTTGTTTGAGATTGTATTATAATTTTTATTATATTTCTTATCTATATTTATGTTTTGATTGATTAATGATTTATATCGTTATCGCGGTCACCGCTTATTGAAAGCGAACGCGCTCTACACTGTTTGCAAGTTTTAAATTAGCTATAATTATTTTAATAAAAAAATAAATATATAAAAAATTGTATATTAAAAGCTGATGTATTATATATTAATTAACTAGTTTACGTCAAAAATAAATACAGTCCACTAAAAAGAAGAAACAACTGTTATATTATGTAACATTTACTTTAAATTTTTTTGTTGTAGTTAGGGATCATCTGAATGACGGTGAAGAATTTTTATCTTGTAAGTTATTCCAATCAATGGATTATAAATATATGTTCATTAAATCGCTATAAAATAATAACGTAAGGATCATTTTATATCGAGATAGATATTTCAATTATTATACATATTTAATTTTGAAATATTAAACACTTTATACAAATAATATTTTAACAGTTAAAAAATTAGATTTGGTCAAGATCTACAATATTATATAGTATGTGAAATCTACTCAATATAATTTCTGAGAAAAATAAAATATTTAGATACTTTTTCTAATTATAGCTAATATATTTTACGATAAAAATATTTTAAATAGAACTTAAATAATTTATCCAATGACCAAAAAGTTAGTTACAAATTAGACCAAATAAACTATTAAAATTATCTTTGCTGAATTAAAAAATAAATAAATTTGAAACAAACAATTAAAATCAAAACATAATATTTAACTATACTATGAATGCTGTTTAGAAACGTTTATTTTATTTTAATCAAACACAAATCGAGATATAATAGACCAATAAACAAAATAAAATAGTTAAATTTTACTAATTTTGATAAACGAGTTGTATAAAGCATTTACCTCATAAAATGGAGGAAGCCTTATTTCACGGATCATTTAAACCAGGAATTATTTTTTAATAAGAAATTATTAATTTTATTTGATACGATCAATGACACAATATTTTTTATTAACGAATTGAGTGTAGTGAATAAAAAAGAAAAAACGGTCGAAAAATATATATTTCCAATCATTTTCGTCCAACGAGTCAATTCGTGACGTCACAGGTGTACACGATATCTCGGTCATCGCTTTAATAAATCGAGTTTGTCCTAGAAATATAAATCCTAATAGTAATCATTTCGGTTCAAAAGATACGACGGAAAACAAAAACCAGTAAAATAACAGATATGTACACTGTGATTACAGTTTATTATTTATAATTTATATGAATTTATTGGATATAGTAAATTTTATTTAACTACGTGTAATTTAGAAAAGTATTGATTTTTGATTTCTAAGTTAAGTGACTTAAATTAATATTCATACCGAATATTCTTAATTCACACTTATTAAAATCGTGAGTAGAATAATAATAATAATAAACTTGTGTGTACTAATTAATAAAATCTAAAGTAGTCGCGATTACATTTTACAACCTTTAATTATTTAAACCTACATAGTTTATATATTATTATGAAATAAACGTTAAAGCAGTAACGTACCAAGTGGGAGTTTTTTTGTGGGGATGAAGGGGGATTCAGCTGATCCACAGTTTTAACTTTTAATTAGTATAACCAATAAAAATTGCATAATTATTTATTTTTTTACCTATAATTTGTGGTATAAACGAAACTAAACTAACTAAACTCAGATCTCTTCTATTTCTGGGTATTCTATTGACAATGTAGGTATTTTTTTGTAGGTGTCTTGTCAACTATATGCATCAAGTACTATAAAAATCTAATTTAAAGTTTTTTTTAAAAAAAAATAAATTGTATGAAAACGACGATAATAAAATGTAATATTTTAATAAAGTCTAGTAAATCAATATTATTACAATCAGTATAGTTTCGTTCGAAGTCTTTAATATAAGTCAACCTAATCTAACTTTCGAGATGAGTACCTACATTACAAATTAAATTAGTATATCTATCACAAACTAAGTAACTTAAAGTTTGTTGGTCGATGGTTTAAATAAGTATTTTTTTTATTTTTATTTATTTTTATTAAATGTAAATATTATGGTATATATAATTATTTATTATTTTATTATATTCAGTGATACTATATGTACACTCAACAGATTGTTTATGTGGAACGGTAGAAAATAATTTATTACCTATATAGGAGTATTGTTGTTGAATAATTCGATTTCCAGAATAATATTTATTTGCAAACAGACCGCAGCTTATACGAAATACCCGACTATATGTAGTTTTTGGATTTATTTGGAAACCCAATAGTTTTTACGTTTGAAATTGTAATTTGTATTTTCGCTACCGCTCACGCTTTAACGATGCTGAGCAGGAATTCGTTTACGGAATCGTATAACTGCAATTTTGTCGATGTTTTAAGTTCTTTGATCATCAGACAGAACGCAATTAAACAGAAACAACGATTTTGTTTCTAACATTTTATCAAATATATATATATATTAAATTAATAAATATTGGCAACGCAATATCGTAAAAACGTATAAACTTTGATTGTCAATGACTTCTTAAGTTCTAAACAGTATAACGCAGATAACTATATATATTTTGGAAATATAATTTTTACTTGGTGATAGTCTAAGAATTTTTTTGCAGTTTTATCAAAATTTTTTGAGAGTAATATATGCATTTAGATTATTAGTTACAAGTATCAAATCGTACTGTTATACCTACTCACGTATTAACTCAAGTACCTTTAATGTTAAATTTTTTTATATTTATTGGAAATGTATGAAAATCAATATTTTTAAAATCTAAATTACTACATTTCCGTTTCTGATTGGAATTTGGATAATTTATATTTTAATTGTTATAATAATAATAATAAACTATTTAAAACTAAAAATTATGTTGTAAATTAATCATTAGATAAACAGTGTACGGTGCGGCATCTCCTCAATAAAAAATAAAAATAATTATCTATGCTCTCCTAGCCATGTCTACATATTTTTTTCCGGTCGTCATTGAACGAGTAGCCATGAAAAAGATATGACGACTATCAATATGAAAAAGTATATAATAATTAAATAATATTTGGTGAATACGTTTGCAATTATATTTTATAAAAAATGTTTTTATTTCTGTAATATAAGTAGGTTCTGTATTTGATCTTTTATTTTTCTTTATTTTTCTGTATTTGCGAATTTCGAATAGCATTGAATTTTCGCAAGGAAATAAGAAGAAAATTATGATTTACAAACGATACGACTGAGTTGAGTGTTAAACATAAGAATTATTTAGGTAATATATCTTACAGCCAAAAGAGTTCGAAATTTTTCTTTTTAAATAACTCACGAGTACGGGTTTCTATCGAGGTACTTTAATGAAACCAAGAAAAAAATTGAGAAAAAAATAATATAGTGTTCACTTATATTTCATGATTTGTGTAACGGAGTAATAAAGATAAATATAAACAATTTTTATAACTATTATCCGTTTTCGTTGTCGATAAAAATAATTTTCAACTTTTCACAACGTACAGTTTCGAACAAGTTAATTGTATCAAGTTTCACAACGAAATCAAGAAATAAATTATGATAAGTTTTTCCTTTTTATATAATTTGTATTACCATAAATATTTAAAATAAATGGTTTATGTGTTTTAGAGTTTTACCGTATTTAAGATAATACAATACAATAATTATGGACACACTGAATCGTGGCCGTTAATGCTTTATTTGGCCATTATATACGAACAGATAGTGCCGCGAAATAGTTTCGGTCGATTTCCTTCATACTGTCTTGCAGACTTATTACGTTGTTGATACAAATTGATAAGTTTTCTTCACGACAAAACTCAAAGAAAATATATTTTTTAAGAGATTACTAACATTTGTATATACATGTGTATACAGAGTGATCAGAATTTCGTGTTACAAAAATAATAATGATATCATTAGAAACGTGCGTAATTTACACTATTTTGTATAACGTAAATCCGATCATTCTATATATACAGGGTGTTTCTGAAATACATGAGGAGACTAAGTAGGATACTTCAGTAGGATGAGCAAAATTAAGATATTTTTGAAATTTTTGTCTAACTTCAACACCTGAATTTTATCGATATATCCTTAGAACGGTATCTTAAATGTAAAAATAAATACGAATATATTATTTCTTGCAAAGTTCTCATACAAATCGAGATATAACATGGTTTTTGAGCTTGTCGCGCGTTTTTGACGCTTGGTGTCGCCAGAATCAAAATAAATGGTGTGATATATCATTTTGTATGAGAAATTTGCAAGAAAAATGGTAATGTAGTTTATTTGTTCTTATTTAACACACCTGATTAATTAGAATAATTTTTACATTACAGAATAACAAAAATCAAGTGCAAAATATTTAAAAAAAAAATTTATTTTATAAAATGTGTTCAATATGACCTCCGTTTACTTCAATACACTTTTCCACACGACGGTGTAATGAAGCCCATGTTTTTTCAAACAAATTTGGTGTTTGACGAATGATATCAGCGGCATTATTTATTTTCATTAAAAGCTCTTCCCTAGTATTTATTTCGGTGAGATATACTTTTTCTTTCATGAAACCCCATAAAAAAAAATCACATGGGTTTAAATCAGGACTACGGGGTGGCCATTTTATGTCTGGACGATATTCAGCATTATTTCCAGCTTCTCTAGCAATTAGACGGTCAGGAAAAAGATAATGTAATTGTTGTCTAACTGCATTCGTATGATGAGGAGGAGCGCCATCTAACATAAACCACATTCTTTCTTGCTGTTCTAATGGTACGTTTTCTAAAATTATTGGAAGATTGTACATAATAAAATGCAAAAATCCATGACCATTTAATCTATCTGGTAATTCATGAGGACCTAATAAAATATTTCCAATCAAACCACACCAAATATTTATACTAAATTTATACTGGGAACTTCTTATACGAATGGAATGCGGGTTTTCTTCAGACCAAATATGTAAATTGTGCTGGTTAAAAATTCCATCTTTTGTAAATCTAGCCTCATCAGTAAATAAAATGTTTTTTAAAAATGTCGGATTTGTCGCGATCCTATCAATAATAGTTTGCGAAAAAATTAACCTTGCAGGATAGTCATGTGGTAATAATTCTTGAACTCGTTGTCTATGAAAAGGGTACAAATTATTTTGGTTCAGTATTCTCCATACTACTGCAGGAGAAATTCTAGTAATTTCTGATACACGTCGGACACTTAGTGAAGGATCTCTATGTACTAAATTAAGCACCAATTCCTCATTTGCAACACTACATACACTTCTCAGTCGTCCACGATTAATATTATCAGGTCTAATGGTGCCTAAAAGAAAAATATATAAATAGAATAAAATTTATAAATTTAGAATATTATTCATTTAAAATGAAAATTTTATTTAAAAGTCTTACCATTTTCTCTTAGACGACGATAAGTTGCAAAAAAAGTATTTGGATGAGGTGTTCTCCGATAAGGAAATCGTTCTGTCCATAATCTTGATGCGAGATTTCCATTTCCATCAGCTAAACCTAGTCAAAATTAAATAACTATTAAATATTACATTTCTTTTATTATTACTTGTTTTTACGTATAGCGTTTAAAATATAAACATATTTTGTATACAAAAATACCTATTAAATAAACACACAATAAAAAATTATACTTACCTAATATAAAAACCATATCTGCATACTCAACATTAGTATACTCCATAACACAAAATTTAATTTAATAAACTTGAAGTGCTTATTTTAAAATAAATTCAAATTGTTGCTTAATGCTGTAATATTGAACTGAATATTGTGTATAAATTTATATTGTAATAATAACGATAAAAGTACAATTACAAAATATTAATAATAATAAGTAGGTATAAACTATAATATCTAACAAGTTATCGTTATATTAAAAACTGGAATTCCAGTTTAAAGGCCTTTATCTATTTTATCATTAATTTATGAGTTTATGACATTACACCTATTAATAGATACCCATTTACAATATTTTATAATAATTTATAATGCTTAAAAATTTAAACACTTAAAACTAAAATTAATAACAATAAATTCTATAATTTATAAATGTTAAAATGTTGTTGTATGTGAATAGTGGGGAACATTAGACACATTTTATAAAATAAATTTTTTTTTTTAATATTTTGCACTTGATTTTTGTTATTCTGTAATGTAAAAATTATTCTAATTAATCAGGTGTGTTAAATAAGAACAAATAAACTACATTACCATTTTTCTTGCAAATTTCTCATACAAAATGATATATCACACCATTTATTTTGATTCTGGCGACACTAAGCGTCAAAAACGCGCGACAAGCTCAAAAACCATGTTATATCTCGATTTGTATGAGAACTTTGCAAGAAATAATATATTCGTATTTATTTTTACATTTAAGATACCGTTCTAAGGATATATCGATAAAATTCAGGTGTTGAAGTTAGACAAAAATTTCAAAAATATCTTAATTTTGCTCATCCTACTGAATATGCCTATATTAGTCTCCTCATGCATTTCAGAAACACCCTGTATATAGATATCTACAAGTTTTAAGATACGAATTTTGTTTCAGAAATTCATTTTCTTATTTTTTTTTTTTTTTCAATATTAATATTTTATTAACCTTATCGAATTGTTCTCGGTAGTTTTCAAAACAAATTACGATGGGATATTCAAATGTTATTTTCCATTTAAACCTTCTGTAAACTGTACAATTTCGATTCACCCTTTTGTTTGAACATTGATTATATTATTAAATACGAGTATGCAATATTATTACGGTATATCGAACAGAAAAAATATCGTTAATCGTGTTTAAATTGTAATTGTTTATTAGCATAATATTTATACGTTATACATATATAGTATATATTATATATTAGAAACTTATATAGTATTTTCCATTACTTGTGAAAGATAATTCGTATAATATATACGTTATAGGTACATTTGTTTTTGACAGTATTCTATGTGAACCCAACCTTGGTCCGAACGCAGAACCGCAGTATTATACCGCGGTATATTATCCTGTAGGGTAAATTCGCGTCAGGAATATATGTTAGCAATCATTTTTTAACAACTTTTAAAGTTTTTATCCTACATTTTACAGAAAAATAAAAGTGAAAATTCGAACAAGAATATTTTACTTCAAAGGAATTGTAAAAAATATAGAAAACCATGCTAATAGGAAAACTGAATAATTTATCTATACCATTTTCTACGGTTTTAGTAAAAACATTTATTAAAAACTAATATAGTACAATAACTATGATACTATATGATAAATACTAGGATTTTAAACGATGTTTGATCAACAAACATTATTAATACCCAATGATATAAAATGTCATTAAATCGGTTAACTTATTAATTTTTTCTCTTACTTCACTTTATTAGCATCTCTTTTAAAGTCTGGGCGATAAAGTTAATAAAAACAAGGGATCGAGATAATTTATAATACATAAGTATGAATTTAAAAATAGAAATAAAAATACTCGCAGTCGTTTAAGCATGTAATGTTTTCTTCTATCAGAAATCGTCTAATGGCAAACGTTATCTTTAAGTAAATTATTTTAACAATCGTTTATTAGGCGTATAGATAGGTACTTTTAATTGTGTTTATTATGATTAAGTGTTTTACATTATGTCGAACTTAAAAGACTAATTTGGCTAGTGCGTAATCCCATTGTATACCTACCAGGTGTTATTTCAATTGTTTGCATTTTCCCACATATATTGATATAGAAATACGAACGAGTATATATTATCATTATAATGTTATTTTACGTATTTACTCATATACATTTATATTATTGTTAGTCGTTACAGGCATGTAATGTTGTCTATTAACACATACAAAAAAGGCAAATTAAACAGCATCAAAAACGGTACAAAGAAGAGTTTAATAAATAATTAATTAAATTTAATAATAAACGAAAACAAATATTGTTAAATTGCTTTTTGTTTTATATAAAACGGTAATAGTTTTGAAACAATGATTTTTTTTAATCAAATTGTCAATTTATTTACTATTGCATTATTAATTGATTAAACAATAATTAATTAATAATACGTGTTAGTGACTAGGGACGAGTTTACAAAAGAGATTATATTTACATATGTAAATATTATATTGCCAATATAATAAAGGAAGGTTAGGTTTATTATATTTATATAATTTATGATCCCCGTCACCCGTGTGAAGTACAACAATTGGTCGAACTTTTAGATGCGTACGTGATCAGGCGTAGTTAAGCACTCAGATTAAAACAAATAAAGAACTTGTTCATTTTATTTATGCATTTATTAGAAAAATATTCGTGAAGTTTGTATGTTTTTTTAAAAAAATCAATTGTTACTGGAAGACTTGTGAAAAAATATTGTAGGTAGCAATGTTTTTTTAATTTTTAATTTACGTTACGCGAGTTTTGAATTGATTTTTATTTTGTTAATTATAATTGTAACGTTTAAAAAACAACAAACTAAAACAGCAGATTAAATTTAATTTTTGTGATAAAACAATGCGAATCGTGCACCACATATTATAAACAGTTTCGATAAAGATTATATATTATTTTAAACGAATACCTTATTATAGGTCAAGGATTTACAATCGAATTATAATGAATCGAATGGACATTTTGAAAATGTATTAAAATTGAATTAATAATTAAAAATATTTTTATATTATAAATAAGTATTAGATCGTAGGTAAAGAATATCTATTCACTTCGGCAGATGATCGTTTAACTTTATATGTGAAATAAAACAAGAATCGTTGGTATGGATATTAAAATATTTATGTATTACACTGATAACGTAAAGGGTGATTGGAATTTACTCACATTTAGGAAACTATACAGGGTGATCAGAAATTTGTGTTAGAAAAATAACATTAAAAATGTATGTAATTTTCATCATTTTTTGTAACATGAAATTCTGATCATAATCCTGTAATCATTATCCTTTAATTAGTTTTCTAAATATGAGTAAATTGAACCAGATAAAATATATGCTTCGTGCTTAAAATAATTATTATGCGTTTTATCCAATTACACACACAATACAATACAATATGATATATTATTTTGTTTACCATATAATGTGTAACAATAAACTCTTATTGTGAAATATATATTTCTGAGTCGAATTCTCTCATACCATGTTCAATGGGGTATTATTATAATTTTCCGCAACACTATATTTTGACTAAGTCTGGGTGGATTACAATATATTGTTAAAAAGTAATTAATATTAGAATATTAGAAACAAGTTAAAATTAAATAAATATATTACAATAAAATAAACGGATATTATACTCATATCGTTTAATTAAATTTTTTACTATTATTGTTGCGCGTAAATGATTAATTATTGTTCACGCGAGAAACCAGATTAAAAATAAAATTATAAAAAATAATTGATTGTTTGAAAAAAAAAAAAATTATTTTTTATTAACGAACGGAAACGGTCGACGATTTCGTATGATTGTTACGCATATTTTATTTAAATTAATATAAATAACGTGATATTGATTTCCATTGATAAGGTATTTTTAGGAACGTTTTAGTATATATTCTATTGAAAATGCAAAGCAATTATATAGAAGTTGGGTATAATATTATATAAGTTTCTATATATTTCTATAGAAAATTGTAAATGTATAAAACTTTACATTAATAATATAACTAAAAGTTTGCAATATGCGATGACGATGACAAGGTAGTTGTTGAAATACGTATAGTCACTTTGTATATTATAAGGTTTTTTGTTGTGTTTTTTGGTTTCATAATTGTGTAGTTAAAGTTAACCGCGAGTTACTCGCGTATATATTATATTCTTTAAAAATGTTTTATTTAATTTTTTCATTCAAACGAAACATTTTAATGACTTAGTTATAAAACCATAGAAATATATTATAATAGAGTTATATTGGTACAATATTGTTATACGGTCTGTACGAATATTACACGTTTAACAAATTTTAATAGCACATTACATTCTATTTTTCTAATAAAGTTGTATAATTTTACATGCATTATGTTAAAAATGCATATTATCATATATTACAAACAAACAGAAAATAATTAATATTTATTATTATTGTGCACCGTAATATATAGACAAGACACTGACAATAAACAACAATTATTTCAGACCAAATATAATTGAATTAAAACAATAAATGATAATAATTTAATACCAGAAATTTTAATACCTAAATAATAAATATTGGTCATCGAATTATAATGCCATTTAATATGTCAGATGTTGTTTATTATATAACTATGTTTTAATGTTATTATTTAGTTTACGAAAATCCGCGTGGTTTCGTATTTCTGAGACTATAACCGAAAGGTAGTAATAGTAGGTAATATTATCGAATTGTATAGGCTTATTATAATTTGCAAGTGAGAGTTTTGAATAATTTGTTATCATTAAAACCGGAGAATTTAATAATACAAATAGGGTTTTACATTGAAAGATTACGCGTTCTATAATTTGAGGGACTGACATGCAATACCAATTCAAAATGTATAATTGGGCTGTTAATAAATTGTTTGGATTTGGACGTCTCGCACGATTAACAACCAAAATGGAACGCAAAATTCATGCAAGTATAGAAATGAACATAATATTTTGTATTGTTTTATATTTTTGCATTCCTATCGCTGGATATAGAATTTCAGAATTTCTTTGAACGTTTTTGTGAATATAACACAAAAAAATGTATTATCTAAATTAAATATAGCATTGCTATTATATACAATTATAATTATAAATGTTCGATTTAAAAAAAAAAAAAAAATATTTAAAAAATAAACAATTTTTTGTACATAAATTTTTTGTTATTATTAATAAAAAAAACTCAATTATAGACCGAGAAAATTAAGATGAAATAAAATCAAATAATCTCCACTACTTTTATAATTAATATAAATGCAAAACAGACATTATGAATTATTATATTTTCCGGTCGTTGATGCCACTTTAAAAGGTAAAGGATAATACCTATGGACTACGAAATAATAATCGATACGAAATACTTTTGTGCGTGCAGCGAAACGTTCAAATCGAGGGAACGAAAGGGTTTGTTAGAAATCTAAATAACCTCTTTCATATTAAAAAAACAATATATTCATATTTTTTCGTTACTGAAAAATGTCTTATAAGCTTTTAAAAATTAGCAAGGAAAACTTTTTCACTTTAATATTTTTTCATGAATTTCGTTCCCTCATTCTCAAAATTTGAACACTGCGATATCTCTAAAACATTGTCAAATTATTTGTATGTAATATGTATAAACACGAAAATGACAAAGAAGAGCGTCGTTTGAAGTCACTGCTGTAGAATGCTAACTTTATTTCGTACAAGTTTTGTTTAATTTTGCATCTAGGTTTCATCAAATAACATACAATAATACTACACACATATTATGTTTTCTCTAATATAATGTTTCGGGATGTCTGTTGGAATCGTTCCAACATTATTAAACGATTTCCGATTAATTTCGATTTTATCTCTAGCACTTGTAATAACTAGTTTATCACTTTATTTCAGTGCGATGTATATTTCTTCGTCTTTCTGAAACTCAATTATCTTTTAATTTTTATTACTCGTCTTATATAATATTTTGTATTTTATTAGCGATTTTTGAGGGTCCAGAAAAGTTATTAGTTTTCCTCCAGCCAGCGAGAAAACTAAAATTATTTTATTTGTCAGTAACAGTTTTTTTTTAAACTTAACCTTCATTTTCTTTTATAAAAGAAAATTTTATATCGATTTAATTTAATAATAAAAATATAAAAACACGATATTGAGGAAAAAATAAGTTTGGTCTGAAAAGTGTTCTTAATGCATACATTTTATAAGAAAAACTAAATACCTATTACTAATTTCTGTAATTTATATACTCGAATGAAACCTTTTCTATAGATTAAATTATCCAAAAAACATTTCTCGAAGGAAATTAATTAGGTAAATGCATTTCAAAAGTTAGAGTTTCTAATTATTTTCTCGTAGACAATAATTATACTATACACATATATAGTGTAGGGTCGCAATTATAGCGAAAAATAAATTTAATTCCTTATATTTATATAGGTATAGTTTTAATGATAATTTTTATAGATTATAAAATTATATTTTAGAATGAATTTTGCTGCAACTTAGAAGAAACGAAATATATTTTAACATACTTTCACAAATATTATTTCAATAATAATAAAAAAAACTTTGTAAATAAAATGTGTAAAAACAAGAATACAAAATGACAACAATGTATGACAACGAGAATATTACACTATTTGATCAACTCTTACGGGGAAGAATATATATTAATTATTATAAGTGAAAAACGATTTGTTTTTTGATTAATAAATATAATAAACTAACAAATAGCATGCTTTCAGGTTTATGTATTCGATTGTTTAATAATGTAAATGATATTCTTAAGAAATAAAATATTCTTTTAATTTCGTAGTGACTGTTACTGTGTCGCGTTAAGGCAATATTATAATATTATGGAAATATAATTTTTATATAGATTTAATTTTATATACATTATATTTAATGTTAAAGAAATAAAATATTTTAAGTGTCTCTATAGTTTTGATGGTTCATTTATCGTTATCGTTTACGCACTATTCGGTTTAATGATGCACACAGTATGCAAAACGTTTTATTAATTTACTGGTTTGCTTAATTAATATCAAAATATGCAAGTTTTATCCATAATCCATAGTGGTTTACTCAGAAGAATAGATGGGGAAATAATAATAATATTGTTATAAAATATAATATATACAAGTTCAACGGTATTATGCATACATACATTTATGTGTAATTCGTTTAATATTATTTTTATGTCATTCATACATATCGTTTTTGGTGTGAAGAATTTTATTATATTGAATACAAAAAAAATAATTATAATTGGACAAAATAAGATCACTATAATCATATTATTTTCGATTTTATCCAGTTTTTAAAATGTTATATGATTTTCGTCATTATTTAAGTAATACTTGGTACAATTTATATATTTATTATAACCTACATAAATCAGAGCTTTATGGTATTCTATTAAAAAGGGGAAAAATATATACAAAACTTAAACTAATTGAATAAATATTTCAAATTAAGTTCTGAATAACGATTTTCGACATCCATATACGCGTATTACGTAAAAATAAATCGATTTTAAATTAACTTTTTTTATTTAGGTTATTTGTTAAGTTCTCCTTAGTAACTGTTTCAAAATATACAGAGGTAAACAGCAGAATATTTTTAAAAATGAATTCAATTAATCAACAAACCAAATTGATACTATTATTAATTTTTTAAATCGATTTTTTTATAGTTTCGTTGTATATTAATTTAATATTATTACTTATACACATTTTTTGTATTAAAAAAAAATTATAACAAAAGGTATAATAAAAATTCATCTTAAATGTAGAAACTGAATTATTATTAAAAAATGTATTATACTCAGAAATTTTAATTAGTTATTAAAAAAGAACAGAATTATCTCCTTCCTTTATTACAACATTATCTATTCATGAAGTAAATAAAATTAATAGCTTGGTATTTTCTTTCACTATTATTAATTTTGGTAAAATAATATTAGATATTTAAAAAAACAATAAATAATTATTATACCTAATAATTTTAATATTAAATTTATAATGTACATAAATTAAAAATCTATCCTTTATTTTACAATGATAATATGACTGCTTCATTTTTATTTTTGCGTATAAATATTTCTTTCAACTGGAAATGTGGTTTAACCAATTTATTTATGGTCATAGTTTACGCAGATAGTACTTTAAATAATATATAGATAGTACTTTAATAAGAAAATTAAATTTCTTATTAGTTTTTTTTTTTTAATAATTACTTAAAACTAAAAACAATTACGAAAAAAAAAATAATGATAACTTTTGATGAAATTGATTTTGGTTGTTTAATCATAATAATTAAATAATTAATGAGCATATAGTAAGTCTATATAAATATCTACGCATGATAAAAGAATAATAAATATTTTAAATTAATTGAATGTCATTAAAATCCCATTTGAATTAGTTTAATATTAAAATATGATTTAGATAACTTTTTAATCAAGGACTTTTACAATTTAGGAAATACGGTCGTAACTTATTTAGAATAGTTATAAGATTTTTATTTATATAAAAAAAATTAGTAAAAAAATAAAACAATTTCTAATGAGGTTAACACAATTGACGAATAATAAAGTAACACAATATTTTCATATTTTTTAACCCTTCTATGGAAGTGTATAACATAAAATGATGTACTTTTTTTAAAGAATATATATTATCATTTTTTCATACAAAATATTATACTTTTTAACCTAATTGCCAATTAATTTGAGAACATATTAAGAAAAAAAATTGATCTAGCAAATTATGTACTTATATTATATTAATATATTAATTATTAAGAATGACTATATTTTTCTTAACATTCTTCTTTACACTTTGTGTATAAAAAAATCATACAAAATACAAAATGTTATGTCAATAAAAAATAATATTTATATTATGAACTAATTGAAATAGAAAATAATAATTAAAATTTAATATATTATTTTACTATATTAATACTATACTAAACTATTATTATACCTATACTATAGAATTTACTTCATTAGGTATAATGTTTATTAAAATTTAATCTTCTATTAAGGTAAATTTAAAATTATAAAATTGTAATTTAATATCATTTATACGTCGTTGTTTTATATCATTTATGCATAATATAATTAACGTACTACATTGACTTTATGTAGGTAATGAAATTTGTGCATAATTAGGAATGTAATATTATAAAAATGTATAATTAGGAAATATTAGGATTTGTGTTTGAAAAATTTATAACGACCGATATATTATTTTTAAAAACTTTATGTTATATATTTGGTAAAAAATGAGTACCTCCCTACTTTAGGATATTGATAATAATTTAGAATGTTTTTTGAATAACAATTGTTATGATTTTCATTTAATTTTATACAAATAATTTATTGAGTTATACAACTAATAGATATGGTTCAACGTAATTTGTTTATATAACTTAAGGGCCTTCTTTCTATTAGCATTTTTAAATATAAAGCTTTCTTTCATAATATATTTTATTTTCGTACTTTGGTACTACTAAACTTATAATATTACAATCTACCTCAATCAACAACATTTTATAAAGTATTACGTAATTAATAGTTATTTGAGTTTTAAAATTAAAGAGTGTTTTATAATGCAGCGATCACGCAAAGTTTATTCAGAAATGCGTTATTTAAATATTATAAATTTGTTTAAGGATGAGCTATAGCTATACTATGCACACATCTTATTTATTATGACGAAGGTTTTACTATATACATATTTTATTAGGTAGGATCTTAATAATTATTCCCTTCAGGTATACAAACGCAGTTTAACCGTCGACGAATATTCGTTTATAAATTTTATATTTCCATTTTGAATGCCAATGTAATATAAAAATATGTGTTTTATTTATACCTACATTGTAAATAATAATTTGTTAACTTTGTCGTAATAATTTTAAAATAAATTTGTTATTAGTATTAATAAACACAATATATGTATAATAAATGTATTTCGCCATCTATAAAATTAAAGAAACAAAACCCTTACCCTTGCGTGATTAATATTTATAGTACGCTAAAAACGTTTCGAGAGATTTTAGATTTATGGATACATTGAAAAAGAAAATATTTTATTAAATTTTATTTGATTTTGTCTTCGCTGTGACCTATCAACCGAGCTGTTTTATTTGATGCTCATTATTGAACATAAATAAAACATTTTACGAGGGATATCCGTAAATTTGTAAATGGCCAAAATAGTATAAAATTTATAGGGAAACATAGTACGATATGTACATTTGTTGTATAATAACCATTTATGGTCAGAATTATTTTTTGACTTGAATCGAAATCTGTTTTTTATATAATGTTGGCCACAGCAGTTGAAGCTTATTTACGGTACCGTACTTATGTACGGTTTGTAACCAGAAAAAAAAAACGTACATTAATTTTAATGAAATAATTAATTCAAAATTTGTATTTCTTCCATTTATTATGTATATAACATAATTATATTAACTAGAAATAATTAAAAGAAAATATACATTAACAAATATTATAGTGTTATGGCAATAATTTAATTAAAACAAAGTTTTAACATTTTCAATAATAAAAAATAGAAAAATCAATATACAGTGAAAAATTATATTTATATAATAGATTCTTAAATAAAACTGCTCAACTAAATTCGTTATAAAATACGGCTTATATATAGTTATTATTATAAATAATTAAACATTTAGATAAGATAATAAGAAACATAATATTATTATAATTTTAGAGTCTTTATCGATTTGAATAATACCACCCTGGAAAAATTATAAAACGAAAAATTTCAACAGCACTTTTAACCTGCAGGTGTACTTAAGTTTTACAATGTTTGTAATATTTTTAAAGTCATCAAAATATTTTACGGTCTAAATTTTACAATATAAAAAACATGTCATATACCTACATCTACCATAAATTATGACGAGTTGCTATAAACAACAGTATAAAGTGTACGTGCACAATTAAAATATAAAAAATATAGTTCTTTTTCATAATAATTTGTTACGCAAATCAGATTTTAAAAATATTAGTTTAAAGAAATAAATCATTGATGGCGAGACGCTTATTCAAAAATAATTGTCGTTTTGATTACTAAATAAAATATTTTCTGTGTATTGATTTCAAAATTATACATAGTATATTATAGTTCATTTTAAGACAAACAAAAGAGTTAAGTTTAAAACTGGTAAAACATTTTTTTTAATTAAACCGGATATTTAGCTTATAGATTATTGAAGAATCATTGATGTTGGTGATGCGCATTATATATAATTATTAAAATATATAATCCCAAAAGAAATAGAAAAGGTGATCAAGTAAGACATGATGGAACAACGAATAGGATAAAGGAAATTAAATCTGGAATTTAATTGACAATTTTTCCTGTGGTAATGAAGTTATATAAAAATAAGTAAGGTATCCAAATGGAATTTGTGATGCACATGATGTTAAACACGAGAGAAGCCAATAAACGAAATTATGGAATTTACATGAAACTAACTGGAAAAGTTGTACTCTGGATCTTTTCAAACATGGGACTCTTACAGCACATAAAGGGTCCCAAATCACGGTACCATACATTCCAGGATGCGATGAACAAAAAGAATTTTGAATGTTTTGATTAATCTATTTCATTTCCATGTGTAATATGTCTTTTTATGCTAAAAATTTGATTTCAAGACTCAGTTTTAGATTGGATTTGGTACCACAGTTTCTCAGAACATAGTCCTATCAATACGTTTTAACGAAATATAATACATATTATATTATGTATTCAAGTAAAATTAAGGTATTCAGAATATATATAGTTAGTACAGAGAATTTTATCAAAATACAAATAATTAGATTTTAAACCTGAAAGGTTTGTTATGACTTATGAGTTCAGATATATATATTTCATTAAAATAATAGTGATTTATATCGGATTGCCAAATAAACATACTCTGTAAATAAGAAATTACAAAGAAGGGGGTTATATAAAAAATATTGACTAACATAACCCATACGTGTCTCGTATTTTCCTAAATCATGAAAATGTTTACAAAGTTTACATAACGTTAAATCATAAAACATCTTACATCAATAAATAAAACTATATCCTGTAAGTTGAAACAATAACTTATGAAATAGAATATTATATATTATATAAATCTAAGTTTAACAATCTATTATATAAATTATATATATGCTATGATTTATAATATACGTTACTAAATCATATATTACTAGATATTTTAATGTAAACAATCGTTTATGTAATTTTAAGAAATGACCACCACACGAACAAAATTATTAAAACAATTGAAAACGTGTGATTTGCGTGATTTGTTTTTTACTCTCTTTTTCTTATATATTTCATTTCAGATTATTCATTATACCGTATATCGATACTTTTAATATAATTTATACTCTCAAATATTATTATTCGAAATAATATTATTAAAAGTATAATCATACATCAACAAATTTGAATGCTCAAACACAAACGTATAAAAAATTAAATATATATAAAATTTAACAAACAAATTTATTTATCAAAAAATATATTATATTATACTTCAAATATTACGTAAATACGTATGAAATATGTGGTATAATAACGTGATAATGCATTACATCAAAAGTAGTATCTCATATCTTTTAGTAAATTATAATAATTGAATATATAATTTTGTTTGATACATGGTTTAGCATAAAATGTGTTTTTCCAAGAATCCCTTAAAACTTAAAATGTTTATACAAACAAAAATGTTATCATATAATTATAATATTATATATCTGATGAATTTAACGTGTCTAAAATAATACACAATACACATAATTTATACTGCGTTAAATGTAATTTCAATATAATTTTGATGAATTAGACAAGTAGGTTTATTAAAATTAATTCATTTTTGTAGTTAATAACTGTTAGTAGAAAAACAAGTTAAATATATTATATATTGCGTTATCAATCATCTATTTTACTATGTCCAATTGTTATTCATTTCTAAAAACTCTTAGGTGTAAATATTATTAAATATTAAATTTAATTTCACAGTTTATTGTATTAAGTAAATATTTTTTGGCTTTACATTAATTGTAAGAGCAATATTATAAAATACAGATTAAATTGTCTTAAATTTCAATTATTTTAATTTAAAATCTAAAAAATAATAAAAAATAAAAAACCTTTATAAACTTATATTTATTTTATTGCCTTGTTTTATTAAACAATATCACATATTATAACTACTATAAATAAATTATAAAATAATATGAATAGTAATTAGTAGGTACATAATCATTTTAAATTTAGTTTTTAATAAAGATATTAAAAGTACAATATTCATATAATACTTAGTATATAATCATGCATAGTAAGAAATCATAAGTATATAAGTTTACCTTACACCTATAATTCCTACATAATGATAATTTAAATATATTTCTCGACAATAATATGAAATTTTTTAATTGTATTTACAATTAATACACGTATTTTCAAATCCACAAATCAAACTAATTTAAATGTGTATAATTAATATTGTAACTTTATTTAATCGACATTGTTAGAATATTTTAGTTTTAAACACAAAAAAGAATATTTATCTAAGTACCGTGGTTTTTAAAGAAAGTTTCAGAAACCAAGTTTGTTAATTTTATTAACATTATTTAAAACAACTGATAGTGGTTTAACTTTATAGTTAAAGCTTAAAGGTATAAGGTATAAATTATTGTTACGAACTTTTTTTCCTCGTAACATATCATAGTAATAATTTTAAATTAAAGTAATATTACGTGGGTAATTGGATAGTTGGGTTATTTCTACAAATTGCGAGACTATAAAACGATAATAAGATAGAACATATTTTTTTAACTGTTCACGGATGAGAATTTTTTTTGGCCATTTTTAGTCCATTATAAATAGTCTAAAATTAATGAAAACATGTATAAATAATACGTTTCTCCTCGTCACCGAAAATAACGAAAAGATAATATTGATAATAATATCATATATAGTTTGGCCATTCTTTTGATTCAAGTTTTTAATTTATAATTTTTATATTAATTTGTTAATTTATAAAGTACTACCTATTATATTATGGTTTTGCTTTTAATTTTCTATTATTTTACAAAAATATTTTGATATTTTTCCATGATGGTTTTACTATTAACATATTTTTGGTGAATTATTTAGAATTATCAATCTAATGAACACCAAATTATATATAAATATTTTATGTATATATAAAAAAAAAACATTATTCTTAAACAAATTTTTGGTAAAAAATTGTTAAGATGAAAAAATATTGTTAATAAAGAAGTAAATTTATCCAGTGAAATAGTAAAATAAATACATAATATTAAAATAAAGTACAATATATTCAGACTTTATGATTCACGTTTATGATGATAATTGACGTCAAAGTTGTATAATTTTTTTTTTAACTTCAGTGTGAAATATTATTTCAATAAAATTATATTCATTATGATGTAAAATAAACAAATAAATTAAGACTAATCATTTTTAGTTGACAGTTTGACGCGTTTTATGAAAATGCAATTTAAACTTACCAATTTTTTAAACTTTTATAATGGCAAAAGTGTTTTAATTAATGTAGTCTGTCTCGTGCCATACGAAATATCATTTTGAATAATCCGTATCATTATACTATATTATAATGCTTTCTTTAAATAAATAAAGTAACTCACAACAGATGCTCCTTCAACGAGAATGGCATTGTCGCCGTGTTCCAACCAACCGCCTCCCAAAATCCTGGTAGTGACATTTAACTCATCTGGTTTCACACATTTCTTGAAGTTATCGTAGATGTCAGCTGAACAAAACAAAATACAAATTATAATATTATAATTAATGTTATTTTACAGACAATAACTGTTTATTAATAAATGACTTAAGTATAAAATAATTTTATCGAAACACGCGGCCAAGGGTCACTTTTCCTACCGATAATATTTGTACGATAAATACAAATTGTACTTATTTATGTATAAAAATCTAACTAAATCTCATTGTGATTGTGTACTACTATAAACCAAAGCTAATAGTGTTTATATTAAAATATAAACTTAGTTATGATTATGATTAAAAGATACAGGTCATTGCAGTTAAATTTTTACTCCAACAAATTTTCGTCGATAAAATAAAAAATTTCAGTGTAAATGGGGCCAATAAAATTAAGTTCGTAATGCATAATACTATATAAGACTTAATTGTTATATACGTTGTTTTATATTTTAAGAAGCTAATTCGCTACGCAGAAAACCTATATTTCCACCCGTCCGCATGGAAATATCGGTCGAAACGTAGTAATTGCGCCCGTAGTAATAATAGACAATTTAAATTGTACAATTTATTAATAATTATTTACATTATATTTAAATATACGAGAATAAATGATACTTATTAGCTAACTTTATCATATAGTTGATGTGTTCGTTTTTAAAATAGTTGGTAGTAGAAAATGGTTTAAGGAATTGGGGTTTGAACCGTGTACATCGAGAATTTTCTAGAATATTTTCCAGCGGAGCTGTAATTACATCTAATAATGAACTACATTTAAAATTTAGAGTTTCTAATTATGTATAGATAAATACTAACAAAACATAGTACAAGTTTATTGTTTGTAATAAGTTAATAAACTAATTTGAGAATTGTGGAAGATAATCGAAAAATGTTGCTATTAAACAACTAATATTTATATATGTTTTTTTTATTCCCATTCGATATTTGTATTCTTCATGTATTTCATATCCAAAAATATTGATTCTTTACGAAGTGTCCAGTCAAATATTAAAAAAAAATTATTTAATATTTTTTGGTTTGGATATTTAAAAAAAACTTATAAGTACGTAATAATTATTCTGCAATGCTATTATTGTTTTGGCCGATATCACTTCAGTGATTTAATTTTTTCCGACGGTATTTTTTCTCGTATTCATCATGAACCAATATAAAAAAAAAAAACACGATATTCGATGTATAAATCAATATATTTTTGTAATGGCGTTTAATATTAATATGTAAAAATAATTATATTTTTTAATAAAAAAATTATCAGTAAAAAAAATACTACGCGTAATAATATTTCTTACATACAAATCGATATGACAATTAGGCGCATTAAATGTTGGATTTATTATCGGTTCTGAAAAAAACCTCTACCCGATAGTCCGATATCGGTGGATATTAATATATGTATTGGCACAGCCCTAGTTATAATTTCCATTTCCAAAACCGTTAATATTATTACGGTTAGGTTAGATATTTTATTACGTTATAGTGTAATAGCTATGTATTTAATTTGAAATATTTATTTATTTTCGACAGAAAAATGTCGTTTGCAGTGAACTTGTATATATGTTTGAAAACTATTATATTATACACTTACACTATTAATACGGTAACCGTATTACCGTAATAATACATTAACTGCACATGTATTTATAAAATAAACATTTTATTCCACTCAATGGAATGAAATTGTCAATAGGAAAATATTTACAACACGGCTGTAATGGAGGTTAGTGTAGTGAACCTACAAGTAACACGTTTTACGTTAAGCGACGAAATCAGTGACACTGTAAGATGTTGCAATTTACTTCGAGGTTGAATAGAATAAACTTTAAAACTTTTTTTGATTAATTAGTTAAACTTTTTATTAACATAAAAATCACACACCAAAATTATAAGTAAAATTTGAAGATAGATACTTACTGTATCTACCTGAGATTTAAGTAACGTGCACAGACGTCTTGGCATTAAGAATATAGTTTAAATCTAAATCTAAGTTAGTTTATATCTAGTATTTATATTAGTAGACCAAGGGAGTAGAAAGGATGTTTACTACTCTACCAAATCTCCTCATTGGACCTTCTTTGGATAGCAGTACCTACAATGTTGTTTTTGTACTTTGTTCCAAAATGATGTCGCTCCCTTTATGGTCTGGTTAAACTGCGTAAACAACTTGTTATTGTAAATCTTCAAACTTTTATATTGTCTAAGAGATTGGTTTTTTAAACCCGGGGATATTAATTCGCCCACTAGTAGGGTGCGCTCTGTGTTGAATAATAACAGCAGTTGTTATTATTTTAGAAACATATAATCGTTATTTTATATTATATATATATATATTTATTATTGATTAATAATTATTAGTAAACCACCTGGGTTTACTACATTAGTGTCAAAAACGCATTTATAAAAAAAAAAAAAAAACACTTGTCGATGAAAATATTAAAACTACTTCCTCTTTCGTTTTGGCTAGAAAAACATATTATAGATTGTGTATTATACTTCCAGTTTACTTCTAGATCTATATATTATGACATTTAATTTGTTCAACGGGAACAAAATATATATCTACTAGACACAATATTCACATACGAGGTGTGTTTAACTTAGTGTTTGTGACTATTTTGACTTTTTGTTAGAAAAAGTACAAAAACCATTAAGGTATCACCATGTGTATTGAAATCCTTAGAACTCGACACACTTCTTTCGGCAGTGATATTATTGTTGAAAATATCTCTGGAACGCCACTTTGAGAATAGAATTTAGCTGGGACGTCGTATTCTTCATAATACCATTGACCCAAATCTGTTCCTATCGATTGATAGCAATTTTAGTTTAGGAAACAACCAAATATCACAATGAACCATAACGGGATAATAAGAGTCTCGTCGAATTGTAGGAATTCAAAGGCACAAAAAAGTTAGTTATTCAAGAAAGTTTGAATAAGTTGCGAGTAACTGGTGCTGAATTATGATGTGTAAAGTAAATTGTGATGAAACTGCCAAGTTATAGCCGATCAGTTTTGTTGTCTTTTACGACATAAATAATCGCTACATAAAAAGTACTTTTAAATAATTCCCTTTGTTACAGTTTTGACCGCTCTGCAAAAAAGAGTTTCCAGATTTTGTGGAATTAATAATGGTCGGATAATTTTGGAACACATATCATAATATACGTGCCTAATAATATTATGTTCACATTATTCACACGAAATTTTTTATTTATTTTTTTTATTTATAAATTAATAAACTATAATATACGTATATTAAACATAAACGGATAATTTCGTACGCTCCATGAAGTAGTCACGAACCGCTAAATACGAAAAATATATACGTTTATTAAAACAATTAATATAAGTATATACACTTAACAGTTAACAATTATAATCTTTTATAGTAATAACAAAACGTTTAAATGAATTGCACTGACGACGAGTAGTCACTATAATATTCAGCTATTCTATCGATCGACAAGCTTATACGTATTGTTTCGGTTTCTCATTCGTTAAACAACAACGGAAACAAGAAAGACTATTACGGTATTGTAGTCTTCATATAGTTTCATACAGCATGACATACCTATCTAGGTTTAGAATTATGAATCTCGTTTTTCAAAAAGCGACGTGACAATTTATTTTTGATTCGTTGTAACATTTTTACTATTTTTTTTTTTAATTTCTTTTATTGGATACACAATTATTATGCATAACTTCAAAAAACTCCAACACAATATTTAGTAAATATAACCGCACTGTGGATTATAACGATAATATTATTAAGCGTAGACTATATGTCAACCCAATTTTGATCAACTTAAATGAAATAGCACATTATATTACGTACTGTGTTTTTATAAAATTGTAGTAATTATAGTTTAAAAAAATGTATATTTTGTACACAACAAATACAATACCAATCCACACAAACTTTTACTTATAATTATAATATGAAATTGTAATTTAATTTTGTGAATAATTAAATATTAGTTAGGTATATATTTTCATGTATTAACATATTATACATATATTAAATATATTATACATTTTTTGTATCTATATTGTTTTCATTGTGATAGATTAAAATTTAAATGATTACATAAATATTTAAATTATATAAAATAAACATTTAATAATATTTATTAAAAATAAGAAATAGAAAAAAGTTTTAAATAATTTTATCACCAAAAATTTGTTTAAATAAAGCTAAAAAAGTTAATGAATACTTTACATTATTTTATTCACGTAAGTATAGTAGGTATAAGAGAAGTTTATTTAATTTATGTGCATTTCGTATTATGTAATATAGAATTATCTATTTATTGAAATGGTTTTTTTTAAACTGAATACATGATTTTAAAACCATAATTTATAACATTTTATCTGCTTATATTTCTTTGGTAAGTACTTAAACGAAACAGAAACAATTTTATCTAAATAAATAATATTTTAAGTATACCCAGAACGCACGAACTCAAATGGAAAATATATTTTTTCCATTCGCACTAAAAACTTTTTTTTTTTTATAAATTAAAAGCCACTTACATTTTGGATTTTTAGCACTACTTATATTATTATGTTTTAAGGGTTAATTTAATATATATTACGAATTATGAGTTTTGAGTAGAAATGATTAAACATAAAATAAAAACATTCAGTAAAAAAAAGACTAGTCTTATTTTAATTTTAATTATTCTTCGTATATTTTTTCATTAGAATCTAGCTTGTTTTATATACATATGACAATTCTAAAACGGCGATTCTGAATTTAGGATAAAATCAATTAACAATACGATTCAAGATTGGTTTTAATAATATTTATATAAATAATATTTAAACGGATTTAAACACGTGTTAGTGTTTCAAAGAATAATAATAATAATATTTCAATACGTTTTGCTGATTTTCGTCCATATACGTAGTTGTTGGCAGTCCACTTTATAGTAAAATTCATTAAAGAAATTTCTTTGCGGTAGAGCGACAAACAATCATGGGAATATTCCCGAGGGTAACTCTGCTTGCGAATATTACATTTAGGTTTAATACGGAAGTATGTGTGTCGAGTGTGTTATAAATAACCACGAGAAGACAAATATATAAGAGACAGGAAGAAAAATTGGAAATTATTAAAATAATAATATTACATAAATTTGCTTATTACGTTACGTGCACGTGTCGCACGGGGAGTTCGTTGGAAATCCGTCGCGACACGCAACCAAACAACCGCAGTGGTGACCAAATATAACCACGATCGCACGGATGTAAATTTAATGGTTGTCCATTTATCGAAACGTCGCGCTCAAGTAGCGTCTATAATAAAACTAAACAGTGCACACGAAATCATACGCGTTTTAATAACTTCTGTTGAAGATCCGTTTTTTTTTCTCGAGATGAACTGCGAAAATTAGAGGATCGAGAGGGTAACGATTTCGTATAATTTTCTCCGGACCAATATAACCTGATTTCGTAACGTACCAAAAGATTTTGGCCACCCCTACAACCACAAACTTTCCGTTAAATTATATTATTATATAACGTAGTCGTAAAAATAAAAAATACAATAACGGCGATGTTGTTGGTGAGGATTTTCCGTAAAATATAAATATCCTTTATGGTAAGTAGCGACGAAAATACAGAGTTCAACACGGTGTCTGGCGAAAACATTATGTGATTGGCAGCAGTTGCCCGTCATGAAAGCGAGTTAGTTTAATGCCGTCGAGATGTCGGCGATGACGATCGTCACGCACAATATTCCGTCAAAAAACGCTATGGTTATGTCCGAGTGATACCAAAGGGCGTTTTGACCTATTTGTGGGACGGGTCGAATACGGTTTCCGAACACGGTTTATCATTCGCGCGAGTTGTTCAATTATTGATTATTATTAATATACAAAATATTTTTAAAAAAAAAAAAAACATGTTTAATTATGTGAAAAATAAACATTTATTAGCTATTAGTAGGTATCATATTATACACGTATTGGGTACAAAATTTAAGCATTAAGTATTAATTAAGGAAATTGAGAATAAATAGGTAATTACATGTACTTATAGTGAATTAAAAAAAAAAAAAACCTCATCTGTTCAAAAAACAAAATTATGCGTATGTGGAAATATACTATAATAATCGATACCAAATCGGAAACTGCAACGCTGCAATATGCAGTTAAATACGCTGTAAAATAATGCATTTGTCATTTCGCGAAAATTGTCTGTCATCGATCAACGCATTATTTTAAACTGTAATAATTAATTTGTTATCTACACGACATACAAGACACGAAAAAATCTAAAATATAGATAAAATCTAGCGTTCACATTTTAATGATTATGTAAGTTAAGCCGTTTTGCGTGTGATCACGAAAATAAATGTTCAAACGTGAGCTATCCATTTAATTTATGCACTAATAATATATATAAAAAAAAATATAACTTTACATTCATTAAATTTAAATTTACTGTACATGTGGATTATCAAACATTACGCAATATAGACATAATAGAGCATCTACATATAACCTGGTTAAACATAGAATCTAGTCAATGGTTTTAACTCAAAATTCGAGAATAAAATATAAATATCAACGTTTTGACTTGTCGATAAAAATATTATCAGTCGTTCTTAACCTTAAAGCGATTTATTTTAATCGTTTTATCAATATATTTACGATGTACATCCATGATAAATTGATCACATCAAAACCCATGATCCAATAGGATAATATTTGAAAAAAACAATGAGGCGACACAGAATTGTTTTTTTGCTACTAATCGCTATTAACCTATAATTATTATCGTATTCAATAAATAATTTAATGATAAAAAGCGAAACTAAAAATATCGTTGAATGCGAATATTTTCTCGGTTAAAAAATAAAGACGTTAAACATGACTTTAAATCGTAAAAGTCGGGCTATTAGAGAACTTTTGAAGTCCAACCCATACCGGGGTCAGGAAAATGAATAATCGATTGTTAAATTACTATTATACTCGTATACAGCGTATACAGGACAATGAAAATTATGTTTCACAGCAATTTTCTCGTTTCAGAAATATTTAATAAAAAACAAAATTATACTATTCAATAGGTTTGATATTACTGAATTTGATATTGGGAAAAAATAGGAACCCTTAACTTTTTTGCAGTAGGATTGAATTATGATAATATGTCATACTCTAATCACCCTGTATGTTTATGAACAGAGTACAGGAATTTTCGGAAATCATATCCGGCGGTAAACGATCGGCTTTTCCACCCAATTGTTATTGTTATTTTATTATCTAAAATAGTATTGTGCGACGATATAATAAAGGCAAATAATAAAATATATGAATGTGTACCGTAAACAAATTTAAAGAACTTTTAGGAACCAAATTTTGAACTCTATTACAAATTTGAACATTATCATAAATTCTATTTTGCGGAATACGAACACAATATAATATATAATATATAATTTATTTACTTATTATAATTTAAACGGACAGGAATTCTTTGATATATAATAGTATATAGACATATAGTGAATAATATTGTTAATTTATATATTATTTTTAAAACGAGAATGAAGAATCTAAGTTTGCTAGACGCATTAGGCTATGAATAGATTAATTAAGTACATAATTGGTGGAAGGGAACGAGAGGTGTGGGTGGGGAGTAATAAAATTAATTTGAAATGTATTAATGATAATAGCTTAAGGGAGTTAATAGAACCACTATAGTAGACCTGATAAAAATATAAATTTGGCATCACGTCATCTATCGAGAAGAAAAGATATTCCTAAGTTATGAGCAACCGGCAAATAATCATGTTCATCTGAAGGTATCTTTCATAAAAGTTTAACAAAATAGAAAATCCTTCGATATACTCTTTTTAGTTGGAAAATATTATGCGAAATTTGTGGGTCTCAAATTAATGGCTCGATACTACAAAATCAAACGTACTAACATATAGTAGAAGACTTTTGCAATTGTATTAATGCAATTTGGAGCCATATAATATTAAAATATCATATAATCACTATACTATCGAATAATGTTACATTTTTAATACATAATTATACAAGTTAGGTTAAACTTTAATAATACAATGGAAAAATGTGGTATAGTGGATTGATATGCAACTGATGAATTTTGATAGAAGAGAAGAAAGAATCCGACAAAGTGATAATTAAATCTAGATTAGATGTATTAAAGGCGGAAAGTAATAATATTTAGAGGTTACAAGCTTATTATGAAATTAATCGTGTAGTTATCCAATAAATGATGTGACTGGTCCTTATAAAATGTTAAATTGGAAAGTTTGGGTACCATCTCACTTTTTTTTTAAAAGGTAAGATTAGGTTATGTATAATTTGTTTTATTGAACAATAGCCACTAAATTATAATATGTATAAATTAGACATAAATTGTGGTGTGCTATCATTTCCTACCGTAATTTTGTTAGTTCTTGAACGTACGGTTATTACTGAATAATATAATTATTCTACCAAATAAATCTAAAATAAATAATAATTACTCCTTTTAGGTATTGTTTTCGATTTTGATTCAGTTTACCGGTAACTCTGACGTTTATGTTAATGTTTACAAACCAGACAGCCAGATGAGCTATCTGTAATTATTTGAGAACAAAAAAAAAAACCTATAATAATAACGAATTGAAATGTCAAAAGATTTTCTGAAATATGAACGATATTGTGTGTCCCAAAAACGATGTTTAAGTTGGGAGATGACTTCGGTGAAAATAAATGTCGACGTCAATAATACAACGACAAACAATTTTGTGAAGCCTAACCATATTTTTTTTGAATATTATTGAATATTTGTACTCGTTTTTTTTTCTTCGACCGTTTACAAACTTCTTGACTAGTAGCGCAGAAATGAAACCGAGTTATTCTGTATCGTTAGAGTGATATTGTATTTTTAGTACACTTCGAAAGAACTAACACACTAAATATTAAACTGGACACCAATATTGCGAATTGTTTTTCTTCTTATCCAGTTTTATACAGATGCGTTCTAAATCGCGATACTTGATTATTTTTAAATATATCAACAGAGCGCTCAAATTTAACTAATATTATCTGTCAATAATATCGGCGATTATCTCATCTAGTTAACGGGATCATATTAAAACTACTACGAGCTTTTCCTAAAAAGCACACTTTATACATGCGGGCCTACAAACTACAAAGATTACAACCCGGTATACCCAATATTAACTAATATAATTTGATTTTTGTGTGATTTTTGCTAGGGTAATGTAATTTTTTGTAAAAGCTACAAATGTAATATAAACATTATAATATTTTAAAGAGAAGACGTATTTTGTATTTGATAAAGTACTATTGAACCCAAGGGTCTCGTCTCTCGTATCGTATAGTACTAAGATTCATTAGGGTATAGTGTTTTTAGACTTCAATGGACAGACAAATTTTCAGAATTTGCAATTTTAATATAGATATTAAAACATTTTGTTTTTATGCTTCTAAAGATCTTCGATAACAAAAACATTTTGAATGATATTCCCACAGCACAGAATTAAAGACTGGTTTAAGTTAAATAAATGATTATTTTTTCTTAACACTTTGGCTTAATTTATATTAACTATACTTGTATTTTTACAATCATACAATAAAGTGAACACGGATTATTTTTTTTTATATTAAAACATTACACTGTACTTTTTATTATAATTTTGTTATTTTATTGGTTATAATGTTTATATAAGATAATATACTTTAATAAAATAATTATCTTTTAAAACTATCATTTAGCACAAAAAATGTTCTTTATATAATATAAATTATATTATTATAATCATAAACTTATCGTTACGCGTTTTATGGTGTTAAGTATGTTTACTGATGATTCAAATTTGTTATATATTTTAATTTTGTTAACTAAAATATGTACAACAATTTGTGTTTTCGCCATTTGATAAATTTTCAGAAAACAATAAAGGCGATAGTGATAACACGTGCACACGTGTCTTGTCAAGTTTCACCTAAAATTATGTTTTACAATGTGAAATTCTTGTTTGCAGGTTTTCAGTCGAAAGAGTTTGAATAAGCAAAAGAATACGCGCGATATATCAAAAGGAAACAACGTTTTGGTATAACAATATTGCGAACATTTTCTAGTTTAACATAATTTGAATTACCTACCTACTACATGAAAAATACAAACATTCATACAATTCAAAGGCAATCAGGCTGTAGTTCGCTGTCATTTTGGAAAAAAAATTGTATTATCGTTTGCGAATCTTACATGAAGGTTATTGTAATTAATTTTATTTTAAGCGTTTGATGATAATATAAATGTCATAGGCATCATAAGGTTTTTGTGTTTCATGACAAAATAATTATTACATTAACCCGCACACGTGTGCCACATAAAATTAGTTAGATAGAAAAAATAATTAAAACCGCCCAACTGTCACGTAGTATTTCTAGTATGCCGACTGTGCTTTATTAAAAATGAGTATTTTTTTTATTTTTCGATGATGAAATGTTTGCCGCAAACAAAAAATAAACACACTAATAATATAAATATATGCACAGTATAGTAGTAGTCGTGATTTACTATAGAGTGAATATAGTTGTACAAATATTAATTTATAGTAATACCGTTTGTTATAAAACTACATTTAGGAATTTATTGATTAAATGTACCATTAGTTTTCAAATTATTTGAAGATTCATATTAAAACGAACAATTTAAAAAAATAAAACAAATTGTATACAGAAAATTATAATTAATAATCATAAATTATTATTACAGCCACACAATTTGATGAGTTTTTCAGAATTACTAAAATAATATAAACTATATATAAGTTATATTAATATAAAATTATAAAATTTCGTAACAAAATTAAAATAAATGTTCCATTAATTATTCCATAATAATGAAAAGGTAATATAATATAATAAAATATAATTGAATACAAATATATTTTTAACCTTAAACACCTAAAATTTTAATATGGTAAATTAATAACCTGTCTTAAACAATTTAATAAAGTAACTTTAATTTGGTAATTCAAATAATTTCGGTTAAACGGAATACTTGCATTCGAGTTTCAAAATATTTAAAATGATATTTGTATACATTTCTGATTTGTTTAAGTAGTGCTTAGTACAGATGCGACATTATAATTTAAAATGATCTATTTATATTACACAATTATAATTGAATTTTTCAATTTGTTTTATTAAATAAATAAAATAAGCAAAATAATTTATTCGTCAGGCGTTCAATTTTATAATTTTATGCTAGTAATGTTTTTAATTGTTTATTAGAAATACTAAATATAAATAGTGATTAATAAATCACCACATTAATTAGTATGCTGTATAATATTAATGTTAGATTTAAATTTAAAAAAAAAATTCCAATAAAGTATAATTTGTATATTTTATAAATCAATATAACATTCAATAAACAAATTATTGTATTAAAAAATTATTATTATTTTTATTCAGTATTTTAATTTTATTCTATTTATACGGTAAATAATAGATTATGAGTACGTTTAGCTCAATTAAAATTTTAAGATATCTCTCATTTAATTCAAAATATACATACAACTTATGCATAATTACAAAACGTTTTAATTGGATTCGTATTAATAATTTATTATAAAATAAAACAATTCAACCACGGTTTATCAGATTCTGATTTAGCTGGTAATTTTAAATTTAGAATAATTGCATTTAATATAAATCATTGAAATAAAATAAAATAATCAGTAGGTAAGGGAAGGGTAAAGTTAGGTTAGGTTAAGATTATAAATAAAAAAAAAGCCGAAAAACGTGTCAGAAAACCAGGTAAAATTTCAATAATTAAATGGTTTTCGTGAGGAGACGAAAATAAAATACCGTAAAACGGGGTGACTAGGGTTAATGAGGTAATTAGAGTCAAAAAATTTCTTTTTATGTTATTGTCTTCTCGGGAAATGATTATTGTCATAATTTCATTTCTCACTATCACATGTTTATTTGAGAGTTGTCTTACATTGTGGAGTATGTAAAATTGTGATAACATCAATTTCTTGTCACTGTGATAATATTTACATTTGATACCAAAAATTGTAATATTTTAGACCCTTATTACCTCTTAGTGGATTAAAATGTTTTCTTTAGTACTTTTTAATGTTCGACTCTATTTACCCCAACGCGGGTAAAATAGGATCACATTTTTAAAAATAAAAATAAAACATGGGATAAAGGGAAATTAAATATTTTTAGCTCATTATAATCATGGCTAAATATATATGTATGTTAGCAACTTTGTGATACGCAGGTGTCATGGCGGCCACAGGCAGTAAATTCATTATCAATTATTATCATAACAAATAACAGTAATGATTGGTTACACGTAGACACGGTTGTAGACAGGGGTTAAAGTGGGGGGGACGTAAGGGGACTCAGTCCCCCTACCTCTAATGGTGGTTAAAAAGCGTCCCCTTTTACAAATTACACATTACAAAACGCTCTGGGGACATAAAATAATATATGGAACGCTTAAAACTATATGGAGACATTAGTCCCCCCTGGAATTTTTTCCCACTTTAAGCCCTGGTTGTAGATAGAATATTTATCTACAGTGTATGAGTGAGATATTTCACATGATTTCAGCAGATAACAATAATTTTCTCTATGGATCACTGCCAGCTGAGATTTTCTTTTATGAAATATCATGGAATAATAATACATGCGCAAACTTTAACAACATTTTACAAAATTGCTGACGTACTCATATATTTAGTTATATAATCAGTGATACGTAATCTACAAATTAAAAGCAAAAATTTAATTTAACTTAAAAATTCACGAAGTTATTGTGAAAAACATTCTAAAATTAAAGTCACATCGTTTTACCGATAATTGATAATTCGTAAGGCAATTAGAATAGATAAAAAGGTTAGGTTAGGTTATTTTAGGTTAAATTATTCTTTCAACACATTAGGAAAAAATACCAGAAATATGAAAATCCCAATCGATTTATTTATTTAAACTAGGTATTGATGTAATTAGATGTTGGATACAACTATACATGCCTAGATCTTGGTTTTTAAAAAAAATAAAAATCTACTCATCAATCGATTTTATTCCTCGCAGGTAGCGTATCTCATTCTTGACTTTGAGATAAATTGTTTTATGTCTGGGTATTAATTTAATCAAATTACATTTTAATAATTATATATATATATGTATATAAACCATATAACATTTACTAAACGTATAAATTAAAGCCACAAAAGGATATATTCTTTGAGTGGAGTAATAAACCTTGTATTATCAGTCTCACTATTGAATAAAATCATAACAGAAATTTAGACAATTCAAAATTACATCGTAAATTTCATCGTAGGGATACATAAAATTATAAATATAATAGATTTTAATTTTAAATTTGGTTAATGTTCAACAATGTCAATGTTGTACATTTTTTCGAAGGATTAATATAACAACAAGCTGATCTATATGTTTATTGTTTATATTAATAATCGCCTCCACTTTGATCTAAATTTTTCCAAAGTTTAAAAATCCAAGCGACGGTTTATTATGTAATTCAATTGTTTATTTGTAATATAAAGTATAATTCATCTGCAAACTTTTGGGAGCTCTATAAATTAATATAGTATTTCATAATTCCGGTTCAGTTGTTTGTATCAGAAATGTAAAATAATTAAATTAAATTATCTAAAATTCGATTATCTGGTCAAAACACAATTAATTTATTATTATTATCATTATTATTCTACAAATAACGAAATGTTTTGAATAAACAATATATTATGTACACTGCAATTATTATTGATAAATCTAAAACTGCAGGAGTTAATAAAGAACCGAAATATTATTTTGTCCCATTTGTAGCGTCAGCTTTTTTCTAACGTCCAAGAGTTGAGGGTTATTTTTACATAATTTCGTTGTACCTACTCATCATTATAGTTTCGACGAATTCGAGTTTACAAATTACGATTTTACGGGAATTTACCACGCAAACGATACATATTGTATTTTTCTTAAAATTAACAAAACATAAACGATGTGTTAAATACGCGTACTTTCATTATTAGTATACTAAAGAAGTTATTTCGGTAACGTCTGTTAACAATTTTTAAAATATAAAGTATTATATTGTGATGATTTCCGTGAAATTATCGATTGTGAAAACCAAGTATCAGAATCTATAATATTCACTTAAAATCGATAAAACTTTGTAATAAACTATTGTTATATGATCATTTGTTTTCTTGTAATTTTTGAGTATACCTAAAAATCATTTGGTAATGATAATTATGACTTGTGAATAATGTTTGTTAAAAAATAATATTATTGTATTGTTATACCCTAATAAAAACACATTTAAATCAGTCATACGAAGTATAATACTCAATTGGCAATTTAAAAAGTTACTTTAATTTAGTTTTAATCATTAAAAAAATATATTTATAAACAGAAATTATATTTTTCTATGAAAATTTTATGTTTTACCGGAATTTATCGTAATATATTAAACATCAATAACAATACTAATAACATCCTTCTAATTTTCAATTGGTAAAATTATTGGAGTTTTTTTCCTTTTTATTCAATTTCACATGGTTTGAAATACTTAGTATATTATGATTTTTGATAAAATTATTATTTAATAACAGCGTAAATAAAAACAAATTAACAAGAAAACAATTGTCTATCTAGTAAATATATTTCCTATTACTTTTTTACGGTCTAATCTATTAAAAAATATAATACAAAAATTCATTGGACAATGTTTGAATAGATGATATTTTATGTGGAAACCACTAATCATATTAGTTTTTCATGGTCCTTATATACGAAGGGATAGACCAAATGATCAACTATTATACTAATATAACATCTCTATTCTCTATATTTGAATACACTTTCTTATATAATTTTCAATTATTAATGTGAATACACTACCTTAGTTACCGCAATGTATATGAATAAAATACAATAAATACATTATTAATATCTCAATTGAGTATAGACTGTAATATGAGCTATTTGTGATAATTGATAAGCAATATTTAAATAACTAATGTTGTAACAGTTTAAATATGTTTAAATATTAAATAAAAATATATAAATATAAATTCAAATACCAAATTCATGATTATAAAAAAATATTGAAGTACTCTAATTCTAAAGCAAAGATATTTAAAGTATAGTATACTATGCTTACGGATTGATAATAAATATATGTTAGGGTAAGGTATAACTTTTGAAAAAAATTATAAATGTGAATTCGTATTCGTTAGAATATTTTAAACGGACGTGATCTCGAAAACGACTCCAACATTAGAGAACTATATATTTTATTGTGTTGTTATTTTTCTTGCGATTCTTAACGATATCGATATATATATAAATGATAAAACTTGTACCGTGCTTTTGTTTAATTTTTTTATCTAGTGACAACAAGTAAAAAATCGCGTTTTACGAAACATTTGAATTGTAACATAAAAAAAAAAAAAAATATAAAAAAAAGTGTAGCGGGAAAAGGAAAACGCAGGTTGTTGCCAACAGATTGTGTGCCGATCGCAGAAAAATGTAAAATCGAAAATAAAAGGAGGAGGCGCGCACGGGCAGGTGTAAACGTTGTAGCGACGTTGAGCGTTCGGCTGGCGCGCAACAGTGTTCAAAAGCTTAGTGCGTCGATCACGACCAGTGTTGTACGTGCGCGTAGGATCATTTCCCAAATTTTTTATTATCATTATTTGTTGTCGAAAATTATTTGATTTAAATTTAATATCTCGATCGAACGGTAATAAAATCATTACAACAATAACAAAGTGTGTTACAATAACAATTGGTTTTTTATTTTTTTAAATTAATTTTTGTCGCAAAATCATAACATAATATTATTACGCTATCGTAAAATTCAGTATATTATTTCGCATGATATATGAAAATTATAAATGAAATGATTTCGATTTGAACGTTTCGCGATCGAATTTATAACTGCAACGATTGTTGAGAATTCTGAACCCGATCGGTCGGATTTACAAATTACGAAACTGTAAGTAAACTGTAACTTTTTATTTGGCATTTTTCATATTACCTATTTTTTCACATTTCCTATATATAATATTTTTAGTGATCAGGTTCGTTACCTTAAAACTAGAAGGTAGAATTTTTAAAAACAATTTTCTTCAACAATCGTACAACAATTTGTACCGATAATTTCAAAATTTATACCACAAAATTTCTCCAAGGAAAATCGATTATTTTATGTCCTGCAATCGCATTTCAACCTAGGCAACTTTTTGTCAATTTTTTTCGCCAATAATTTTACTGTAATTTGTATCATCAAGTACACTTGATTTCAGAATATGTAATATATAATTTGCCGTAGGAAAATAGAATATATAAGATGTATGCTGTATATGGAAAATTAACATAAGTATATACATTATAATTACCTAATAAAACTTTCTGTTTCATACTATTGTATTAAAACAAAAATGATATTCTTCAAGTTAAATATTCAAACAGTTTTTAAATTCTAATTCATCTAATCTATTTATTTATAGTTCTTTTATAATATTGTTTTTAAAATTTGTTATTTTACAATAAAATATTGATTAACTTTTGTATACGATTCCCAAAAATAACGTTGCTATTATAATGTATTATAATGGTTATGATTTATGTGGCCATACATCACAATGGATATAATATTCTTTTGTTAAGTTCTAAAAATCGACATCTTGATTAATACAAATTTTGAAGAAAAATATTTTGAAAATGTGAAAATAGAGATATATCTAATTTATAATCTATCATATTTCATTATGATTATAAAAAACTTAAAATGTAATATATTATACACACATACTTATGAGGTATGCCTTTATAAAGATAAAATATTAATATATTATATATATAATTCGTACGTTGCACGAGTAATCTAAAATTCATTTCAGTTTTACTAAAAAATTTAACATTTCCATCAAATAAAATAATATAATAATTAATAATGCAGTTTGAATGCCGTGTAATTAATTCGTAAAAAATAATGTACCTATAAATTGTGAGCAACAATTTTTGATATTTTTTTTAAAAATTATATGAGACAGTGGAGTTAGAAAGGCGATTTCTATCAAACACGCGTATTGATGTTAGTTTCGAGATAATGGGTAAACAAGTTTACAATAATGCAATTAAGAACGAAGAACCATGGTAATGGTGTTGATAAATGGGATCGACCCACTCATTGACATATTGTTATGATGCAATTATTGCTCGACTGTGTTTTTCCATTAAACTTTTGGGAAATATAAAAAAAAATTACATTTTATAATCGATTCGCCCAATTTAAGAGTAAATCGTAGCACATAATATTAAATTGACGTTTTTTAGTGTATAAATTATCAATTATTATTATTTTCTATTATCTTTCAACGCAAAATAACACCTTCATTTATTATTATAATTAATTAAATTCCTTCTCCTCTCCCAATATTCCGGAAACACGTCCATTCTCTTCGGAGACGGTTTATATAGATACTAATTAAATGTTCATAAAAAAAAAAACTGTCGAAAAATTAGTGAAGCGTTTATACGCGCGGGAAACGATATTTTATAATATTCTGCTCAGAGGACATTTTCGTTAGTTGCTTTATTTTTTTCTATCCTTAACCTAAACCTAACTATAATCGCCCGACACTTTAGAGGCATAATGAATAATAACCGGCAAGAGACGGTGATGAACAAAAAGCGTAATACTTGACAGAGAGTGAATGCACCTTTCGTTAAATGGGTTGTCGTGGATAATTTACCAGAAACTCGGATATTATAACTATCCAAGACAGCTAAGAAACGGTACGGACTGGCGCTTTTACAAACAGTTTTCAGTCAACATGATAACATCGGTAGATGTTTTGATATAGTAAAACAATTTTTAAATCAATTTTTATCCTGCACCAATTTTTTAAACTATTGAAAGATAGAAAAAAAGGAGGATTATACTTTTATAACCCTCAAGTTAAAAAAATAGGATGTAAACCTGAACGTTAGTCATTTTAGTCGTCTTATTTAACATCTAACAAAAATTCTTTACACGTTTGTGCCTTATCTTCAATATAGGTCTCTGCAATTTGGAGGTTCTATAGATCTCTTTTCCTAGTTTCTATTCCAGCAGTTTTCAACCTTTATTATATCAGAGTACCATCTACAAATTCTGAACAATTTTATGTATCAATGTAACTTTAGTTGGGAACTATATAATTATTATACTGTAAATAATAATCATCATAATGTGTAATAATTGATGGTTTGACATGTTATGAGGAGAGATAATTCATAAGCAGTAAGATTTGTTGTGGAAATAAACGTGGAAGAAAACAGGGGACGTAGAAAATCGATAAAGAGGTGGTGGACTAGTGGAATAGAGAACGATATGAAAATAGCTGGTGTGAGTGAGTGAGTAGTAGATCAAGATCTATAAAAGTGTATGACTAGGGTGGCTAATCCCATTTAGTTGGACGTGTTAGGCTATTTTATTTCCAAAACATTCCTTTTGATGACAAAATTTATTATATTAGCTAAAATTATTCGTGTTGAATTGTGTAGAATGTTAATATCGATCTGATATACCGCTTAAAACCAAATCGAAATATCGTTATTATTATTTTATCATATAATTACGTTTGTAACCGTTCATTTCCTATGATTCATGCAGGGTCGAGGTATAATTTTATGCGCGAATATACGCATATAGTTAAAGCAACCTTTGCGGAATTCTCGCTCTAGTATAAATAGGAATTTGTTCTCAATATCGGTATTATAATAAACAAAGTCCAATAAACTTATAACATAATGTCGGTCGACAAAATGTTATTTTGTATACATGTATAAAATATATTATGTACAAATTATATTATCTCACGATTTCGACGAAGAAGTAAGAGTATAGAAAACTTTTGCATATTTATTTGAAATAATTTAATTTGTTTTAAAAATTACAAATTTTTTCCAAATAAATTTTAAAATAGTTTATAATATATTATATTTGTATTTTGTGTCGATGAATACAGAGAAGCATATAATATTAATTAATTTTTATCGAAACAATACTGGCGGAAAAAAAATAGGCACTAACAATGACACACGGAAAAAATATATTTTTCATAATTAAGCATTTTGATTTGATAACATTTTTATTTATGAATATATTATAAACGTTACAAATAATGTCAAAAATGAATCTACTATGATATATTCAAAATTTTAATAAAAATAACTGTTTTATTTGTGGATAATTCAAAAATAAAAATATTATTTAACATGTTTCAAACTTGAATAATATTATTTTTGTCGAGAAGCGATATTATTTCTAAATAATATTTATATTTTTAAAAGTAAAAATTGAAATTTAAAATATAGAATTTAAAATAATTACTAATTTCATACCTACTACGAAATAACTCCATCAAAAGTGTTTTTGATTTTCTAATTTTAAGCATATTATGCTTATTATAATATGCTTAGCATAATATGCTTATAAATATTGAACGTTCAATAATTTAATTAAGTAGTTTATGAAGAAAAATAATTTAACCAAAGTTTGTCTGTCAGATATTTATCTGTAAAAGTTTTCTCTCATAGAATAAATAGTATTTTTCGGATAGAAATAGTAGAAAATATAATCAATAAAAACGTTTTTAATAAACTATGGTGAATAAAAATGTGCACTTATTTGTAATAAAATTAGATATTAACTAATGCATATAATAGCCGAGGTAATAATATTTTAATGCATTTTATTATAAACATTTGATTTATTATACGTACCTATAGCCTATATATTCGGTGATCTAATTAGAAATGTTTTTTTAATAAGCCATTAATAATAACTATTATAACAACGATTTTATTGTTGCTACCATAGTTTTTAAAAAATTCTAATAATTTAAAAACTGCGTTCCAAAAAAATGCAGATTTTCCACCTCCACCCCTCATGTAGACATGAACAATTTATGTTAAATACTATATACATTACACCTAAATATATGTATATATATATATATGAATTCTAAATATAATTTATGAATAAGTTTAGTAAATGGATTGGACCAAATTTGCCATATACATTCAGTCGCTTAAAAAAAAAAAATTTATGTAATTCAAATTTCTCGTTTTAGCAATACGTTAAATAGCTACATACTGGAGTAGGATTAATTTTAATTTAAAAAAAAAATTTTAATTGTAAATTTCATTACTATTGACGACAAAATTTAAATCCACATTTTAAGAAAAATTATGACGGGCTTTAGTTTATGCCATACCCCTGTCACAGTATATAAAAAAAATAGCCGGGGTGCGCAAAAGAAATATAAAAATAGTAGGGGTGATCCGTCACCCCTCCAATTCGATCACTGATTATACGATTATAAATTTCGTAGTAAATAAAATAAAATGCGAGATTTATTACCAAAATTGGATTCATTATCAACGCGGCATTCAGCAATATTTGTTTGAGTTTTGATTAATTCTACAAAATATATATTTATTGTACCAATATAATTATTATTTATTTCGTATTTCACTGGTGTGGTATACAAATAAACGTACAATGAACATGATATCGACCAGACATTTTTATTGGCAATATTGTCGTAGGAATTGATCATATATCACTTAAAATATACCGAAAATCAAAAACTACCGTTGACGGGAGAATAACCATTATTATTATCGAACATTACCTGTTTTGTTTTAAATATAGTTTAGAAATTTTCAAAGAAATTAGCATACTTAAAATTGTAACTGTATTAATATTCATCTCATATTGTACATATTATAATCCGATATTTATTTTATTTTATAAATATTATGCTTGTGATAAATTAAATTTGATTGAAAAACGTATTGTGTTTTTCTTTTTATATAAAATATTTCAACCAAAAACTGTTACATGTTGTTATTATGACTGGTTATTCGTATTTTTATATTTTTTCGTGACACATTACATTATGATAAATTATGTTAGAATTGTTAGATACATATTGAATTTGACCACATTAATTTCATATAAACAAACCCTGGTAACAAAAATATATTTTTTTATAAAAAATAATTTTGTATTCATTAAATGAACTTGTTATTGTATTTTAAAATGATTGATAAACAATATTTAAAACATGATTGTTATAATTCACAATCATATATTATATGCAATATTAAAATAATATACATAATTTAAAAATGAAATAAAACGTTTACATAACGATTTTTGGTACAATTTACTTTTATATTCGATTCTGAGCGAAGCGAGGAATGTATTGGTTTTACAAAAATAAATTTTTTTTATATTTAAAAAAATTTTTTGGGTACAAAAGTCCAATTACTACAGATAAGATACGTGTTTGGTAGAGAGTTGTACTCGTATTTACTTGGTACTTTAACTAGCTTATTTCTCGAATTTCTCAAAAGATTTTCCTTATGATAAGAAATAACACCAAAATATGGAGAAAAACTGCAAAATTCACGGAAACAACGATTTTGATGAATTTGATTTTAAATATTTTTTGATAATTAATGCAATTTTGAATGTAAGGACTTAACCATTATTTTGAGTTTTCTCATAGATAGTTTATATATGTCAAATTATTTTTTGAAACTGATTAGTTAATTTCATGTCTAAATATAGAACTTTGATAATTAATCGAAAATGTTTTTTTTTTTTTTTTTAAATCTTTAACATTATTTGCAATTTTAGGTTAAACAGTTTGAAAAATGTATAGAAACATAATTATATAAAAATTAACCTATTTACAAAATATTATGTAAATCTATTGTGGCATTTTTTTTTTTTTTTATAAGGTTTTAAATTTATTATTTTTAGTAGAATTGAATATTAATTAATAAAAAATAAATTGAATATTATTTTTAGTTTTATTGTAAGTTTTAATGCATACATATTTTGATTTTTAATATTTCAAGCTTAAAATTATATATGTGTTTTATGGCATACTCTTGAATTACCAAGTATACGTTTTGAAAATCGTAAGTCACAAATTTTTTTTTTATCGTTTTCAAACTTAAACATTTCACATATATATATTTCATTTTTATGATTTTAAAAGTCTAGAGACATTTTTTTCGGATAGAATTAGTAGTCCAATTACCACAAGTAAAATATGTTTTTGGTAGAAAATTTCATCTTATTAATACTCTATTTAGCTCATTTTTCGAATTTCTCATTATGATATGAAAAACTACCAAGAAAAGACGGAAAATCAGCAAAATTACAGTTAGCGTGAATTTTATTTTAAATACTTTATGATAACCAATGCAGTTTTGAACGTAGAGGTTTGAAAATGTTTTGAAGTATTTTCATAGGTAGTCTATAAACTTAAAAAATGTTCGTACGGATTTTTAGTATAGTATATTGTATATCTGACTGAGTTTTGCTCAGATTCGTATTTTCTAATACGATCATATCAAATAATATCATTGTATTTAAATCTTAATTAAAATAAACAACTAATTTCTCTGAAGACCGAAGTGACGAAGGAGAAACGTCCAGAATCGACTTTCTGACTTTTTGTTAAACTTATAATTATTAAGATATGTTTAAATGTATATATTGTACGATATGCAATGAGAAAATAAGTATGAAATATTAATGTTTTATGTACGAGGATATGAATTAATGAGTTTGACCAACATTTATTTTAAATATATAGTTTTAAACATTAACTTATATTATTCATTTGATCAAAATAAAGATGTATTGTCAAAAATACTAACTAACACGTTTGCCAAAAATTAAGAATAAGATGTTTCAGTTGATGTCCAAGAAGATTAAGTGAAACGGACTGAGCTATAATTACTCAATGCCAATAAAATTACAAATATGACTAATTCATTTATTTCGTTTTAATTAAACATTTATATTATATTTGTAAAGTAAATAAACATTTATTGAAACATACTAATATCGTAAAACTATCGTTTCAATAATCGTGTCAAATAAATGTCCAAATGAAATGTAATGTTTTTAATTGTACGTTAGAACCAATTTGATTAGTTAAGTTATAATTGTTTTTTAGTTAAAATAGAGAGCAATAAAAGCGAACGTGTGTTACCACATTTAAACTACCTACCTATATTATTACCGGAATTAAATCTGCAGTGTAGACGTTATAAAGCGGTATATAACCGGGTTCTGGTAACATAATTTAATTTTCGGATAATCTATGCAGATACCCTACTTTAGACGTTCCTTATACTTGAATAGGTAGGATTTAAAACATGGCAACGTGTTTACACGGATTATTTTAAGAATATCTTACTCTCACCGCGTGATTTCGGAGCTACCTCGAGAAATGTACATATATAATTCTGTTCATCCTGTCCGATCATTAGCATGGTTACCGCATGTGAATATAGCTCATCTGCCTGGTTTTAATATAACATTCAGTGACCGTCACCCCTATAATAATAACCCAGTGCGTCCGGCGGAGTTGTTTAGATGAAGAAACGTAAACGCGACGGTAATTACAGTAATAATGCTGCACACCGTAGTAACACCACCTAAATATATATGGCGGATTATTCGGCGGGATGCATTGCATTTACTCACTGGTTAACGGCGGGTCGATAAATCTGACCTAATACCGCGTAAAGGATAACAATGCTACAAACATTTTATATACCTCGGTATAATCATTATATAGAGTCGAATGATTTTTCGAATCTTACAGCTGTCTTTGGTGGATAGAGAATACGACGACAAAGCGTGACAACAAACTGCAATCAGTCAAATGAAAATATATCTACAGACCCTTCACGAGCGGTAATCGTGTTATGTTCGAATGAAGACATAGTATATATATATACTGTTGCGATTGCAATGACGAAAAATAAAATAAAAATGAAATAAAATCGCAACGAAACGAATTGTAAAATAACGTACGGTACAACGTTGAATAGTTTATCATATAGCACCAAGTGATAAATCAATAATAATAATTTTTATATAATTTTTTTTTCTAATCTATGTTTAGTAAATTTTAGATAAAAATACAACGAAAAATTATACGCATTTAATGGTCAGTAAAAAAAATAAATAAATCGAAAGTACTATTTACCTAAATAATTTTTTTTACACAAATTTATTTGGAATACATAGTTAAATTCGAAGATTTATAAAATATTTATTAATTTAATAATTATAAGAATCTTCATAATGATCGCTATAATTATACGCAGTAGATACTTATACTGTTTATTTACATTTAAAAATGTTACTTTTATTTTCACATTGCAAAATTTTATACAATTATGGTGAAATTTTAGAGTCTATAGATATTAGTGTGTATATCAACCTGTTTAGTATAGTCTAATACCGAGTGTTACTTTGTATAATTTCTGAACGAAATATATAATTAAAATAAACTTCATTAAAACTGTAATCAAACAAATTAACGTGACTAATATAAACTAATAATACATATCATATAAAAATTAATTTTCTATACATTAAAATAATACCTACGGTTTATAAGAATTGAATAAAACGAATAACAGTTTGAAAGGAAACAACACACATTTTAGCATATTATTAGTAAGTGTTTGCTTTACAAACAATTCACACAAATTATTAAAAAAAAAAATGTAAAAACTAATTTATTTTTTGTTTATATTTATTTAATAATTAAATTATTTTGTTGAAAATTGTATAGTAAGAGTGTTGTAATAGTGTATATTCGATTTTCAAAATATGATAGAGTTTAGAGTACCTTCTTATACATAAAATAAAATTGTGTAGTGCAATAATTTAAATAAATGGTTTATCTTTTACTTCTTGGTAAATAGTTTTAAGTATTTCGAAATACTTTTGGTGTTGTTTGAAAATGGATAACATCTTTATATAGTTTGAAACTAAAAATTTAGTTAATATTTATTTACACGAAATAAATGAAAAAAATACTTCATTTGTATAATTTGTTGTATGTGTGATCAATAAATATTTTTTTATACATAATACGAGTATATATTTATATTGTATGTATTATATAATAAACGATAAATAATAATTATATTAAATTAATACACGGTTTATTCCTTATACTAAATTACCATATATGCAGGTTAACAACATTTAATAAAAATAGGATAAAAAATAATTATATTTTGTTAATTAACAACTTTTTTTTTAATATTATAAAGTTTCTATAGATTTTCAAGTATTTATCGTTTAACAATAATATTGTTTGAATAATAATAAATAACATAATTATTTACTTACATACCATTAGTATAATACCAATATATATTTTTTTAATGATAAATTAATATTACGAGATTTATAAAAAGAGATAAACCATATTGAATCATATTACTTGGACCCCTGCAAACAAATTAAATTTTATATATAATATAAATATATTAGTTAAACTAAACAACTTTACTGTAATTATTTATATCAAGTTGGTATAAACACTTGTTTTTTATCCTAACTGAGTATAATATATTATTTATACTTGTATATTAAAATTGAAAACATTGTAAACTTGTTGCAAAGATAACTAATATATTATTTTAAAAATTGAATATAACACTTCAAGTTGGATGGTGTAGTTGTTATCTATAGAATAAACCAGTAGAAATCTCAATAAATAAATAACAAATAATATGATTGAATTGCAAAACTTTGCAAACATGTTCGCAACTGTATCTGATTTTTAAGAGCAGAAATATTTGTCTGTGATGCATTATTATATATTATTAAACATAATAATTTTTCTTGAAGCCTGCATCGTTTACATGAAATAATAAAACTTCATTGAAAAGCAAAACTTTATTATTATTGTTTAATATTTATATTTATTTATTTATTTATTTTATATACACGAGTATAGAGAAACCGCTGAAGTTGATTGAAATTGTGTGCCGTCGAATATTTTGAAATCCCGCCGAAACCCTTCAAGAATGAGAGTTTATTCACTTTTGGAGCAAGAGCAATGCAAATATTAAATAATATTATACAGAATTGAAGTTTAAAAAAGTTTTCACGTCTACATTTAAAATGTATATAGATTTTTTTTTTTTTATATTGTACTCTTGAAGTACTTAAATTATTCAATATTTAAAATTAAATTCTGACTAGAAAACATATTGTTATATTATATTTTTATACACACAGTTGTTCGAAAAGTTTAATATGTGTCTGTGCGAGTTAGTAAGAAACAAAAAATAAAATTATCATACCAGTTATATTGGGCACGCAAACTCGCCATACTTTTGCTAAATAAATACTTATTTATCTAATTATTAAATCAATTTAAAATCAATGCTGATCATAAACTGATGCTGATATTTAATAATTTAACTGTTGATATCAAAATTACCTAATAACAAATTAAAATATTGTTTTTTTCATATTTAAATAACTTGTTAAATTACAGTGGAGTTAATTAATATAATATTATTTTTGATAGGTGTTCATTTAGTATTAAATTTGAACATAAAATAGTTTTTAATTGTATTATTATTTTATATACCGTTTAAATTTAATTAAAAAATATATTACCTATATATTTTTCACACATATATTTAGAGCAATATTATAATTCAAAATAAACTTAACTTAAATATAATAGAAACAATAATTAATTTTAATATTTAACTTGATTATATCGAGTTAAAAAATACAATTTATTTGGCTATATGAACTGCAGTAAATAAGTAGATAAAAATTTATTTATTCATTATTTATTCGAAGACGGATATTTTATGCTCAAGCTAAATGGTTTCTGATTTGAAAAATGAAAATACAAGAAAAATATTTACAAAAAAAAAAGTTGCATTAATTTATAGTTTAAATAGTTTTAATAGAAAAACATGTAATTATATTTTATTCTTTTAAACTCAAACTTAATTTCAGACATAATGGTAAGGTAAGAATTATATATTAAACTATTTTATACCCAGACAAAAATATATCAATAGTAATTTAAAACCTATAGAATAAATCAATATTCCCTATAAAAGTTTTATATCAAGTATTGTAGTTATTAAACAAATATTGACAATATAATATAATACTTTGGATGATTATAATAGTTTTATATAACAATTTTATAGAAGATCAAACTTTGAATTTATTTTCCACTATAAAGTAAAACAAAAAACTATTAAACTTTAAGCTTATTTCAAATATATTTGTAATCCAAAATGTAAAAAAATCCTATTTTATTCTAGAAATAAAGTTAATCAATCATATCGTATTATCGATATTCAATGAAATAGATAAAAAATAATGTTTTATCGAAATACCACACAAATTTTAACATTTAAAGAAACTTATTTTGATTGCATCAGATACTAATTATCTATTTGCATATATTTTAAATTATAAATACTGCACGCATACGGTATAACAATATAATATAAAATTATGTATTTGTATAACTATTCATGATTTAATTTTTTAGGTAATCATACAATATACAAAGTGGTTTATACGAAATAGTATCAACCAAATTAATTTTAAAACGTAATCGAAAAATGGGCAGAAACTTAAAAAATTTAATTATACACACTAGTTTTATTTTATTTTTGTACCACATTTCCAATTAGGAATATGATATTTTAGTTCATAGTTTAATTATATCAGTATCATGTAACGTATATTTTCGAGTATACTTTATAGTTTATACATACCACATACGTCTCTTTTTATTTGAAAATAGCTGAGCTGTATAAAGTCAAGTGAAATGTCGAATTACTTAAAACGAGTTTATAATATATCGTGTATATTATATTATTTCCCCATCAAAGAGGCTCATACACGAAAACAATAAATCTAATATTATTTAAACTTAGTTATAGAAAACTTTAGTCTAAAATTGATGTAAAGTATGATACTATGTTTATAAAGCCACCAAACGTGTTATAACATAATTTATATAATACCATAATCAAAAGGAAAACGTTAAATTGCATGGGTACTTATCAGAATTTATATCTTATGGACACTTAAATATTCACCCCATGTTTGGGGAATTATATACATATTATAGAATAGTTAAACGTCAGATCGCATTATGTAATATATTCATAACCAAATCTATATTTAAAGTAAATCGAATCATATTATATTAAATTTGCATTGCAATACCTATAATATGAAAAAAAAACTACAAACTGTAAAAAAAAACATTCTTATAAAGTATAAAGTAAAATTATTATTTCAACATATAGATGTTAAAAACACATATACGTGGGTAGTGGCGGATTTTCAACATTTTCATGAGAGAGGGGGAGTCCTTAAAAATAATATGTATTTCAAAAACATAAAGGCATTATTTATAATAAAAAAACTTGTTGTCTATATTTATATTTATGTGTTATACCTATTATTTTACAAAATAAAATCGGCTCTCTTTTTATTTTTGCAAAATTCGGTTAACACTGCATCAACTGTATTATATATAACTGTAACATATTATTTCAGTATAGGTACGTCAAGTTTATAACATTATATTTGTCTTGGAGGGGGGTCCAGATCCCATAGACTCCCCTCCCCTCTCGTAATTCCACCACTGTACGTGGGCCAAACCGTATAATAAAAACAAAACGTAAAGTACTAAAACCTTCATAGGAATACTCCATTCATCAATCGCAATACTCATCAAACATTTAACCCAAATAAACATAATATTTAAATAATAATAACATTATTATTAGTTTTTACGTTATATATGTAGTTACTCCTATCTAACGCTGTAAATGGGTGATTAGATTAGGTCAGGTCAGATCATGTTGAAATCCTAAAATGGAACTTAATACTAGAATTAACCCTAAACTTGTTTAAATTATGAAAATCGTACGATTATTTCACACGATGCATTTCAAAAGAAAAAAACTAACCTAACGTACTAGGCTTCAAAATTTCAGAATTTCTAAGTTTCATATGATAGAGGTTTGTATCCATTGTATTCTCGTAACGTCATCATACCTAACCTACAACTAGGCGTTAAAAGTATTTTTTAAAGAAATTAGTTACTTTTTTGCTACTTGTAATTAATATATATTATATATTAAGTATACCTAATATAAACTTTTCAAAATTGTTCTTAATAATATTTTTATGTTTAATTTGCATTAATTTTTCACTTTTTACATGTAGGACCACTCTAGATGAACCACATAGCAAATAAAAACCATTGGCGTTTAGTTTTTATTAAACATCAAATGTTTTATATACATATATATTTATATTAGAGAAATAAATAAGGATTAAAATAACCTCACTGTCTCAGTACGTATAAATTGTGATAAAAAATGAATATAATAAAAATGGATGGATATATTATTATCATGTTGAATATCATAATAAATAATCATTATCATTATTATAGTGGTACGACGATATCTATATATATATATATATTAATAATGGTAGGTTGTCGCCACGGAGACAGTAGTAGATTAAGATTATATTTAATTAATTTTCGTCCTTGTGGTTTGCGCCGTCAACAATGCCCTAATTTAACGTGAATAATTAATCAAATCAAACACAGAGAAATAGAGGTATACCAAAGCATTGCAAACTGGTGGGCGGGTAACACGTGTCTTCCAATTAAGTGCAACATTACAATCTCTAATTGCATTTATCTCATCCCCTAGACTCTCTTAGCCCTATAGATATGGTATGGTTAGGCATGTGTTCCTATAATTTTTTTTTTTAACTTAACCTAAATAAACTACGCAAGTGTGGTGTATCAATTGTTAAATTCGGAACAGGAAAATTTTTAATACAATTGTATAAATAACTATGTACAGATTATGTATAGATAGTTTTTAGGTTCATTTTTTCAATATAACATTGATCAACATTTATTATTGGAGTTCGAAATTTATCATTATAAACTTGGATGTGCAGACCTACGTTAAAATGAATAATTGAAACGCATAAAACTTCATTATCATCAGACGATGTTTTACAAAAAGCGCGACGGGGAAGCACATCAAAAATGTTTCTTCCTTTGAATCTAGTAATATAGAATGTTTGAACACTTTGAACTTTAAATTGTATTTCAATGATACAATTTAGCAACTGTATATGATTTTCTATTATTTTAATTAATAGAGACTGTAAACGCGGTTATGCACTCGGAAACATACATACGTATAACGATTTCAATTTACTATTAAATCAAATTTTAAGATAAGGGAAAACTATTATTATTTTCAGATTTTTACTCATATATAGCAAGTCGATTTTAGTTTCCAAAGATACGACCAACTTCGTTGCGAATAACTAGAAAAGCGCTATAACTGATTGTATATTGCCATACGTGGAAATCGCAAAACGTTGTTTCTTATTCATCGTATTTATTGTGGTACGCAATAAAGTTTTTAGAATACAATACTAAGAATATGGCGACACATTTCTTATATTTAGTTCAAAATGTTTATTATAGTATACTGGCTAGACACAGACCGGCTAAAATGATTTAATATAAATTAAATCCTTCGAAGTCACTTAGTATTGCGTCCAACGTTTTTTTAACTGTACTTATTTAAGTTATCTTGACTTAATAAAATCTTCAGAATTACCGGAAACTTTTTTTAAATAATTTTTAAACTATTTACTATTTATTATTTATTCTTTAATTGTAATATGAAATATATATGATATAGATTATTGATTTAATTTTCTGGATATTCTATAACAGACAGCAATTAAAACGAAAATAAAACCATTAAATAACAACAAAATTGTGAATAACCAAACAAATATCACAAGTTAAGTAGAACAGTACCCCGAATAAAAAATTAATAATGTTTTATAAAAAGTGTTTCTCTAACCTCCACAAGAATAATGGAAAATGAAACTTAACGAGATTAATTATTCGGTGTTGAACGGTTGGATTTTATAAAAATTCAAATGAATTTCAAAATGTAATTAAATTTAACATTTAAAAATTACAAGTTGTTAAAACAAACAAAAACCAAACGAAAATATTTTTAAAAAAATATATAAAAAAATACTAAAATATTATGATAATATTACTTATTATTTCTAAATATAGTATATATTTCTATTATATCCATGATATAAGGAATACAATTAATAATACTGATTTATAAATCTGCAAAAAAGATGTATTATAATAGTCAAGTAGAGAAATCGCTAAAGTCATGAGGTATATTATACTTATATGACAGAGTAAACAAATGAATTTACTCAAGGGAACCATAATTTAACATAAACACATATTCATAAGTTTGTAACAAATGTGAAGACAAAAAGTCATATTTCCACTTGGAAGGCGCACACGTAAACGTCAACATGACGCATGCAAAATACATCGATCGTAACCCGAGTAACTACAAGAGTGAAATTCATCATATATTTTATGTAAAATTTTAATTAATCATAAATTGAATAATGTTATAATATCTATTAATAAAACAACATAATATTAAAAAATATATGAATTCTAATTATATTAAGAATTATTGAAAATTGATAGTTTAAAAGATAAAAAAAAAAGATATTTAAAAAAAAAAAAAAAATAGATATTTGAAAATGATATTTTATTTGTATTCAGATATTGAGAATAAAACTTACAAAATAAAATAAATATAATATATATATATATATATATATATAATACAATATTATAATAATATAATGTTCGTCTCAAAAAATTATAATATTGATGCACAGTAAAAAAAGTACTTTTTAAATATACGAGTTCATAAGGTGAATTCATTGAGACATAAATAAAAACTGTGAACAAATATTATTTGTCAGAACTTATTTTTTAACGTGTATTTATTTTTTATTTAAGGTTTAGTAATAATGAAAATGTCATAGGGCCCACAGGTCGCTAGACAAATCTAATATGTAAAGTGAGTGTTTACTATAGTGTGTATTGTCTCGATTGGATAATGTTTTTATTGTCAGTCTCGGAACTTATCGTTCGTTTTGATGTGCACATCAACAAACTCATTCTATTAAAACAACAATAATTTTAAATATTATACAACAGGTAGATAATAATTATTTGTTGATTATTATTGTCCCGGCATGTAATATGTATTAGCAATTTATTTTTTATCATTATAGGTACCGACTGTTTTTATTTTATTTTGGACATGTTCAATAAAAATAAATATGACCATCATTATTTCTAGTATCGTGTTTATAGTATAACAGAAATACTTCGTTGAATTCTAATATAATTCAAGAGTTTTTATATGTGTAAAAGTTCATAAAAATCGTATCTAAATTTGTTTCTTATATATTAGTAATTCTAAAAAACCCGTGGCAATAACGACCTGCTGTTTAAAATAATATACGAGTCCAACGACTATTAATGTCTAATGAAAAGCTACGAATCATTCAAACAGTAAAGAGTAATAACACTTTGTCTTATATTTCATACTTATTAATAATATATTAAAGCTAAGTCAATTATTAAAATTTAAATTAAGTATACTATTTTACATTATTATATAGTCATTATACATAACTGGAAATTATGTTAAAATAATAATAATTACGAATTCAAATGTGAAATCAAAAGTGAATAACTAATTCTGTAATTTTAAAACACGAACTGTCTCCTAAAATATTGGTGTAAAATTAATAAATTAACTATTCAGCACAATTCGTCCTATTCTGAATTTCTAATCCATATAATTTTAAATCGTTTTACTCGCAGTTAAATGAAACATAATGTCTATCCGTACTTGATGTTTGAGTTTTCAAGAAAATTGATTCGTTTTTCTTAGAACTAAAATATGAATCATACGTTTCCTTTTGAAAAGGAAACACAAATTCTTATTAAAGCAATCATCGTGCTAATTATGAAACTAAAATATAAGCTTTTTTTAATAGCACTATTTCACATACGCTTATTTTAAATGTTTTTTTATTGTTGTTATTGTTGAAATGTTGAAAAAAAATGTTTTCTTAACCAGACTCTATATTTTAAAAAGTATAATAAAAAAATAAATAAATAAAAAGTATGTTCAATGTACCAACACGTTGGTATATTGAAGAAAAATAAAACATGGAAAAAAACTACTTTTTCTATAAAATAGCACTTGAATGACGAAATGAAATAGTGTTAGAAAATTACTAACTTTTACATTTATCTATACTTAAATTTTTAAAATATAAATCATATACATATTTTTCCTTGTTTTTTAAGAATTTTATTTTGTCGTTGATTGTACGAAAGAATTCAATGACCAAAATGACATAACATTGCAAATAAGTACTATTTTATACAACTTGATGACATTTATGAAAAATGTCACAATTAATATAATAGTGATAAAATAATGATATTTTTAATGCATTTAACGACCTTTTGGCCCAGATCCATATTTCGAAACATACTAGTATCGTATCTCATCTCTCAAAAAGCATAAGATTAATTATTATTATTATTATCGTAGGGTAATAAGATTAATGAGAAATTTAGTCGTCTTCCGTTATAAATTAGTCTATAAACTTGGCTCCATATTCAATACATATAAACACGAGTATAACCAGGTAAAATATATACGTCACCGATATCCGAAAATTAATATGCAAAATCACAAGAAATGTTTACAATTAAATATTATACTGATACAGTAAAATTAAAGTATTCATACAAAAATTGTTGTTTTAATTTTCCTCGCGAGCTTTTTAAACGTTCAAAATCAATTTATTATATTTACTTCAACGTGACTCTCTTGTCAACTCGTCATATTTCCTTTGAATTAGCTATTTATATAATCTAACATTTAAATATTCTTTGTCATATCCCTAGTTCATAAATATAATACAGTTAGTTTGTAATAAGAATCGAAAAACGAAATAGGTATAACAATAAAAAACAATTGAATAAGGTTTTTTGTTTTAATCAATATTTTCTACTTAAAAAGAATATAATAAAACGCTTTATATTCCAATTCATGGTGCATACAAATATCTACAGCGAAGATGATATTTTTTAAGTACTTCTCCTAAATTCCCTTGTCCAAAAGTAGATTAACAGAACTATATACGTGTGTTCTCTCCTGGGGGTGTGTACATATACATAAAATGCAAATTATAACAACAATTAATGAAATATAATATTAGTACATAATTTTAAGTAAATAACTTAATTACAACAAAAATATTACATTTCATTAATCCACAATTTACTACGGTTTAAGGTTGTTTTATATAATTCAAATTAAATTAGATTAAATACATTTATTTTTCAAGTGAGCTAAAAAATAATAAAGACGTATATTATTACAATAATTGGATATTTTTTTTAGCTTATTTTTTTAAATATTAGACGGTAAACAATGTCAAATGTCCAGAATAAAAAAATTATAACATCGTCAAAAACTGACAACTACACAGTTGTATAAATTTGAATTAAAATCAGAGCATTATAATAATATATATGAACATAATGTTTAATTTAGTCGTATATGAAATGAATAAATAAAAAAAATCTTTCGGGTGACATAATAATATTATCATTGCATTTATATCGACAAAAGGTAAAACACAATGAAAAACTATGCCAAAATTCGTATCTCTCTTTTTTTTTTATTATAACTTCAAATATTAACATAAAACATATTTGTTATTTATAATTTTAATACGCATCGAAAATATGATGGAAAATTTGATTTTTTATATTTAATATAAAAAATGTACGAAAAAATAGTGTATCAAACATAATTTGTTAAAAAAATACGTATATTCTTAATCTACGTGTATAAAATAATTTTAAATACGTAACGTTTTCTTTTAATTGTTTACTTACTATTGATAATTAAAAAAGCTCATAATAAATTTAACTTATGGTGTATCACCACTTTTTTACATAATAATATAATTTGTTTGTGTAAAACATCTGGTAAAGCGAATATAACAATTGTTATGCCTAAATAATATAGAAACATTTAGTTTGTTTAAGTTAAATAGACAAATTATTTTACAACCATTTTAATGGATTTCTATAATTAAATAAAACCAATGGCTAAGTTCCAAAATGTCATAATACAATAAAATATAGTTCCAGGTCATGGATGTTAAGTAAAATAAAATATACTAAAAATTAAAAAAATATTACCGAAATAATAACTATTGTTAAAAAAAAAAACAAAATAAAAATTGTCAACAGTATAATACTATCAAAAATACATTTTTAAGTTTATCGGTACATACGAGTAGTTGAAAAGTGTTTACCAATTAAAATTAATAAATGTGACTTAACCTAATAATAAAATTGTATATTTAAACAAAAATTAAAAAGCTAGTGAATATTTAAGAAAAAAATTTAATTATTTCTTAAACATTAACACGTTAACTTCCAAAAGAAATATTGGGTGATATATTTTTAAATTTTAAACTTATAAATTGTTAATATAATTATACATACGAGTATATCACAATTTTATATAAATAATATATAAATTATAAATAAATTCAATTATATATTTTAACTATATCTACTTTACAGATTTAGACTGACTTGGATCAGGTTGCAAACTTTAATTCCAATAAAATTAATATTCTTTGATTGAGATTCTCGAGACATTATGTATCGAAATTACAACATTAATTAAATAATTTCTTAAAATTAAAATTAAAATTATTTCTTAGCATTTAAATTTCAAAATGTATTTTAATCGCAAAACTTAAATTTAGTTTTTATTAATTTGTGTTTGAAATTTTCATTATTTATATTTTATTTCCTAATAAAATGTATAACATCTTGAAATTAAAACGATTTTATATCCTTTGTATTAATTTATATTATACGAAAATGTTGTACAAAACTCACTATTTTGTTTAAAAATAATTTTCCTTATAGGAAGAATACAGACGAGACCGTTACTATTTTAGAATATAATATGATTATTTATAATCAATCGTTTTAAAAAAATATATAAACCAATTACTAAATAATTTAATACAATACAATCGTTACCTATAAAATTATCAAAATACGATTTATTTTATAATATTAATTTATTCAAATTGTACATCTTTATAAAATTAATTTTTTGTTTTGTTATTTTTTTCTATGAAATTCATAACACTTTATTTAAACAAAATATCTATTACCTACATCGGTGCAATATAATAAAGAAATAATATTTCTAAAACGAATATGTTAATATACAATAATAAAATAGTTTCAATTTTAAAAAAGTCACAAACTAAAAAAAATTAAAAAATTAAAAATAATAGTTATTAAGTTAAAGTCAAATAGATAATGCATTTTTTTAATTTACCGTTTTAATAAATTATGATGATAAAATATACTAAAGTTTGGAAATATAAAATAATGAGATATATAGCTTTAACCTTTTACGGTATATTGATCGAGGGTAAAATTCGTTTGGACAGTTAAGATTGAGGTGAATATTATATAATATATATACTACACAAGGTGTCCCAGATTTATTAACTATTACAATATCTTCGCGAAAAATTAAAATTATTGAATTCTGGTTGTTTTTAAACTATTAAGTAGGTAGGCAACAGACTATAAAACTGCAAACTGTTTTATTTAATTGAAAAATGAAATATTCTACGTCATTTATTATAATTATTTAGATTATCATGGAATGCAATATTTATTTATTTAATAATATAATTAGTAATACCTGATTTGCCAATTATCTGCCATTTAACTGAAAATCGATCATATTATCTATGTGTTTTTACAGATATAAAATTAAGTTATCACTTAAGAACCTTATTGATATTGATAATAAGAATGTTGCATGCCATGATGTTAAAATATTAAATTATTATAATAAAAGACGTATTTTTCAATTTAATAAAATAAATTTCCACAAAACCCATTTTGATCAAACCAGAGGAAGTCGACACATCAAAATGTTAATATCCTCATAATATACACTCTTTAATTTGGCTGTCTTTAAATTTAACATAACATAAAAAATGTGAATAATTTAAAAAATTTTTTACTAGACATTTATTAAACTAAAAAAATAATAGCGGAAATATCGCAGAGATATTGCAATTAGTACCTAAATAAATCTGGGACACTCTATAAATGCACAGATAGAAAATTGAATATTCATAATGTAATATAATAAGGTTAATAATAATTATATATACAATACGAACGAAATTCATGTTTTTAAGATATTAAAAATTAAATTTTATATTATACACAATTACAAACTGCAGTACAGATATTTAAAACATATATTTTAAATAAAATTAAAAGTAAATGTACCTAAAATTAATAATAATAACATTGCTAATATTAATAATAATATATTAATATATTAAAAATATTAATAGAAAATTGAAATTTGCAATATTTATCTATTATCTTTTTATCATATAATTAAATTGTAAATTTATTTTTGTGTTTAATAAAGTATAGAATAATATAAATTTATTACATACACAAAAGCTGATGAACCGTAAAAATATGACAGTACATAATATAGTTGAGTTTATAATAGTAGGTACTTAATGTAATTTTAACTTTAAAATAACATTAAGTAATTTTTGTGTATTATATAGTTAAAAATAATATTTCTTTTAATTTATTGCCTTCTTATTTAATGTAGCTATAAATTGTCTGAAACGCCAAAAATCGTTAAAATGTATATACAAATTGTTGACACTTCATACAAAAAATGTTCGCCAACCATGATTATAAGATATTATTTATTATTAACTAAATTTTGAATATAATTAAACATTTAACTCTGTTCAGGATCGTTGTTCTATAATCTATCTTTGTTTTTATATCTAATAAGGGAAATATAGGGAACTCGTATCGAAAGAGGAACTCGAATGCAAAAGGTGCAGTATGTATCAGAGAAAATTTAAAAGTTATTTAAGAGTAAAATGCCAATAACAACCTATATAAAGAAAAAATTATTTATGTAATTTAAAAATTAAAAAATGTTTAATCAATTGGTATTTTGTTGATCATAATATAAAATTACAATTTGTATAGTTATTTATATAAATGCGAGTAATAATAATACTGTTGATCAGATTATATTTGTTAAATAACCTAGTGTATAAAATAGATACTTCATTAATAAACAACCTAGTTAAAAAAATTAATTACAATTTTTATTTGAAATAGTGATTTGGCCAAGTGTCATCTTATTAATCCCGAAGGAAGTTTGGGCGCAGTGGAACAATAAAACAATTGCGTCAAACGAAATAACAACTTTAGACGAAACTCAGTTTTACCATCTGGTCTACTTAATAAACATTTTTTTACACGTCTTTGGTACATGTTATTGTAACAAGAAATTAAAAAAAAAAACATTTAATGTTATATACAACGATATGAGAAGTTCATTTTAAACGGATATTTAAGTATGTTTTCATTTATTTTAATAGTCTTTGAAACATTGTGTTTATTATTATAGATATTAAAACCGTCGGATAGATGTGGCTAAAGAATTTGAAGTTATCGACGCAAATTTATTTCATAGACCTATTTAAACAACGATTTAATTTGTTCCTTAATTGAAAAATTAAGAAACTAAATAGTCAGTAATAAACATTTTATACGCCCCTTTCATTATATATTGAGTATAACAAAGTTTAATTCAACACAATTCATCAACGAGTAGATTAAGTTTTAAATTAAAAATAAATACTTTATTAAAAGCAATTTACTTTAATATAGTATACTTAAGCTTAAACAATAATGTTTATATTTGAGGTAAAAATTTAAAAAATAAAAAACTAATAGTTCCGTACATGATTAGAACACAATACCTATATTTGAATCAATACAATTTTATAAAAATATCAACTATCTACCTAAAATTATATTTAGCTATCAACTGATAATAATTTTAAGTTGAATTATAATATAAATTTTATAATGAATTTTATAATTTTTACGGGTGAAAAGTTTTTTTATTAATTATTTAAAGTAGATATAAAATAGTTTTGGAGGTTGTTAATAAACGTTATTCTATAATATAAATTTTAATGATAATTGATATGAACCAAATATTTAATAAATAATAATTAATAATCAAATTGGTAAAATAATTTATTTTATAATTTATTGTCTTAGGTATACATTTATAGTTAAAAATATAACTGAATTTTCAACTTAATACCTGAAAGGAAATAAACATATTAAAAAGATAGACTCGTATAGGTATATTTTATTAAACATAAAATAAAAAATAATATTGTTCATAATATTATAATATGAAAAAATTATACTTGATACCAATCGGTAGATATATATGTAATACATTTTATTTAATTAAAATTGAAACTTTCACGTTTAAAATTTTTTTTTTTTATTGTTGTTATCTTAAGTTTCTTCCGTTTTTTACATCATTTGATGTATTCTTAAACGAAAGATTTATGTGAATTCGTGTTTGCTACATTTTATGGCGAGAATGATATGAAAATATGTGTTAATGTGTAAATAAAAGTTGTTTTGAATTATATACGTTTTAAAAAAAATTCTTATGTTGAGTAAAACAAAAATATTAAAATTGTCACATATTTTCTACCACGAGGAACTAAAATTATACTTAACACAAATACAACATTACAACATTAAATATTTTAATTTTTCATAATTACTAAAAAAAACTGTTATTTTTTTATTATTATATTTTAGTAACTTTACAAGTTCAATAAAATAATTCCATATTTCAATCATAAGATTATATAACGTTTTCAATTTTCATCTATCATAATATTATATTACATTTATACAAACGAAAAATTGCACACAAAGCAAAAAATAACTTCTATCTATACAAAGGTATAATAAAATCAAATTATAGAAAAACACTTTTAAAAATGAAATGGAAAAAGGAAAAAAACGAATTTTTTGTATAAAATCGCATATAAAGTTATATAGAATATCGTTTACATGAATATGTTGTTATCAGAAGAAATGTATCTCTTTAATTTTTTGAACCAAAAAATTATAACTGTAATAACGAAGAAAAATTTTAATTTAAATACAAATGAGACTTCTTCGAAATCATTCAGTATAAAAATATAATGTTGTTTGCTAATTAAAACGTATAAATCATATGCTTATTTTATGACTCCGTTTAAAAATAATAAACCATTATTTATGTAGAGAGAGGTTACGCAGCGTTAATTTTCATCAGTTCATTTATCGTTGGTATAACGTTACAAAATTTCATAATAATGAAAAAATGGCCATAAATGAACCACTCTATAAAATAAGCACGTAAAACATTTAACAGTTTTTTTCTTCCTTAAAAGCTACAGTTATCTAAACGTGAGAAGAGCGAAGAAGTCGTTAAAAAATAAGATTTTTTTCATTTAAATTACACGTTATGAACACCAGCTTATTAATTAATACGCATATGCTGGAAAACTAATGTTGCCTATGATATTTTTTCATAAATAATATAAAATTGTTAATACATATTACATTTTTTATGGCAAAAGGCAATCATAATATATTTATGGGTTACCCACAAGTTTTTTTTTGTTTTTATCATTTTAATTTAATTAATAATGATTTAAATCATGGTCACGATAGCAAGCGTACCTTTAGTTACCAGTTTTAAAGACATTATACTATATATGTATACCAGAATATAGAGTATTTAATTTAATTTAATTGTAATCAATTATCATTTTTATTATAACAATTAATATAATGAATTAGATTTTAGACTCTGAGCAAAGCAAGGAATATATTGGTTTTATAAAGATGTTTTTCTTTTTTTATGTCTGAAAACAATTTTTTGGGTAGAAATAATAGTCTGATTATTATAATTAGGGTATCTTTTCCGTACCAGATTACATCTAGTAGGTACCCTATTTAGCTTATTTTTCAAATTTCTCAAAAGTTTTTCCTTAGGAGAAAAATAATTACCAAAAAATGACGGAAATTGGGTAAAATTACGATTTCCGTTAATTTGAATTTTTATATTTCGTGATAACTAATTCAGTTTTGATCGTAGGGACTTGAAAATTTTTTTTAGTAATTTCATAGGTAATTTACAAATATGGTAAAATTTTGAACAGGACTTTTAGTATAATATATTGTATATCTGACTGAGTTTCGCTCAGAATAATATTTTCTAATGCAATACTATATTGTGTTCAATTTTTAATTATAATAAACTACTAATTTCTTCGAGGACCGACGGGACGATGTAGAAAAACCAAAATCGATCTTCCCGTTTTTTTTTTTCAAAACCAAAAATCCAAACTTAAACATTACTTGTTATATTCATTATATATTCGTTTTTAAAATAATATAAATTATTCATAGTAATGAAGCTTCTGAAAAATTAATTTTAAAATATTAATAATGTTTAATTATCTAAAATAATCAATCATAATCATTCATAATAAAAATAAAACGCATATCTCATACGTATATTTAAAATTTTAATTATAAACATAAAATATAGATATTATATAATAAAGATAAACAAAACATTTTCTCGTTGTTAAATGAAAATAAGTTTTTTGATACATTAACAAATTACTAATAAATTCTACACAAAAAATGTGACATCGAGTCATACTAATTAATTGAATACGTATTAAATATACAGTACTAATATAATTATGTTCTTATAAAATTATTCAAGTGTAAACTTAAACAAACTTATAGAAATGTTTAATACATAAAACATAAAAGAACAACAATAATGTTATATTATCTGTATATTTACATGTTTTTTAAATTGTTTTTCTGTTTCAACTTTAAAAAATATTTACATATGAGTGAAACAAGTATAAGTTAAATTATTTACAATGTGAGTCGTAATTATTGAATTCTTGAAATATAAAAACATAATTTTTTTGTTATATTATGTGGATAATCAATTATTTTTTTAATTTAGAAATTAAATAAAACAGATATAAGTTTTATTATCATAATATGACATAAGTTTATAATTTAAATTAAAAACAACAATTAAAAATCAAAAGTAAATTTAATCTATAGACATTATAACAATCTGAACGATGGAAATTATAATAGGTGTATGTTTGTAATGGTTATCGTGATTGTTTTTCTAAAAAAAAGGCATATAATAATAATTTAGTAATGTTTTAATTATTTATTTATTTTATGTATTAAAATTATATTTTTTTTAAATATTGTAAATGTTTACAGGAAAACGTAAATGGCTGCCAAAGCCTAGTGATAATTTAGAAGATCTTATACATAGTAAGTATGTATTGAAACTTTTTTAACAATTGTACTCCATTTTCAATATACGAGTATCATAATATAATGAATGTGATATAATATGTATTCTACTGTTTTATTAGTTACATGTATGATATTTTTATCATCTTTCACACAAAACAAAACTAACCTGAAAAACTAAAAGAAATAGCAATTGTAATACTATTAAAATAAATAAACTATTGACATAACTTATCTGTGTCTATAAACTGCATTTACATACATGTGGTATAATTTAAGTATAGTTTTAATTTATAGGCTATTATAGGGTAGGTAAGGTTGATTTTTAAATTTAAATTCTCTATTAATATTACTTTATAAAAACCACGAAACTAGTAATTTTAAATGAGGATAAGAAAAGGACAGAGAAACATTATTATTGATTGGATATTGTAATAAATTTTTTCAATACAAATAAAAAAATAGATTCGCATAAAACATGTAAACGAAATGTTCTGTTAAAAGTGACTATAAGAGGGGTTAAAGGATTGATAATCATTTGCTTTATTTTCGCAATTAAGAAAATATAAAAACGGATGCATTAATATTAATATTATAACCATTAATAAACAACGTTTTACGGTTTTTTATGAGCTGTCAAGTCTAGACCATTTGACATTTACGTTAACTGTTATACATAACTATAATGATTTATTTACTATATACTCGTATTATCCATGTAAGAGCTTAGCGCCAATTAATTTATTGTTATTAAAAGTATATTAATATTATTATAATCGTTATTATTCAAGTATATTTAAACGCACAAAATTGTGTGACCAAAAAGAAAATAGTTGAACCTCAAATGTTGATTTAAAACTTTAAACATTAATTGTTTTCATTATGATGATAACAATATTACAAATGTGTACTTAATGAAATTATAAATATACTTTTATTTGGAATATAATATTTAATTAAGTTCTAAAATTCAGGGCCTAACAATTTTGTTTCGATTATATTATTTTTGAGCAATGCAGTCACTTGTAGCTTGATACAATTACAAAGTTTTTTTTTATAATAGCTGTAAACTTATTTTTATTGACAGTTTAAGTAATATAAATCAATAACAATTTTGATTCTTCAAAAACTATCAACGATAATTGACAGTTACTTAATTAGGTATAGACCACATTATCAGTAGAGTAGATTGTTTAAGACTCAACAAAAATAATACGGATGATATTTTTAATTTTAAGTCCTATCATAACAACTATTATAATTATTTGGTTACAATTTGTCTTTATCTAAAACGTAAACACTTTTAATACAATAATTTATAATTTAACATTTTAACTATTTTATAAATTCAATGTTGTTCTATATAAAATAAATTTAAAATGGTTTTATTTGGTAATGCATCGAAGTATTATTCTAGATACTTTCATTTCATTATCTCTAAGTATTTTTTTTGTTTTTAACTGTCTTGTAATAATTAATTTATGCAAATTATTAAAATAAATATACCTATTTGCAATAAATATAAATATATATATATATATATTACAAAAGTTACATTCAATTTACATTTGTTTTAAAGAAAAACATATATATTGATAACAAAAATAATTATGATTAATGTTTTGAACCAAAGTTCAAAGTTGATTAATTTAACATAATATTTACGTTGCACTTTAAAATATATTTTTAATTCTAGTTTATGTAAAAACTAATATTATACTTTAAATTGATAAAACATTATATGCATTCAGCAGTTAAGAAAATTTTTATTAAGCAATATGTATAGGGACGCAAATAAGCCTTTTACGGAAGCTCTAAAAAAATTTAAATATAGTAAATAAAATATATAATAACTTAGTCAAAATGGGAGTAATAAAGAGCGAATACAAATTTGTTTTATTACTTCAATTAAATTATTATTTGTATGCAAACGTAAATAATATATTCTTCTGTAATATAATAATAAATATTTACTGTTCAAATTGCTAAAGAATTATAATGTTAAACATAATTTAATTTAAATTTAATTTTTAGAATATTAAAATTAAAAATCTCAAACTTCAAAAAATGATTTACGAACTCTAAGAATTATAATAAATTTAGCACACCTAATCTATAACAAAGAATTATAAAATGTAATCATAAACTGATTATGTTGCCATTTTGTATTTTTAACAATTAATATTAAAATATATTATTATTATATTAAATATATACTATACGTTAGGTTAGTAAGTATATATATATATTATATATGTATTTATATATCTTAGCGACTATCTTGAAATTTATATTTATTTTACACATTGTAACATATTATAACAACCTAAAAAATGTTAATACCCTAAAATCCTAGATCGATTATTGAAATTTGCAATGACCCTTCTATTATATTTCTATTTTAAAATATAATTTCAATGTTTAATATACTGAATTGGAATCTAGCTAAAATTATATTACATAACAATATTCGATTTATTGTGAACATATTTAGTTTAAACGCATACTAACTTTTATTTACTATTTTTAATTATTAAGAAGGATATGTAATGTAATTTTAAACATACAATTTTGAAATTATTATGGGTATTGAAAATCGAATGAAGATACCTACTAACTGGTATGTTATATATGTTTGATTATAATTTTAAAAATTCTGAAGTATGTAACAGTTGTGTAAACAATTACAGAAATAATATTATAAAATAATACAAATTTATAAATTTTGAATCATAAAAATTAATAAATAACTAATGTATTTACAATAAAACTTGATAAAATATACAAAAAACAAAAAAACAAAATGAAATAATCTTAATAAAAACAATTAAAACTTTTGAAAAAAACGTATTAATAAAACGAAAACGTATAGAAATTAAGTACATTTTGTAAATACGTAAAATGTGTATTTTTCTTTCATATATTGTAAGTAACAATTCAATTGAAAACAAAAAAAACACTATACAAAATACGAATACAAATAAACATATATCAGACATCCGACTTCGGTTGTAGGAATGCTATATTATAATAAGACTACCTATATGCTACGAAAGGGAACTGTCTAACGGAAACGGAATAAAACCCATTTGTAGAAAAGAGCGATCCCTCTCTCTTTACACGTCGGAGAATATCACAAAAAGCCAATACGTATACTTACCTACATGTATCTCGTCGATGTAAAGATCTAAAAGTGTTAGTAAAATCCGCCATTGACATATAGTGCGGTAACGACGACAAATCGAAGTTTTTCTTTTCGTGTAATATAAATCGCATATTGTTTGTTTTTTTTTTTTTCAAGATATTTAAGTAGGTCAGTAAACAGTAAACTGATATGACAAAACTTCTATATTATGTCTACTATATAATTGAAATTAAAAACTATATAACTACAAAATAAATCACGTTTAAGTGTACTCGGATAATATACATAATACACGTTTTACCGTGATCAATTTGCACACGTCGAACCGCATTTAAGAGGAATGAAAACATCACGCGGACATCTCGTTTTGCCTTGTGACTTTAAAAAATAAATAAATTATACCTCCTGAAGTTTATACTAGTAAGTAATAGATTTCTAAATATTATATTTAATATGCGCAGTCAACTTTACTTTTATAACTAATATAAAACACCCATTTTATTAAGTACGAGAGACGAAAATAACATTGCTCAGGGTTGACAAGATATAATATAACAACGTGACGTGTAATGAAATGTCAATATTTGACAAAATTACCAAATCGCTTATATCATAAATACAATAAACCTACGCCTTCTTAATAGTTGATTAGTTCGAAGAAGTGAATTATATCGTATTCATAACGTTGTGCAGGGTTAGATTAAATCATAAACTTGCATAAATCAACAACGACGTCTCGCAATACTAATAAACGAACCTACGAAAATGAAAAGTTTATGTTTAAGTTATCATTATAGGTACTCGTAGTACTTGGAAAAAGTCGAAATGAATGCACACCTCTCGTCGTGGACTTTTATGATTTATTATACATTTGATAATACGTGAAATCAATATATAAACCGTTTATATAATATTATGTGTACTCGTGTGGCATGACCTACATGATTTTTTTAGTACATTATAAATGATTACAATTTTTCATCCCAAACGAAAATTGGTTTTTATTAGGATATTTCTCTACTAAGCTAAAAAGATAATAAAAATCGATAGCTCAAATACATATTTCTTGCGTATACACAGTCTAGCACTCAAATGTTATTAATAAATAAATTATTAATGTTATATATTAGGAAATAAACCTTTTATGTAATATAAAATATAAACAGTAAACACATCTAATAAAAATCTATTTTATATAGTCAATTAAAACAATATAATAATTGTTACATAGGTACTTACTATTAAGTAATAACGTTATTCAATTTTTTTAAATTTGTAACCTAACTTTTATCAAATCTGTTAAAGTTATAACGATAACAAAAAATATTAAATAAATTCCAATTTAATTTATATCTTAATTTATAAAATAAATTTAAAATACAAACGAATAGAATAAATAATATAGGGCATTCCTACGAATTAGTAACTAAATACTAGTAAGGATCTGATAAGACTCAAATGAACTGTTAATGTATAAGACATGTTGTTAGCCCATTAACAAGATCAATGATAATTAATAAATGGGCAAGGATTTGTGTATTAACAAAATAATATTAATACAACTAAAATTATTAGTTATATCCTTACAAATAAGTTGCAACTAAAGTTACAAAAGACAATTCGATTCTACTACGGTTAAACTCCTTAAGAGATTAAAAATATACATTTATTATATTAGGTTGGGTAAATATAAAATATAATAAAAATAGTTGTATACCGTTTACTAGATCAAATTTTAGAAGTAGTATTCCTAAGAAAAAAAATGTATTAAAACTATGCGTACTGGCTTTAATTTTACAATCGAATTCATTAAAAAGTAAGAAACCTAGACATAATAGTAAACTGTACAAATCAAAGTCTAACTAAATAACTAAATATTATTATACAATCCATAAGTAATCATAAAAAAAAAAAATTAAAGATCAATGTATTAAAGGAAAACATGGAAATTTGTATAAATGAGAAAGAATATTTTCGTAATCTACTTACATAATATGTCCATAATCTTATTTGTTCTTTTCGTGAGTTTATATTATCAGTTTCATAATTATAATATATATATATTAATTATTATAATTTCATATTCATACGTCATACATTTTCTATTAAATTAGTCAAATTTATTACGTTTTTCATAAATTTTGAGATTATTTTTTAAATTTATGGTAGTGCATCATGTGCAATTTATAAGTACACAAAATGTTTTATTATGATATTAAAATCGTCGATTGAATAGTAAGTATAATTATTAAAAAACATAAGTAATCACATTTTCTTTCTTAACTGTGCCACTTTTGGTTATAATCATGGCTAAATATATAGGTATGTCAGCAACTCTGTAAGATGTTGTTATAGTTTGCGCATGCATTATTATTCCATGATATTTCATGAAAGAAAATCTCAGCTAGCTGTGATACATAGAGTAGATTATTATTACCTGCTTAAATCATATGAAATATTCGCTCAATATTAGCGTAACCATAGATTTATAAATCACGTCTATGCGTGTGACCAATTATTACTGTTATTTGTTAATGATAATTATTGATAATGAATTCACTGCCAGTGGCCGCCATGACACCTGCGTATCACAAAGTTGCTGACATACCTATATATTTAGCCATGGTTATAATATTGTGTGATGTATAATATCATGTATAATAATTGTAAATGTATATAAAGTGATGAGTAATAATTATTACGATATGGTTGTTTTCTGAAATTTAAATTTATTTAACAATTTTTCTGTTTTAAAATGTTTTTAAATATACTATTTAAATGAAATTATTTACAAATTTAATATATATTTATTTAAATATTAAACCTTTTCGAAACGGAATTAGTTCACGCAGAAATGATAATTTAAATTATAATGTGGATAGGAATAAAATATAAAAAAATTAATCATCCGCCTATTTACGTCATAAATAAATTTAAGGCTGCATTTTATAATTTAGTCTGGGAAAAAAAATTATTATGGCAGGTAATTTCCAATGAGTTGTATCTGATAGCTTTTTTCATTAAATTTACTGAGTATAATTTTTTTTTTTTTTTATGTATAAATAAAAATCTGGGGGTAGATTTTAAGATGAACCTTAAAAAACAGATACAACTCGGTAGTTATACAATAAAAATGTCAACTTTTAAATCAATATAATACCAATTAATTTAATAAATTAATTTGCAATCTGAAAATCAATATTAACAATGTATAACTAAAACTGACACAGGACCACAACGAATTGAAATTTTACATTCCTTTATTAATCTTGTGTGATATCTAGACACCTATAACTGCAAAGGTTCCACACACTAAGTAATTAACGTTATAATATATTTGACACATTTTCGCCTTTTGGTAATATAATTAAAATATCACCAGAGGAAATAACATTGAGTTAGGTTCATAGTTTCGTGTTTGTATTTTCATGTAAATTAGTATCTTAAATTAATTATTATGCCAACTGTACCGTATATTATCACACCAATGTAAGTATGTAGTATATTATGAACGTTTTTTTCAATTTTAAATTTAAAAAAAATATATATAACCAAATATAGATAATATAGGTACCTACTCGTAATATTAAAAGAAATATACTCGTTTTATTTAAAAAAAAAATAAAATATTAGTAATCATAAGTGGTACCTACGATTGTACAAAAACCATAGTTTTACAAAAATGTAAACATTTACTATATAACTTATTATGATAAAGGAGATAATCTATTAATAAAACTATATATATATATTTTAATACAGACACACGTTAATTTAAATATAATATATATATAAATTACATCAATTTCCAATTCAAAATCCATTTCCGAATAAATATTAAACGTAAGTGAGTACTATTAAAATAATTAAAAAAATTATCAAACATTCCATTAGATATGATACATCAAAAGCTATAGAATAATTAGGTAGCTTAATAATATTTTTTATACATAAAAAAAAAGTTCTTTCTCTAAGGCACTAAAGTTGGTTGAGCACGTTTAGTGAATCACCTAGTATAAGTGTTTAAATGTATTTTTAATACGTGTATCATGTTGGCATTATTTGTACAAAAAAAAAAGAAGACAAATGTTGATATGTCTATGTGAACACATTATTGATGTCGCAAAAATTAATCTTTAAAACTAACATAAACTACCTTCGAAATTAATAATACACTATACTTATACCTATATCAACTCAACAATAATTATGTTGCCAATTATCTTAAAAAATATACCAAATAACACACAAATGTGATTAAAATGTCATTTAGAGAAGAATATATCCTTCATCTGCAGAATTTCTGTAATTTCGACAACAAGACGTTAAAGTTTTAAAAATATTACCACATACATAAAGGTAATTTCAAATATTCAGATATTGTATTTAATTATTCATTTGTATATAATAAATAATGATGTGAAAATAGCTTAAAATGTCGCTCCAAACAACAGAGATAAATATAGTATCACAAATAATACGTAGAAGTTGATTAGAATATAAAAGAAAAAAATGAAGATGACTAAAACCCGCGACGTAAAAATCTTTAAAAATGCACAAAAAAATTAATTAAAAATACCAAAAATTTCTTTTAGATATAAAATAAAAAGAAAATAAATTAAAATGGAAATACGTTTTTATGGCTATATATATATGTTTTTTGTTATTTTAAAATGACCTGGCCAAAAGAAAACAAATAGTGAGGATTTTCTACACTTTACAGGCTACACGGTCATTTTATAAAGTATAAGAAAATAATAAAAAGCGGGAAGGTCGATTCCAGACATTCCTCCTTCGTCCCTTTGGTCCTCGGAGAAATTAATGGTTTATTATAATAAATGATACTGCATTCGAAAATACGATTCTGAGCGAAACTCAATATAATAAAATATATTATATTGATAAATCGTTCCGAAATTTTACCACGTATATAAACTACTCGTGAAAACATTCAAAAAAATGTACGAGTTCTTACGTTTAAAACTGCATTACTAATCATGACAATCAAAAATCAATTTCGTCAATAATACGTTATTATCTGGTTATTTCATTATCCGTGAACTCTGCCGTTTTTCCGGTTATTTTTTGGTAGTTTTTCTTCTCCTAAAGAAAAACTTTTGAAAAATGAGCTAAAAAAGTACCAATTAGATGCAATTTTCTACCGAAAGTATATCCTATTCGTGGTAATCGGATCATTATTTCACCCAAAATCGTGCTTTCAGACATAAAAAAAAAAACATATCATTGTAAAACCAATACATTATTCGCTTCGCTCAGATTCTAAATTAATATATTTATATAATCAATTAAAGGATTAGAATAATTATAAAATTACTAACGACAAAATATGTATTTTAACCAAAAAATATGTTAATAATAGTATATGGATAAAAATACTAATAATACATATTCAGAAAAATAAAAAAATGCACCTAAATCGCTAAAAAAACGAATTAAGTAAAAATATAAATGAAATTAATAATTTAATTTGTACCATTTGGGTTTTACATTTTTTTGATTTCTAAAAATATATAGTTAAAATCTATTTTATCTGTCTAATAAGCGCGTGTCAAATACGAACGAAGAAAATAATCTTCATACTCTATCATTGTTAAAAAAGACAAATTTATAATATTTAGATTAATTTTAACTAAACATTTACATTATTCACATTCAAAAATTGTACACACGTTTACAAATTAATGAAAATTATTTGCTTTAAATATTTAACGTTTTTATTGATTTTTGAAATTTGTAATAATTATTACGAACGATTTAATAACATATTATATTTAAATGTAGGTGTATCAATAATTATTAATTTATTATCATACTTGAAAATGTAAAAGTTATTTGTAAATATATATATAATTCAAAGCTTATTAGGTATAGGTTTAGTCAACCTAACATGATTTAGTTTTAAAAGTGTTTAAAGTATCAAGAAATCATAAATCAAAAGTAATTAAAAAAATTTTTAAAAAATTTTATTATTATTATTGTTGTTGTTGTTGTTGTTGTTATTAATATTATAACTATCTTTAGTTTACTACATCAGTTAAAAATTAACCTCCTATTTAAAGCGAAATCGATTTTTCCACATTATATTTATTATTTAACAGCTGTTTTCTACATACATCTTATAGGCCGGTATCTTAAAGCGACTAAAATATAGTATGATTTTTTAAGGGACAAATAAAGATTATACTAAAAAAAATGCATAACAATTAAAAATACAACATAAATTTTGTATATTGTTCAATAACTATTCAGATGTATAAATAACTCATAAATTTATATAGTATAGTAACAGAGGTTCCTAAAGTCCAAAAATATTGGTCAGTAGTAAACAATTAAAAAAACAACTTTATTAAGGGATGAAAATAAAATGAAATGTTATCATATTACACTTCCTAACACTATAATAATATAGTAATATAACATATAGTTTTTTTTAAATACAGTTTTAATTATTACTTATTTAACAACCTTATTAATTAGACTAAAAGTTTTAAAACTTCTAATATACAAGGTAATCAAAATATTATATTACAAAATTGATATAACATTAAAACAAATATATGTTTCAAATGATTAATGTAACATGAAACTACATTGAATATTTTTTTCATTCTATATAAATCGATCAGATCATATTATAATGCATACTGCAGTACCCATATATACGGAGATATTTTTTTAAAATATAATTTTTAGCTTATTTTATAAAATCTCATTCTGTTTTAGTGTTTTAAAATATATCTCTTTAAGTGAAAAATATACTTTAGTAGGTATTTAATACCGATTATTTAAATATAACTTTTATTATATTTGTTATCAATTTTAATTCTATATGGAAATATTTTGATGGTTTGAAAGACATTTTCATAAACATTAAATTTGTTCAAAAATAATTAGTAAAAAAAATTGTCAAATTAATCAAAACCACAATTATTATTATTGTTTGAGTTAGACCTCAAAAATTACCGTTGATTAAAATTTCTTGTTACAAAAATTCTTTGAATTAAAAAGCCAGGAAACAAACCTATCTAACATACCTCCTATAGTTTAAACAAAAAAAGTATACTATTTTTATCATTTTATTATTACTTACTTTTTTAAATAGAATTTTAAACAAATTTTGTTAGTTTGTTTAGTAAAAAGAAATAAAAATTTTTACAATCTAATTAAAAGATGAAAACCTAATGTATTTATTAGTTATAATAATATTGAAAGCATTTTTAATTCTATTTTTACAGTGGTATGTAAAAAGATTTTACTGAAGAATACCCAAATATAATACGATTTTATTTGAAAAAAATTTTTGTAATTCTGCGCTCGTAATTTTAATCTCCAATACACCGGGATATAAACCTTTTCACCTACACACACACTATGGATGAGATGATAAAATTAAACCAATAGTAACATATATCGTACAAATCTGGAGCGTAGGCTACAATGGTAGCATTACTCCATGCCGGTTTCGATCGAAATAATTATACAAAATAGAATAAATCTACTGTTATCCTTTTTCATTAATTACTATTTAAAGATAATTAATATAATATTTATATTTACCATACAATCTACACAAAAAGTTATATGAACGAAACATTAATACTTAATTCCCAGAATTCAGCAGAGAATAAAAAAGACTTTCGTTTTTATATTTGTCGATAAACTTTTAAATTTCTCAAGCTTAACAATTGGTTCAAAGTGTTTACGTATGCACTACATGTTATCATGACACATACATTACAGATACGTATTTTCCCATTTAATTTACACAACGAAATTTTAGTATTACAGTGAGTAGGTAATACATTTTATTTTATTAAAGTTCTTAATTTTTATGTTATCGTTATCGAAATATTTCAAACAAATAATGTGATAATATTATACATACGTTATAATATTAAATAACCGAACAACTCTTTAGCCTTATATTGCAGCAATCTAATAGGCGGGAAAATAATTTGTATAATCTTTCTAGTGTAAATAATAATAACGATTAAAAATTATCTTTTTAGATATAAAATACTACATTTATTAGTTATAACTTATAATTTAATCGGACAAAACTCATTAAAAAATTGAAAATACATAATTGGTTTATATAATATACCTAGAATAAATGTGGATTAGATAGATTCAGTATATTACACATATATAAAAAAATTATGAGATTAAACAGTTACATTTTAGAATTTAAACAAAATTATGAAGTGAAAAATAAGACGATTTAAAAAAGGCAAGAATAAACAATTCGTGAATGATTTTATCAGATTGGTGAAATGATAATAATAAGTAATATTTCTATAATAAGAAAACGTGATTAGGATATAATACCTGTTTTTATTTTAAACGAAACTTAACCCATTAACATTATATTACGTGTTAATCATTTTTTGTGCGATTTCCTTAAGATATATTATGTTACTCGTCTACAACTAAATAGAAAACACACTTATAATAAAATATTAAATTAATCAAGTAAATACAATAATTAATAAAAATTAGTTTTCTCTCGTAAGTGTAAAATTGTCTTTTTATAATCTTTTATGTTAATTAGTTACTAAATAATAATACAGAGCGTAATATTTACTAAATGTGGTTACACAAATAATATTTTATAATATGCTTTTCCACAATACACGTAGTGTAAAAATTATAATATATATATGAAAAATGAAACCATTGTTGACGGTCAATAACTGCCGAATTTAAATGATTTAAGTGATTGATGATGGACGATTCATTTTTACATTATAAATTAAATTAAAACTAAAAAAATGCATTGTATGTTTTTTAGAGAAATATGAAATATTATGTTTTGTATATGGGTGATATAAAAAATATTGAATAAGCCAGGTATAGGTATAATAACTATATGTTTACGTAAGAAAAAAGTAAATCTCACATTATTACGTGTATCCTATAATAATAGAGAATAAAAAATTCGAAAATATTACAACCGTGTATACTATAAATAATCGATTAAATGTTTAAAGTAATAATATAAAATAATGTATAATGTTGGCGACCTGTGTTCAATTCAAGTTGTTCATATTTATCTTATACGCGTGTGTATGTTAAAAATAATCCTAAGGAAGGATGATTTATTTTTTAAATCCCCTACAATACATTAAATGTCAATATAAACTATTGTATTTAACCTTAACCAAAAATCATTAACATGAAGAAAATATTAAAATGTCAGTAAATATACCTATTTTATTTTTTAAACATAAAATATTATCTTTACCTTCTATTCTTATAATTTAGAGGATGACCTAGAATCTCAAATCAGTCAGATTTTTCATTTCTTCGTACTTACGTACACGAAACATTCTCATATCTTTCCCAGTCACATCCGATTCTTTTACCTTTCTCCACACCAGTTAAATCCGTATAGCACTTCTACTAGTTTTTTATCCTCTCTCATCGTAAGTCATAAATAATAAGGGCTAGTATTTTGATACCATGTCAGATTTTTCCTTTCGTTTTTGAAACGAAGCTCCCTAAGTAGAAAATATGTTTAGGTGACAAATTCATCTTTTTGTGAATTTTTTATGTTATTGGATTATTATTTAAGTTTTAAAATATTTATCACAAAATAAAATAAAACTCAAACTACGATTTATTATTGTATTTTAAACCATCATATACAGTATGATCAGAATTTAACGTTACAAAAATTATGGAAAATGGAAATCAAGTAATTTTTTTATAATTATTATATTTAAAAGTCATAAAAGTATCTCTAATTTAGATATAATTTTTAAAAATCACAGTTTGTATATCATTTTTATTAGTTTTAAGCTTTTAATCTATTTGAAACGTTTGATTGACTATATTTATGCATGCTGGTGTTTTAACTACACTTTCGTCTATCACAACAAAACAAAACGGAATTCAAAGCGCAAACGATGTAATTGTATAACGTATAGAGCATGTGAATAGTTGTCGACGTGCGGTGATCGCGTTACCAGAGACCATTATTAATAGCGGTCGAAAATTTCAAAGACGCGATATATACCGTACAAAAGATGGCGACCGTTTCAGACGAGCGGCCATTTATAAGTTTGGAGATTATTAGGAAATGTCTTAGTCGTGCGAGTGTGACAACTAACTACGCAACTCTATTCATAGACCATTTTCTCAGCCACTTTTGTGATAAATACAATAGTGGAAAATTGTAAATAATCTTTTTGTAATATACCTTATGCACAGACTTCACTTCGATGGTAAAAAAATCGCGTGATACGCGACCGCGTACATTTTTCCAACATCTCATACATAAATCATTGCAAAAACGTTTAAATACACATAAAGCCGGCATGTGTCACCCACAACGGTTTGGGCAATCGGATTATTTTATTTATTATATTTTGCCGTAATTTACCATTTTGTTTCGATAACTCGTCGTCTTTACCACTTCTGAACACGCACAAAACGAATCCTGATTCGGACAGTAACAATTGTATTGATATTATGTTAAATTATAACACTTACAAATCAGGTAACTGCGAGAATTGTTATGCGATTTCTGTAAACGAACTTTCTTAAAACTCGTTTGTATTGCACCGGTATAGCGGAAAACACCGTTCACCGACACTGACGAAGACGGATAACACATACGTTATAATTTCCCGTTCAATCTTAATTATCTTCAAAGACCTAAACTGTTTAGTAGGTGTACCTTGGTATATTCACTTGTACCTACCAAATGTAACTGATTATATCCTGATCGGTTATGATTGAAACTCGTGTAAATTCCACCACGGTAAAATATGTCTATAGTTTATGCGTAGGCGGAAATAGAAATGGCTTAAGGAGACTTAGTTCTCCAAAATGCTTATTAGCCTCCTAAATTGTTTTTGTACTTGTTGATGTGAATGAGATAAATATATGAGCATGTTAAAGTTATTTTGAAGTAACATTTGTCTTAGTCTCTCTAGAAAATTTGTCTTGATTTCGCCCATGTCTATGTCTAAAATTTTAAGAATTTATCACTTATAATCGTTACAACATAGATTAATATATTAAGTATTTTGAACCTAAAATATTACCGTGTTCATTTACAATAGTTGCTGGTAATTCAAATGACTACCATACAATTGAAAACAATATATTAATGACGGAAAAACAATATTGCTAGAATGATAATATTATCAGACAACTTACACAACAACATAAAAAACATAGTTTTAACACAACAATAGTTGCAGAACATGTACATTCTAACGGGAAGACACATTAGACCACTTGTACGGACACAATACCACAAAAAAAAAAACATTCGCTATATAGTAGCAGACTACTCCTTAGTGCTTTTGAAAATATCATAATACAAATAACAATGATTAATGATTATTTAATTTTTAGTTGTCGGTTGTCAATACTTTTACGTTACCTAAGACCTGAGAATTTAAATTTAATTTTATGTACTTAAACATATTTTTAAAAAACTGGTATACCTACTCTTGTTCAGTACATGGATGTTATAACTATCAAGCGTGATCAATAATTAATATATATATATATATATTTATGTATAATAGATGTACATATACAATATTTAAATATTGTATTAAAAAATAATATATTTTAATTTATTTTCAATATTTACTTAATATATTAATATATAGATATTATATATATGGAAGGCACTGAATTTTCTTTTAAGTCAAACGGTAACTTTCACCAACATTTAATATAGTCTGTTTTTACAAAATGATTGCTACAGTTTGCTGTATTTCCATAAAATCATCAAGACCAATAGCAGCCCTACTTTCAAATTAATCTGAATATTTCAAAAGAAATCTATATAAATAAATATATGTTTTTATGTTTATAAAAAAAATTATAATACAGCTAGAAATATAATATTATATTTTACTATATACATTAATGAATGTATATAAAATTCAATCTTAAAAAGCTCAATTTGATAGCTCAATCTGTATGCTTAAATTGTAAACATATGTTACTTTTAATTTAAATTGAGTAGGTATAATAAAGTATAATATAATATATAAAAATTATATCATGGTATAGAGTACAAAATTATCATTAATAAATTTATTTAGCACTTTAACAAAAATAATTTTTGGAGATATTACTAGCTTTTTCATAATAATTATGGCAATAATGCTAGCAATAACTGGAGTATAGTAACTATAGTAATATGTCTTTTCTCTATGAGCTATGTATTTTTTATATAGAGATATAAAAACAATAATAACAAATTGAAGAAATTGAAGAAATATTACGAAAACAGAAAAAAATTAAAAATTAGTCTTGTTCTTATCGATTATCGTATTATTCCTTAAAATTTAAACATTATCGATTAGACATAACAAGACGGCCTTCATATTAACAATACGCTATAAACATAATATATTTATTATGTCTATTCAATACATTGAATTCGGCTATCAACTGGTGTCTGGTAGTATATTATATAATTATTATGATATATATCTATAAAGAACATTAACGACTAATCGTAAACATGATAACAATAACAAAATCACAAAACACTCATAATAACACAGTTATGGAATCTTAGACCGTATACTAAAGTATACCAGTATAAAGTCTATTTACGAAATTAAATGCAACAGTTGACAAGACCGCCGTAACGCTATCACAAACTTTTCTATGACTCAAAATATAAATCGATTGCGGCACAAACAATATAAATACAAATATTTTTTCGTACGAAATTCACTGTAATTATAGCATAGTTGTCCAAATTGGTAATGGGTATAATAAATAGTAGGTACACTAAAATATTTTAGGAACCTGTGTTCTATAATATAGTATAATTATATACTATTGTCTATTACTGATCTTTAATTAATCGTTTTGTGCAGAATTAACAATTATCAGTCAATTGATTGAAAACGTAATATATGATAATATCAAATCAAAATTAATAAAAGCCGTACTAAGATATATGTATTAAATATCGGTGAATAAGAAATAATCGTATCAAAAATACGACAAATTATTATAAATACGCGTTTAATAACTTTTATTTCGTTATTTTATAATTATAATCGATTTGTCAATTTGACAAATATAATTTATATATAATTATTATTATTTGTGATAACAAAATTCGAACAGTACACGCATAATATTTATTTATATTAATTATATATTATATTATTATATATCATAAGGCCATTGTTACATCCAGCTTGATTATGTAATGTTTGATTGACCTGGTTTGACTCGAAATAGAGCAATTGTTCTGAGTTATGACTCGTCATTCAATAATATTGTCCATCATATTACACAACACTAAACCCTTTTTATTGTAAAAGTATTTCTTCTATATTTTCTAAATATAATATCACCTCCGCGTTTAATTATGAATTTCTTATAAAATTGTTCGGTGGGTTATAATTTTATGTAATTTATGTATAATTTCTTTAAACTCGTAAATGCATTCTTATATATTATTTATATTTTCTTTTCGTAGATACAGTTTAATAATAATGTTTGTCGATAGCTATGAAACCTGAACTCATTGTATGAAAGCCCCAATAAAATACTAATAAATATAATAAACATAACATGACAATAGTATTGTAGTGTACGTAATACTTCTAATATGAAGATATGAAGTTATTCCAATATGAAATCTGTCGAACAATACAAAATATTTTATATCCCATAAAATAAGTGATACGTTTAAATCCGAAATATACGAATTCATTGTATCCCGAACGCTTATGGGTATTACGGAACATTAAATAATACGGAATACTTGTACTCGTACCATAATTGTATATTTGTATTTCTAATACACACAACACAGTATTATTTTATTATAGTCTCATGTGACTTCCGGGAATTTACAATATTTATAATCAGAATTAGAAACAATAGTATTATCCTTTAATTATTCATGTACATTTATCAATTAGCTAATTTGATATTGATTAAATCATTAAGATTAGTGATAGTAAATATAAGTACTAAAATTTCTAGTTCAAATTTATATTGAATTGACATTATTATAGTATGATTTAAAAACAAAAATGAAAAAAACGAATGACATTAAGAATTTATATAATAGATATCACTTCCTTATATGAACTCTAATGTAACAACATTAAACTAGTGCCTAAAGTTAGTTCGACTGTAATCATATGGATTAAATCATATTTCGAATGAACTTTCCAAACAAACCCTGACTTACGAGATGACAACGTATTGCCACCGAGGGAGTTAATAAATCTAATATAGACTTTAAAGACCATATAAAATTGTAACATTAATATTTTCATAGAAATTACTTTCAATATATATTTATAGGTATAAAGTTAGAAGTTTGACTTTAAACGGAACCACACGAATAAACCTGCAAGAAATTGAGGTAAAAACGTAAAACATTACTGAAAATATACCAATATTAAATTATCTCTAGTTTTGCAGTCGGCGGTATTTATTTGGTTATAAATTTATGTCCTTTCTTCGGACAAGCATTTATGTATTTCACCATTCGTAACAATTGACAATTTATATGTCTATAACATGTTCCCGGAATGCACGAATTCGTACTAAATTGTTTTGAAAATCGCACACAATGATTGTTATCTTATGACTAAAATAGTAGCCCTATTTCTTAACCGTTAAACATGAAAATCCGTATAAGAATAATGATGATCAACTGATTTATCACCATCCCGTAGATATCATTATTTTATGTCCAATTGCATTATTGTGAAACTAATAATGTTACAATATTATAATAATAATGTAACATCATATATAAAATTAACTATTGAAGAAAAAAAGTTTAATAATAATAAAACATTTAATCAAATTAATTGTACAACAAAAATATTACATTTAATAGTAAATTGTATTTAAATATTCATAATGGGTAAGGTTATTTGATATTTGTATATTCTTAAATTTTCTAATTTAAATTCAAAATGTCAGTTTAATCAATTAAATTCAGTTGGTCATTCTCTCTTTCTTAAGATGCATGTTATAGACTATATCTACGTTAAACTTATCCTAAAAAAATTTAGAAAATATGAAAGACATCCGGACAATAAAACTAAACTCTCAGAACATCTGTCAAACTCTCTTGGATCTCGGACTGAATCAACTATCAAACTTCTTGTACTTGTTGAATTCGCTAAACTCTCAGACAAACATTAACAATAACATTAATGATATAACTCTTGATGAGCCTGTAAACAATATATGACATGTACAAACTAATTGATAATATGTAATACTCATAATAAGAAACAAACGTGAAGTTTGACCCAATGAATTGCCCATGGGTTATAAATAATAATAAACCATAGTTGTAGACGTGTAATATAACGTGTATATAACGCGTCCATTTAATATTGACACTTTGTGACGTCACACACTCCTGTATTATTTAAACATTTTACAACCTCATCAAATTTAAAACCTGAAGTCCACAATATCGAAGGTAAACAATATCGAGACTTATATAAAATTCGTTATTCCAACTATTTTGTTCAAGTGCAAATTATAATATAATAGTCCCGCCGCGAAAGTATATTATCTTACGTCACAATATGCTTGATCTACAACATTCGCTCGCTGGTACATCAGCTTTAAATACAAATAATGTACGCGAAAATCGTGTCGCCGTATAATATACACATATATCACGTGACACACGTTTATAACATACGTTTGGTAGATAACAATAAATTTCTATCACACATACCAGAGTTTGTAATATAGAATGTACCCATGTGAATTATGGGTATTATTATAATAGTAGCAATGACGACAAACACAATGCCTAAATATTTAATGTACTTTATTTTCCGCCAAATATTGCGCAGTCTCAGACAAACGAGTTTTATGGAAATTTAACGATGGTTTATAATATTATATAAGCAGGTAAAAAAAAAAAAAAAGGAATAATGCGAATTTTTGTTACCTACAGAGTTAATCGCTACAAACATGTTTACCCGGAAATTCGCATTTAAAAGTAGTCGGAAGTGCATGTATTTGGCAATCACTCTGTATTTTATTTTATTAAAAGAGAACCACGCGTTTGGAATTTTTTTAATTTTACATTACCTCACGATTTAGGTGTGCCCCGAGGGTGTGGCTTTCAAGGAAATTGCCTTCCCCTCCAATTGTCAATGGAAAAACATCCACTATCCACATTTCGTGACCCAACGCCCGTCAACTCTTATGTTTGTATACAAAACACTTATACACACACATACACACACTTATATGTAGAGCTGAGAAACATTATTTAATATCGATTATATTTCCGGACACACGAACGTATTATTAATAGTTAAAATATATTGTCTTCCAAATCGATAGTGAAAACAATATATAAGACCACATTATCGCGCACATAGAATTTAATATTAAAGTGAATTTTAATGAGCTAAACTTTCATAAATTGTACAAAACACGTTATCCATGGACATAAATTATAATTTTAATACAATGTATCTATTCATACTGATTAATAATTCCTAAACACCGAGTTCAAAAACAATAATTACTAAAATAAATATTCAAAACATAATTATTGTGTAAAATGGTGGAATAAATATTTGTAAATGTCTTAAATGTATTATAGAAATATGAATAATACTGAGAATTAATATAAATTATTTATTTATTTATTTAATAATAATAAACTCCCTTGTTAAGGCTTAGTACATATAATGTGGATAATACTTAGTAGTTATAAATAATACAATTATACAATCAATTATGTTATTAAATTTCAATAAATATGATAAAAAACTTAAATATAATATAGATAAACTTAAATGACGATAACATAGAAATATATATTTTAATTATTTATAAGTAAATTAAAGATTTTAACTTAATTGGACTGTCGTTAAAAAAAATCAAACTTACTTAATGAATTACTTGTAATTAGTATTCTATTAATCAGAGCAAAAAGACTATAATTTTGGCGGAATGTTTTTTTATAGAACGGTTGAGTAACACGAGTATTTACTCTAGGTAGATTTATGGGTATTTGGGATAATAATTCTGGACAATCAATTTGATGATTAAGTAGTTTATATAACCAAAAAACATCATTATATTTTCTTCTATTTTCCAATATTTCGATATTAAAATGTTTAGCAAGTTGTAGGGTGTGCCTATTTTGTTGGTTTTATAAGCAAGTACACGTAAAAGTATATTTCGTATACGTTCTATTTCAACTATTAAAGTAGATTGATACGGATTCCAAATAACTGAGCCATATTCTAAAATTGAACGCACCAGAGAGAAGTATAATACTTTTAAGCAGTTAGGATTTTTAAACTCGGAGTAATTAAGTCGAATGAATCCAAAAGTACGGAGAGCTTTATTTCATATTAATTTTATATGGCTATTAAAAGATAAATCATTAGTTATAATGATACCTAAATCGTTAATTTGCGATACCACCGGTTTATCCAATCCATCGATTTTATATTGATATTTTATGTTAATGTTTCGTCGAGTAAACGAGATTTGAGAACATTTATTTACATTAACACTTAGACCATTAATTGAACACTAAGAATAAAATGTATCTAAATCCGATTGCAATCTAACATTATCATTGGATGAATAAATCGGTAAGTATAATTTTAAATCATCTGCAAACATTAGGAGATTACAATGCTTAAATATATTTTTAACATCGTTCATAAATAATAAAAAGAGTAAAGGAAATAGATGTCCCCCCTGAGGAACTCCAGAAGTGACCTTAATGTTTAATGATAAAAAAACTACCTAGTTTTACTTGTTGAACCCTATCGTTCAAATAAGATTCAAACCATTTCAACAGAGTTCCCGTAATTCCACTATACTTCAATTTTTTCAACAGAATAGTTATATCAACAGTATCGAACGCTTTTTTTATGTCTGTATATACTGCATAAATTTAGTTACCATTACTGAGGATACAAGATCAGAATAATATATTAATAAATTTGTACATGTTGATTTAAAATGTCGAAATCCGTGTTGTTCATCAGTAATTGTATGATTAAATACTGTTGTTATTTTAGACGTCATTATTTTTTCTAAAAATTTAGGTAGTGTACTTAGACGTGAAATAGGGCGATAGTTTTGTACTACTCTTCGATTACCTGATTTAAATATGGAATAAATATAACTTGACTTCCACTTATTTGGATAACAAACAGTTGACAATGAGAGGTTAAATAAGTAATGTATAGGACGAGACAACGTATTATGACAATTATGATAAATTATTTCAGGAATTAAATCTAGTCCACTTTTATAATCATTGGATAAATTTTTTAGAGCCTCGAATATTTCAATAATAGTAAATACACATTTATTTAAATTAATCTCAGTATTAGAGTTCTGTATATTGGTTGTAATTTTACTAGGAGGGGTATAAACTGATTTGAAGTATAATTTAAACATATTAACAGTCTCTTCAATATTGTTAGAGATAGTGTCACCATTAATCATATTATTAGGAATATTATTAGATATCTGTCTGTTTTTTATAAATTTCCAGAAAGATTTTGGATTATTTATTATTGAAGCCTGTGTTTTGTGTTTTATCGAGGTGTTTGTCATAACATAATTTAGTAAGTAATTTACACATTTTTCTTAATATAGAAAACTCAGCATAGTATGTATTAATACTAGTAAACTTATAAACTTATATAATTGATGCATCCTTTTTTTTTTATAAACATACGTAACTCAGACGAGAACCAAATAGGAAATGTATGAGTACGAAATACAATTTTTGGGACGGTTTTATCTATAGTATCAAGCACTAATTCATAAAATATATTTGATGCTTCATTAATGGCATTAACTTGGTAAACATTTTACCAATTAAATTTCGCAAAAGTAATATTCATAACATGATAATTAGCTTCATTAAAGTTATAATATAATAATAATAATATAATATAATAATATTTTTGGACAGTTATGATTAATAAAGTTAGTTATGATGTACTCAGTAACTAACACTGGATGATAATTTTCTATTGGTACAATACTATTTTCTAATGGCATTATGTTGTTAAGTGAGTTATTTGAGAATACTAAATCAAGTTGGGTTCCTTGATTATTTACCACATTATTTAACTGATATAAGTTTAATGAAGAAAAGTTATCATAAATTGTTTGCAAGCATTTTGAACTAAGGCCATTACATTTTAAACCTATATTGTTATTCGTAAAACGAACCTGAGGTAAATTATAGTCACCATATACTATAAGATTAATATCGAATGAAAATTTATTCAACAACCATTCTATGGTATCGCAATGAGTGCTGTAACTGATATTAGGACTACCTGGTGGAAGATAAATAGCTCCAATAATACATTTAAAATTATTTCCCCAATTTACTAATACAAATAATTGTTCTATAGTGTCGGATAACAGATTTGAATCATATCTTTTATCTATTACGATAGCTACACCACCACCTCTGGTTAAATTACTAGTCTTTTTGCTTCTATCATAACGAAATATATTATATCGATTAAAGTTAAATTCGGAATCTAATATATCGGTGTTCAACCAAGTTTCAGTAAAAACAAAATAATCTTAGTTAAATAATGGAATATTACATCTTAGCATATCTAACTTAGTACAAAAACCTCTTACATTTTGATAATAACCACGTAATGATTTTTTTTTTTTTAATTAGATCTCTATTACAATTATGACATTTATTTATACTAATAATATTACTATTTTTTTTTTTTTACAATTAGAACAATGACAACTTAAACTATGACTTGTTCCGGAATGGTATACTAGTTTTTTGAGCAGATAGTTGGAACACCTTTAATATATTTTATGACTGAATTAGAATCTCCTTCTTCTCTTTTGCGACGAAGGATATCTCTTAATTCTTTCATATAGATTTGTTGATTACGGGTAAGGTCAGCATTTATCCAAACATTTTTCCATCTAACAAAAGAACGTAATTTTGACTTACTTTTTAAAAGTGATGTAGCACTTAGAGAATTATTAAATTCGATTAATAATGGTCTCCCACCAGAACGAGATTTACATATACGTTTTGCAGAATTTATGTTTAAATTGAGACCAAGGTCAGATATTATTTCAGTAACAATCGATAAGGAGCTATCTGTAGACTATTACGTTATTACTTTTAATAATTCTATTCTGAGCTTCAACAATAACTTCATCAGCCAATAAATTATTACTTAAATTATTATTGGTTTCAATTGTTGTGATTTTGCTACGCAAATTATTAATTTCCTCTTTAAGTATAGCATTTTCAACTCTCAGATAATTAATTGATTCTTGCATACCACTAAGTGAGTTACTAATAATACTTAATTTATTTTCGTGGCTATTTAATTTTTCATTAATAGAGTTTAATTTTCGCATAACATCTGCTAATGTGAAAGTATTGCTTGCCTGTAGGTTAGAAGTTGAAGTTGAAGTTGTATTGTATTTAATTCTGTAATTCTTTCAATACAAATTATAATTCTCAATCTCGTACTAAAAAATATTGAAATTTTTTAAACATTTTTCCTCATAATTATTAAAAAATCTTTTATATTGGTTTTCTCTTTTACTTTTTCTGAATTTCTATCTTTGTTAGTTTAAAAAATAAACGAGTACTGATAGTTGTTTTAATTAATTTACAAAAACAGAAAATATGAATGAACAAAAAAATAAAGAACCAATTGAACGAACTCAAATGTTAGTACACTTTAATACTTATTTATATTAATTTGTAAAATAATTCATTATTAATAGAGATAAAAGATGCTTTACGTGCGTTTACTAGACAATTTTCACAAAAATACATTTTTATTTCATAGTGGATAGATTTGATATAATAATTTCGTATATATCTACGCCGAAAAAGCATGTGTTAAATTGTTGATCGTTAAACTTTTATTCTATTCTGTCATCGCCGCCGTTTATTTTAACTTTGGTAAACGATATAATTAAAACAAACATAATAATTTCATCATACTTTGTATAGTACGACTACTCATAAATCTTTGGTATATCCTATAGTTTAATTTCATCATTTTGTCATGTTATTTTTTTACACATCCGTGAAAAAAATCTCGATTTCGAACAAAGAATGGAATGTTCTGCTAAAATTTAAAAAAAAACTAATACATATTTTCACACAGTTAGAATTACAATATATTTTGCACACTTTCTTATAATTATAATTAAGTAATGTTAAAAAGAAAAAAAATTATTTTTACATATATACCTATATTATTTTAAAACAATATTTTTTAATTTCAAGTATAATATTATGGAGTTAGTTCAAATATTTATAAAATATAATGAATATGCGAATATATTCGTATTAGTTTAAATAATTTATTGAACTGTTTTTTTCTTTCGCTTTTTCATATAAATTATTATTAAAGTTCAATAATCGTTTGTAAATTATTATAAAATTATATAACATAATACGATTTTATTATAGAAACCATATTTTAATTATGGTATGCAGTTTGGCCTGTTGATTTATTCTCTTTGAACATTTTTTATTTATATATTAAACAATGAATACAAATTATTATTATAAGAGCTTAAATTTAATTAATAGTGTATTTAATATAAAATCCTGAATTAATTTGCTACATATTATATTATTTATATACCTATCCTCTCTTATTTTGGATGTAGTAATTTAAAAATTTTCTATCATTGTAACTAATAAATGTTCGATTTTGTAACATATCATATTAAATTTTTATGTGATAATAAAGTAAATATATAACACTCATCAAATATAGTAAAAAAGGCGTTGTGAATTATGCTTTACCCATAATGTCAAAAAAAAAAATTAATAAAATTTCTTGAAATTAATGCATACAAATAAAGTACAGTATTTTGTAGACAAATTGTAAGACATTCATATTTTAATCTAAGCTTTTTTCGCAAAAAATATAAATAATTTAACAAAGATTTTGTGTTTTGTGTTTATTTTAAGAAGAATAAACATATAATCAGTATCACGAACGAAACAAAATTATATTGGCATTGCTTTTTTAACTACTACGTCATCAACTTACTAACCAACTCGTTTGATATATTACTTCTTTTTCAGAATTTTAAATATTTATTAATTTAAAACATAATATTAAGTCGTAAGATATAATTTTAAGAGACTGGATATTACATAACTTAAAAATCTCTTGATATTCATGATCTGAAAAAATATCGTTTCATTTATATATTTATAAGTATAACTTCATTTCTATAACTGTGGAACGTTAATAGTAGTCTATTCGTTTTAAGAGGCTTTATTGTAAGATACAGTTGGATACTAATAAATATGCAATATAAAATGCAAAAAGTGCATTTGATACGTACAATAAATTATACGCACTTGAAAAATATAAATTTAAAAAATAAATTTTGCTGTGTATCATAGTAGATTTTAAAAAAATTATTCAATTTTTTTACGGCCCCTTCTCATTTATTTTGAACACCCATAATAAAAAAATAAATACAATATTTTAAATCAATCGTTCAATTCGTGCATATGAAGTTGAGTAGCTTATTTTTTATTCATCATTTGTGAACATTTGCAAAAAAAAAGATCTAAACATTGTATAACATATATTTTTTTTTTCTAAAAAAACATATTGCATGTCTATTGTGTTTATTTTGTTACCAAAGAAATTGATAATTCTATTAACTATATCTATATAATATCTAGTCATTTCGTGGTTAAATCCATTTAAATTTGTTAATAATAAATTTTATTATTCAAAGGGATTCAGGCACTACAACTTTTTTAATATATTTTATTGTAATGTCTAGTTAAAAATTAAGATTATTTATATTAGACTGCTGGAATTGTTTCTATATTGGAGCACAATAGAAATTGTTTATAATCAATTTTAATTAAAAACAGGTTATGTAATATAACCTATAATTTGCTGGGTATCTTATGCGTTTTTATCATGTTTGCAATAGAATATATATGACGCTTGGCTCCTACGACAACAAGTTATTTCAATATAACTTATAATATATTATGTAACTGAAAAATACTCAATATAAATAAATAATAAATGCTTAATTTTACGATTTATAACATTTTATTTATAAAATTATATTTTCTGTTGTGATTGTATTAAACTATCATTTAATCAACATTATTCAATAGTTGTAATTTATCTACACATTTCCTTTTGTTGTGATAAGTTTGAATTAAATTTGTTAAATTATAATAATAATTTATGTGTCTATGTGTCAATGCATTTTACACAATCAAAAACACATTGCTGGTTTTTCCAAAATAATAATCAATTTTAAAATTTTTTCGTATAACTAATATTAATTTGAATTTAAAAATCCAACAATAACAATTGAATTAATTATAATTACATATTATTTTCTTCTGCGATTAGCGTGGCTGCTCAGTTCCACATAATACTATGAATGTTAGTAATTTAATTTAATCTACGCAGTAATGTAGTAATATTGCATATTCTGGACGCCGTCCTATCGAGCAATTTATAAACAAATAATAATATTTAATCTGTGATAACATACGCCTATGTAACATAATATATTATTAAGAATATTTTATTTGAATAATTTTTCAAGAATATAACATACATTATTAACCAATATGAATCAATTAATTTTAAAAATTAGTTAATTTAATTAACTGCATATATTAACGAAAATACCTCAGAGTTATTAATAGGAAATTAATAAATTAAAATGTGAATGCAAATCATATTCGTTATATTAATATAAAACTAGAAAATAACCGAAAGATGAAGTGACTTAAAGACTTCAAAATTGACAACAAATTTTCTAAAATTTAAAAACTCACTAAGAGTTTATTTATCATTATTAATATTTTCAACAATATATGTGTATAAAATATATACGTTTCTAGCTTTACATTTATAAAATAATAGTTGATGAAAAAACTGTTTACATAAATTTTTATTTACTACATATTTTATTATTTAAATTATTGACTATTAGAAATACTGGAAAACATGTTAAATAATTGTTACGATTAATCTAACCAAACCAAATAATAATGACTATGTTATTATATTATTAATGAAGTAATAATAAATACAAGCTTTATACTTATATTTGTTAGAAATCTTATATTATCATATATTATTTTTTAAATTAAATGTTTAATTAATAACAACATTTTACAACGTATAAAAAAATTATTACCGCAAGAGGGTTATCATTGATTTTAGTAAAAGTTAACAAAAAATATTTTCATGTTTATTGGCAGTATTCTGTCACGTATAACGCGTTTTATCTTATACACAGATTTGTTAACGTAATAAAGAAATGTTATATGGATTTTATACAACATTTAACCAACATAGAAAAGTAATTCATCACCGAGAGTGTTATTACTTTATTTTTCCAAAGCATATAAAAGGGAAGTGAAAAATCAACCTTCAAAATGAGAGAAAGCCAGTTTTAGGTCTGGGAGCACATTAAGGATAAATTATTAATTGTTTTATTTCTGTGACTGTAGTATTTATAACACAATTTGTATGTATCAGTTAACAAAAACAAAATTGTACGCTTTTTATAAAATTATTTTCGTATAAATATATACAAAATTACTATAACGAACGATAAACTCGTATGAATGCACGTCATAACATAATACACAATGAATAATATGTTTTGTAATATTTATTGATGTGTATTATTGCAAACGCAATACCGACTTTTTTAAACTGTCCAGTAATGAATGAAATATACTAATACGGAAAAACACGAATAATGTATGGAAATACACGTATATTATAATCGAACATATGATGAAACTTTAATAAAACATAAAATACTATAGTTCGTTTATAATTGGTTCTAGGAAATGAATACGACGCAACAACCTGCTCCTCATTCAACAATCACTATGATGTCGGACGAACACGAAGATCACGAGCCATCAAGTTCGAGAGATTTGTAAGTTTAATACGATATTATATCAAGTTATTTTGTTAGAGTATTGATTATCAATACAGGAAGCCCGCGAGTCACTATTGAAATTAAACGTTCAAACATTTCATTTACGCGGCTGTGAATAATTAGTATAATAATAGATAAATTATATAAATATCATTACCAAAAGTGTCCCGTAAAAATGATTTAAATGCGACACGTGACTGTATTATATTATACTCATCACATAGTAGCGCTCGTATTTCGCTGCAAGGAACATAATACAACGGAAACAAATAACAAAGTCAATTGAAAACAAACGAGGAGAATTCGAGTACACATTATCTTGTACTATACAGAGTTATTGGAATGCAGTGTTACAAAAATAAATTGAAACGAGCGAATAGGCGTTGGGTCTTAGACGTAAACATAAATTTGCTGGACTGAAACTAATCAGTTTTCTTATATTTCGGTCTTATCCCTTATTTAATTTATTATAGTATTTCCGATTTCAGTTTTTAAATGATAAAATACATATTATTATATGTACATATAGGTTTATGCGAACGAATTTATTATTTGTAGAGAGACTAAATTCTGATCACTCTGTATACTGTATAGCGTATGCGCTTCAACAAATGGCTCACGTATGCAAATTTCACAGACATAATATATTCAATATACCTATGTGTACATAATGGTATACACGTAGTCGGTATAGTCAATAAAAATCTATTTTGCCGTTTACCTACAATATATTATATTATAATATGTGCAATGTTTCGCCAACACCGTATCCATATTAAAATGCATTGTGTGTGAGACGAGATTAAAACGGGGAAAAAATTACAAACAATAAATATTTTATTTTATTTTTTCATTCGATGGAACGCGGCATCCCTCAACAGCGATTTCCCATAAATAATGTGTTTGTTAAACAAAATAATACAACATCAGAGACCGTCGACAAAAAAAAAATATATATATATATAAATCCGCCGATGACTTCCCGTCGCGTATGGCGTTTATTCGTATACATATTTAATAAAATATAAATCAACCGGCAGAATATAAAAAACCGTCATAATAGTATTATCGTACCTGTGTAAATTTTAATTTAAACGACTCTCGCGACGAATTGTATATCGTACGTTGCAACGCTCGGCGAAAAATTAATTCTATACATTTTTAATTGTTTCCAATTTATATTCTACCGTACTATATTATACTTTAGTTTTATTACATAACGGTGACTTGAACAAGAATATTTTAACGATGAAAAAAATGTAAAACACATTACGTCGACATAGTATTAAAGATAATAATAAAATTGTATAACTTATTATAATTTAAAATATCTAAATATAAAATATATTAAAAGATCACTGATTCACTTTAATAAAGTAATTATAATTTCAATTAAATAATATAAATAATTATAATTTTACTATAACGTTCATTTTTTTGTTAATCAGCTTAAGTAAAAATTGTTTTCCCAATTTGTTCATTCCTGCAAAAGACATATTTTAAGTGACTCAGCGTTTCTTTGCGTCAGATTTATAATGTTAGATTTTTAGAACTTTCTTTCTTTGATATTAATTTAAAATTTTCATACTATTAAAAATTAATCACCGAGTAATTAAAGGAAATATTTTAACAAAATAGACATTTTTCTTTCTTTATTACTTGCGGTAGTTATACAATAATCAATAGTTTATTTATTTGTTACATGCTGTATGTTATTTTATTATTTTATCCAGAATCCTAAAATAAACAAACCTAAAATAAAACTCCGAATTTGTTTTATACGTAAGTTAATAGTATATAATTTATTTAAATTTATACCTATTGAATATTTTATACACGTCGAGAAAACGCACAAAGAAGACCGTTTCAAACCCTGTGAATATATTTCAACACTTCAACGGCATTTTCTAAATTTGTGTGAAAAATACATAGAACTACTGATTGATTTTAAATGAATCAAAACACATTTATATAAAAAAATTATGCGATATTTAAAAATCAAACAACTCCATATTATTAAATAAATTATAATTTTGATTTTTAAAACAAAAACTTTTCTTTTATAAATATTTTAGATTCCATATTATTGTAGAATATAATATTTTACAATTATAAAACTAGCTTTTATAGTAAAGTACCAAAATATCTTATTTGATTGAATGTAATTTTAGTCTAACAATGTATAATTATAGATGATAAAATTATTACATAACAATAAGTCTACTACGTTTAATCCATCCACCAACATAACAGTTAATTTTTTATGAACTTTTTACTTTATGTTGTACCGAACCTATCCTAATTTGAGGCAAATTTCAAATAAGCAGACCGTTTGATCCCTGAGAAATTGGGATATATGCACCCAAATATAAGCCACTACCTATCGAATTATAGCCCATTTTCATGCATAGTTTCCTTTCACTTTTTTTTCTTTGTATGGATTGTGAGGAATATATATATTGGTTCTACACTTACAGTAGTAAAATTTTTATTTTCTTTAGTAAATTTGATTGAACTTAAAATATTAACTTATATTACAAGTTCATAAATAATTAAAAACTTTTAAAATTAAATAAGGTTACTATTGTCAAAATAAATTATCAAAGTCTCGTATAAATTTAAATTTAAAAAATGTAACTTTTATGTAACAATTATCACAATAAATATTATAAATAATAAAAAAATTAAAAAGTATACATAACCTAACAAAGCTAACTATTTATTATTACAAATCAATGGATCTAAATTTATAAGAAATGTTTTTTAAATATTGCATTCTAGTTATATTTTGACAACAAAATAAATAAATATTACATATAAATTAAATTTTTGGTCATTTTTGGTCTATGTTTAAAATATTGTGCCTATAAGTTTCTATTTTAATTAATTTTCAATTTCCTATGTTAAAAACTACATAAGTTATCCGAAAATTTATAAAAATTAAAATTCACGGCAATCGAAATTTTGCCGATTTTCCGTCATTTTTTAGTAGTAATATCGTATATAATATACCTTTAATTATATTTTTTTATTCGTCTGGGGTATCCAGTACTCGTACCTCGTAATACCAACACTGATGTAACATGAAAAATTATGATTTTTTTTTATAAATGGACATGTTGTATATTGGAGTGTTGGACAGTAAACATAAAAATTAAACAGAAGATGAGTGTAGTGGAGATGAGAATGCTTAGATGGATGTGTGAAGTGACCAGAGTGGATAGAATAATAAATTATTATAAAAAAGAAAGTTTAGGAAATGTCTGGAGAAAATGAGAAAGAATAGGTTGAAATGGTGATGAGAAGAGATGATTCAGAGACAGTAAGTTATTATGGAAATGAATGTAGAAGGTTAGTGGGAGAGAAGAAGACAATAGAAGAGATAGATAGTTGGATATGAGTGATATGATGATACTGGAGTGAATAAACGAGATGTCTATTATACCTTCATAATCTATGAAGGTATAATAATACTAGAGTGACCGACGCCATAATTTGGGACGTAAGACCAAGAAGAAGAATAAATCTAAAATTTAAACAATACCAAGTTTTTTTTTATAACCAATAAAAAAACTTTTTATCGATCAATCAACCATAAACCATATTACTTAATATTAACAACCAGATCACCATCCGATTTGAAATATTATTATGATTTAAAAATATCTTTTTCATAACGACTTGTCTTTAGCACAGAAACGTTCGAAGAAGAACTCACGTATGTGTAAAAAATCACAGTTTTCACGTGTAAAAAAAAGTTAATTTTTCTTCATGGTTTGCCCGATGAGGGAAATAAACGCATTGTCTATATTATAATGTACGGGCAGCAAACACAATGTCGGTTCAATACTTACATAGAACACGGAGGGCAAACAATACAAATGCCTCGGGGCCGCGGATAAATGTCAAAGTCTCGGTGGCGACGGCTGCGGCGGTAGCAACTAACGTACTTATATTGTGAAAAAATAGAGAGAGAAAACATTAATATAATATACAACACAAATACGGGTTAAAAACATCAATGTAATAATGGAGGTAGATGCCAGATTACGTATGTTGTATTAAAAATTCTGACAAAATGAAACGTAATATTGGGCAAGTCAATAGTCGACGATATAGGCACAGATAGAAAACCAAAAATAGATAAAATTAACAATTTAATAAAAACGTGTGCTGATGATGGACAACTAAGTTACATGCTAAATACAAACACATACACACGCACGCACATAATAATATATTATTCGGTATAACGATACTATAAATTATCGAATTGTAATAATAATCCGTCGAATATACTGAATTGTGTAAGTACTGATCGAAGCGGATTTTCATTTCCATTGTTTCGACTTTTCAGACAAATATGTCATTAATAAAGTAGATACCCGTAAATCCATTTTTTTAATGAAATATATTAAATTAATTTTGATAACACGATAATACAATTTTGGATTACCTATTTATTACACACAAAATGTTACGAAAAATTGCGGTTCATCATCGTATAAATTATATTAGACTAAGTTGGGAGTTATATATAAAGGGTATTTCAATAAGGTCACTCGACTTTTAAATGTAAATAAAAAAAGTGGTATGTGATATTCACTAGGGAATTTCATTTTTTTAATTTTTTTTTAATAATTTATTATACATAGAATATTACATCGTTCAAATATCTGTCGCGGCTTAGCTTGGTGACACATATTCGGAAGGTCCAGTTTTAGATGACATTGTCGCATAAATCTAGTTGAGTTTGGTGGATGACGTTCATTATATTAGTTTAAGGGCATCAATGGTTTGCGTCTTATTTAAATAAAACTGGAATTTAAGATAGCCATAAGGAAAAAAAATCTAGAGGCATTAAATTGCCCGATCTCGGTGGCCACAGTTGACGTCACCGTCATGCGAGATAATCCTGCCATCAAATCGCGCGTGCTTAATGTCAATAGTGGTATGCGCTATGTGACAATATGTAGCGCCGTCCTGTTAAATCCATATATTTTTAGTGTCCATATAATACAGTTTAGACCATAAGAAGTTGCTTATCATCGATTTGTAGCGCTCATCGTTGACACAGTTATGAAAATGTTAGTTTAGTTTTGGAAGATGTACGGACCGATAATTCCGCCAGTCCAAATCCAATAATAAGCAACGACTTATTCGGCATACATTTGATGCTGGTTTAGCTAGTTTCGTCTCGATTCCGACAATTTTGCTTATTCACAAAACCATTCATCCAAAATGAAACTCCGTACCTAACTTAAACCAAATTTTTGATCAACTTCCAACTGCTTCTCCAACGTTTATCGAATGAAGCACCGATTTTAAAAATAAAACTTAATCGTTGTTCAACGCTGCTATTACCTTCCTAATGGTGATAAAACTTTATCGACATGATCCATATAGACTGACAAAGTTCGAGTGTTCTGGATTAAATAACTTTTATATTGCTGTTAATAACTAACCTAACCGTTAAATTGTTAAATTTGTGAAATTGGTTATATTATTGTTCTACAAATATTAAATTCATTGCGATTTTATTAAAAATTACTATGTTTATTCAATGAACAAAGTATGCATTATTCAAAATATTTATTTATTTATCCCAAATGACAAGTAATATAATAACATGATATCTAGTTTTTATTTATATTTATTAAATACCTACATAATTAAAATAAGTTTTTGAATAATAAATATTTTATATAACAGTCATTAGATATTTAAATACACATTATTATATGAACTGTAAGTAAAACAAATTTATTTTTTATACTTCAATTGAATTTAAATAATATGTCATCTGTGAACTATGATATAAAAACGACAAATTTTGTGAATTGATAAAATAATAAACTATAGGGAGCAATACAAAAATTGTATTAATAAACCTAGATTGAAAAAAAAACACGACACCTTATCTCAATTTATTATTATTATTATAAAGCACTTACTAAATAATATAATATATATATATATATATATATTATACTTCAAAAGTTATAAAATAAAACTCATATTATGTTTGTTAAGAAAAATAAACAATAAAGCAAAAATAATATGTTTCGAATATAAATACCTAACATAAATCTTGTCAGAAATAAAAAATTAACTACAGAAATAGTTTTAGCTATAAAGATATAAGGACGAAAAGAGAATGCCAAAAGAAAGTCATTATAATTTTCTATCTAAAAATTGACACGAATAAGATATTTTTAGTAAATCGGAAATTTGTTCATATGTTTTGTAAGGTGAAAAATCGTTCCGATAAATGTGGTATGCTGGTAAAAAGAGTATATAGTTCAAATGTAACCTCGAAAACGTTTGCGATCATATCATGTCCAATCCTCACAATCGAATTTGATTAACGACAGAATATTTTTTTACCGTGTTGTGTAATCTGAATGAGCCACAAAATACTACGATTGTAAATAATTTAAATATGATTAACTCTAAGTAAATATTACTTCAGAGTTCTTGTTAAGAATTATATAATTATTCTGATTTCCACTTTATTAATAACGAAATACATATTCCTCTTACCTTTTGTGCGTCTTTTGTTTTTGGTGATTTATCAATTAGAAAGTTTAATAAATTTAATTGTACGCCTAAAGACTGTTGGTTTTGTTGTAAATTTAATAGTCATCTCGTAAATTTTTTCTAGTCTTTATTATCTACAACCTTTATGTCTGAATTCAAACAAAAACATTCTCTCAGGTGAGATTAAAAATTCTCCATTTCTTAATTCAAAATTGTAATATCTTATTAAATTCTTCAAGTTTCATTGACGCTATATAATTCTCTCTTCGTGTGGTAAATATATAGTCCACGAAACTTCAGCATAACGTATACGCAAGAAAACACTAGTACAAATGTTGTCAAAACAAATAACAATCGTAGTATAATAACAGCTACATTGTAACAGTATACATTGTATTTTATGTTAATATTATTATACGTTTCACATTGGAACTTTTATAACAATTCCTTGTTTAACTCTTTATAACTTTTCGGAAAAGTAATCACAAATAAAATAAAACCACCTATATAATGTTATACATAAATTAAAGAACTTGAATGCGTTCATTATAAAATTGATTTACGTTAAACAATATTATCGAGAAATGAATATTATTATTAAAAATTGCCAAAACAGCATTTATAAAATATTATAATATCACACCTAGCGATAAGAGGATTGTATCAAAATTATATGCCGGATGTCTGGGTACTCCGCTATTCCAAAGATCGTCAACTGATCAATTTACAGGATACAGTCATTCGTTTCAATATGTATATTTCGAAATCATCTTTAAATCAATTCAATTGTTCAAATGTTTTTCAACATATTCGCTTCACTGTTTGATTCAAAAATAATATCACATCAATTTGTAAAATGTTTTTTTTTATCTTATATTCGAAAAATTCAAAAATTTAACATAAGTAGAATATTTTATTCATAATGTCTTTGTGAAACGTGTGTCATAATGTCGGAACGAATAACTAAAATATTTATCATTAATCACATTAAAATTCTTCTCATACACGGTTCCATCATAATTAGTTAGGTCGATACTTTCTTCTTAATGCGAGCTTACCTTACTTAATACTTTGGTTACAAAAAAATGTACATTTTCGTCCTTTGCAAAAGTTTTCATTACTGCCGCTAAAACTAAAAGCGTATTACCTACTGATTCCTATATCCACCAAATTCATTAACTATCACACGAATATCCTATTTAATTGTTATTCATTTAGATAGAAACATCTCGGGAAATAACTCTACAATACCTAATGAAATATTTTTGTCACTGTAATGGTACTCGTTTCCAACAAACAGACATCCATTGTTTAAATTCAGTATAAACTAATCGATAACTTTACATAATATTAATAAAATACAAACAATAGTGATTACAAATATATAATATCACTTCATAACTATAATACGTACTTAATATAAATTTAAATAATTTTTATAATTTATTTTTCGTAATATTTTCATAAATGCCTATTTAAACCTTTTTAACATTATTTGTTTTATATATTTTCCGCTAGTTATCATTTTTGTAATACAGTACCTACGACAAATATTTGTTTAAAACTATAACGTACCTTTATTTGACATATTTATCTTTATAATATTTATAATAATATGAAATTTTGAAATTATTGAAAGCCAAAATGGCGGTATGTTTTTAATAAAACTTTCAGTATTTTACTCAAGAAAAAAAGTTCACAAAAAAAATATAATATGAGTAAGTGGAGTATAAACGTCGTGGGGTCACTACTATCCAATTAGGTTGAACATATATATTATGGCTCGTAAATTTGAACAGAAAAGATCGCAAGTCATACATGTATTTATTATTTATTTATTTATTAGTTTATTTATTGTGACGAATTTGGCGTTATATTTATAATATTTATTTGTTTATCTTAAAATATTCTGCAAGTGTCTTAAAATCGGTTAATTTAAAAAAAAATATCCAATTAATAGTACATTAATAGAAGATAATTTGGTATTTCATATAATAATAACAATTAATAGAATTTTTATAAATATATTTTCAAAACGACATAAAAATTATGATGATTATTTTAAATATTTTATAAGATCATTTACTTTATGCGAAAATTAAATATTTATTTTATTACATATGAGAAATCAGTGGAAAACCTATACTGAATAAAACACAATATTACCATTAATAAAATATAAAATAACACTAATAATGTAACACCAATAATTGGATAAATAATACCTTACCTTACTTGCTGTTATTATGAGTGTATGACATATATAAAATCATAATATTATAATAATAAAATTTTAAGTATTTTTATTTATACTTGTACCTATATAATCTCTTCTATTTAATAGAATGAGTCACAAGTCAAGATGAATGAAATGAATGAAATAATAGTTTGATTACTAATAGAAAAAACAAAAGATTCAAAATCATAATTGTTAATTTTAAAAATAAATTGTTCTTCTAAAAAAAAAATATTGACCCGATATATAATATAATGTTTTATTGTTTTTCAGCAATTTCAGAAACATATTTTAATATTTTAAGTATATTATATTATTATACTTTATAATAAATGATAAAGTGAAAACTAAATACATTGTTTTATATTTTTACGAGAAAGGGTAGGTCGCCGTCAGAATATGTTGTCATGACGTCACATTAGATGAGATATAATTCCATCAAATTTTACAAAACTTAAATTATTATGTACGCACGCGTACGCATTATTTTATAATCAATGTGTATAAATGGAAAAATGTTGCCTGTACACGGTCATCTCGTCCCCGAGCCGTTTTGCTAATTATAATATTTTCACGAACTCGCCGACTCAAGCGTATCACGCACAGGGATAAGGACCAAAAACTTGTTTTTTTTTTTTTTTTTTTATAAAAAATACCGTTTAAAAAACTATTCTACTTGTTTTCCCGGGTCGACCCGGACAACAACCGAAACCGGGCAAGACCGACGTAAAAATAAGTTTAACGTAGGTAAAATACGGTTGTCCGTAAACGAATAAACCCAATATAGTATGTGTGGCACTCTATATTTTCATTAATACCCCATTGATGTTATATTTAATGCACTTATTTGACCCTGCTAATACTATTGAGGTATAAAATTATTTTCAAACAACGTCGAATAATTTAATTAACCGACGCTTGTTCCCAATAAGGAGTAAGGTAGAAGATCCCATTTAAACTTTATATTTTATACGTTGATGTTTCACCATACTTTTTAAAGACCCATGAATTTTTTTAATAAATCAATTACGAATTCTCATTACCTTGAACTTTCACAAATTTATATGTTATATATACCTATATACCTGTAAGTGAGCGTAATTTAATAATAAAAAAAGTCGTTGCGAAAATATACAGTAGTTATTGTACATATAATTTAAATCGTTTCCATAAACGTAGTTTCGTAAATAACAATTTTTTTATTGGCGGGCCCGCCGATGTAACGTTACTCCAGCCCCTCCCATCATACTAAACACATATTGTACAAAATTCAAGTGCGCAATAAAATAGCACGTAAGTTGTATAAATTTGTGTGATTTTTAGCACCACTCCTTCCTAGCAAAAATTAATTTTTAGGAATGTATTGGTTTTCAATGTTTTTTTGTCTGAAAATATTTTTTCGGGTATAAATAATGACCCGATTACCACAGATAGGGTATTTATGTATTAGGAAAAATTGCATCTACTTGATACTTTATTTAGCTAATTTTTAGAATTTCTCAAAAATGTCCTCTTGGGTGGGAGAAGAAAAATTACAACAAAAAAAAGCTAAATTCACGAAAAACCTAATTTCAATGAAATTGATTTTAGATTTTATGATAACTAATGAAATTTTTGAACGTAAGGACTTGAAAATTGTTTTGAATGTTATTATGAGTAGTCTACATGGGATACAGACAGTGGGCCGAATCCTAGAGGCTAACATACCTAAATAACGAAAATCATAATTCCGAATTACTTAAGACCTACAAAACCATATCACCGAATTTTTAAAATGTGGAAGTTTTAACTAGATTTTAAGAGCAAGGCAAGAATGTTGGTTTCACAGATAGCGCAACAATTAACTATCTACCTAAAAATAATTTTTAGGTCAAATTGATTTAATATTGTCCGGAATACCGAGACCTAAACAAAACATAAAATATCTGAAAAGAGAAAATTAAATTCAGACTATTATTATTAACGACAAAGGAAACAGAAGCATAGTTGATTTCTTAAAAGGAATATCTTACAATTTACATTATTAAAAACTATTGATCAAACATTAATTTTTACTCTATATGTACACAATATAATATAATATAAATTATTTGCATTATTGATTTATAATGTATATTTTTTATTTTTAACTATAGAAAATTTTTCATCGGCCCGTGTATACTTGATTGCTTTTTGTACATGTCAGTTATTAAGTATTTGATGATATATATGTCGGAGAATTTTTCTTTCGGTTCGATGGTTGACGGCCCTTTGTACCGGACCCGGTCTACATACGTATACAAAGTTTTGAAACGAATAAGGTGATTTTCTGACTAAAGAAGAATAAGAAAACTAATAAAAAATGACGGAAAAACGGCAAAATGTTGAATTAAGATTTATAATTACTGGAATATCACATAATTATATTTCTAATGAACACCCTGCATCATAACTGTTTAATATTTTCACCTGAAATAGAATTAGGAAAATTATTAATTAATATGTGAAAACATTACCAAATATTTAAATCATACTAATAATACTCATAATTATACCTTACCAATAATTAAGTTCAAAAATAAGTACAAAAATAGTATAGGTTTAGAAATATGGGAGAGGCTGGAGTAATGAGCTGGTGTAACGTAAGCTGGTGTAAAATAATACGTATGTATTGTGTATCTTAAGTCAATATAATATATATTTTTAAAAAATCATGTTAAGCATTAGAACGATTATCACATACGAAGTAAACATAACATCAAATTATAAAAAACAAAATAATTAGATACTTAAAGACTGCGACCAACTTCCAATTGACAAAATTTTCATCGGAATAGCTCCTCCAGAAATAAAGCAGTAAAGTGGCAGCTAAAGTGTAAAAAATAAAAAATTGGAAAAAATAATATGAGAAATTATTCATTTTAATGGCAGACTTTGTGTTCTGAATATATTTTAAGATAACCATTACTACTGAGAAAAATCTAACCTATGGCAGATTAAAAATAATGTAGAATAATCATTTGATCGTATATGGATTAGCAATACACATTATAAGTATCAATTAGGAACATCCCACTGAATCACTGGAACCTGAGTTCAATCTTCTATCTTAGAAATTATAAAAAACATAAATAAATTTTTAACACACAGATGGAAATCGAAGAATAATTTATCCAGAAGAAAAATGTTAGTCAATGCAAATTATGACTGACAAGAGAAACGCAAACATCGAACGATTTTGATAGAACTGCCATTAAATATAGAGAATATAAGACTTACTGGACACTGGTAGAACACTGAAAAATATATATATTTAAATAATAAATAAGTATTCATATATACTTTAATCAAACAAAATTAGCTTAATAAGATAAATGAACACAAGTAATACAACAGATAACAAATGTTTGATATATTTATAAATGTTTTTGATTAATTATGAAAAACATTCTAGTTCATTGATTAAAACTTAAATAGAATTCACACAGTCAAAAATTAAAGATAGAAATATTTCCACTGAAAAATATTTAATTACAATAAACCCATTGAGTGGTTTTTCAATATCAGCAGATTGTTCATTCAGAAATCACAATGAATTTGCTGATCTGCATGAATAATGCCATGAGCCGTCCAAACTAAAATAAGAAGATTACGTAAACTAAATATAAAATAAAATTAATCTTTCTATACTCGGAGAAATCTGAAGGGTAGATACTTAATTTTTGTTAACGAAGTATTGTTTTCCGTTGAGTTATCCAATATATATATATATTCATATAGAATTTACTTCGTTTTTCACCGTAAGTGTGATACTACACTTCATCTTTCTTTATATTATTTTTAAATTTGTTCGCAATTATATTTAGCCTAAAATTGTATGCTCTATACTGATCATTATTAGTAGTAATCATGTATAATCATAGTAATAAACCTACGGATATTGAATTTTTTCACTTGTTTATATCCGCAACTTATACGCACAATATAATCTATTATAGTTATATAGACCATATTAAACAAATAACAATAATAAAAACAATTATTTGTTTAAATTTAAACCCCATGTTGAATATTAGAACATCCTATTCTAAAAAACCTAATATTTATTAGACAATTACACAATTAAATCTACACGCGTTCTTGTTTTTTTGGAGACCTATACCTGAATAAATTACACTTATCACGCCGTGAGTAATGCAATCAAAAAAGAGATATAAACATTGGTCAATAATCTAACTAGGATTATCGTGTCATAATGATCTATAGTAGCTCATCTTCACTATTTTTAATGCGAATTGTTCTATAATAACCAATGAACACCTAAAATAAATTACGCACATTCAAAAGCTGATATTCACACTGGAATTTAAAACACATTATTTTCGAAGATCAATTATAATTTTTATTCTAGCTAAGTGAGAATACTGAGGAAGTAAAATATTAATGATTAAATTTTTAATTTATTTATTAATTTAAAAAAGATATTAATGGTTCGGTGGAGCATACAGAAGCGATCACATATATCAATATATCACGATTGGTTAAAGAAATGATAAAATTACAGATGCTTAAATTAAAAAAAAAAATCAAACTGGTAAGATCAAAAATTCGAATAAAAAAGATACGAAAATTACATACCTACTCACCCAATATTAACTTCATTATTTGTGTAATATAATATGTATTCTGACCATCATGTATCGTACAATCGTCATAAAAACGCAGTTAAGTTATATTAATACGATTTATACGTTGACTATAATAATATTATATATATTTATCACCAAATATATAAATGTGACAGCAATACCATATAATGTGTATCGAGCGTTATATTATCACGATCTCCGATTTAAAGTTAATTATATTACATCTGTGTGAATCTGGGCCAAATCACGATTAAAAATTTAAACAACAAATTTGGATTTCACAAAAAATATGATTGAATTATTTTTAAAATTCTTCGCTTATATCCAATAAAAACGATCATATTCACATTCTTCAAAAATATAAACTAAATATTATAGACAAAACCACGTTTTTCGTTTTGACTATGTGAAATTTTTAATTCAAAATAACACACTTAAATCTCACTCGTCTATTTCAATAAATATATTTTAACGAACGTTAATTATAATTATTGTAAAATATATTAACAAAATGCACCTTCAATATGCCTTCTAAGCGCCAAAGCCTATGAACAAAAGCGCCAACACATATTTTAACAATTTTTATAAAATGTCTTTAATAATCCGTTACGAATCTGACGTTGTTTCACAACAAATCTATGAATATTTTCGATTTGCGATATAAATATTAATATTATCCGTGTATCGAATGGAATTATATTTAAAGAAGAACGATCAATCTCAGGGCATAAAACCCATAAAATAACATCGTGAATCTGATGAAAATATTAGCATTTATTTCATTATGGTATTATTATTATATTGACACTTATGGCCTACATCAATCTGAAGACACTTTTTTGGGGTAGTAAATGTGGTCTGATTGGTGATTACCACAAATGAGGTATGCTTACGGTAGAGAATTTTATCTAGTTGGTATTTTATACAGGACATTTTTTGAAATTCTCAATAGTTTTCGGTATTTATTTAGATTGCCGAAACCAAATCTTTACATTATATTATAAAATTCGAAATCAATAACTATGTATAAAAAGCTCAATAATTTTACATAATTTTAATAAAATAATAAATAAAAAATTGTATTAATATGACTAAAATACATAAAAAGGGAAAATTGTATGACTTGGGTCTGTTGTCTTATATGTATATTATTTTCATTAAGGAACAAAATAGTAAGAAATGGTTATACAATTTATAATTAAGTCTGAATGATTCGACAATTGTTTTTTATTAAACAAGATATTTCACTATTATATACAATTAAGCATGTGTAACAAAATTAAATAAAACAATTTTTTTTTTCTATGTAACAAAAATATAATGTTAGAATATATAAAAATGACTGCGGTTATACAAAACGCTTAGCTAATTTTAAATTAGTGTCCTCTACTTATTTTCTAGTTAAATACTCTGATATAAATTTTTAAAATAACTATTAATATTAATCAGATGTTAAATTAAAGAAGTGTGAATAATATTAAAAGTATAAAATATTTAAACAAACAAATAAGAGGTTAGCAATTTAAGATAGACACACGGAAGATAGATGAAAAACATAAATCAATAAAACTGTAGTAGATTACGAAAACCTAAAGAAAAATCAACTCAAAATTACTTATTTCTAAAAACAGGGTAGTCTGATTAAAGACTAGTACTCTGGTCATTTAATATAATGTATAAATACAATTCCTGATTAAATTCAACATTGAAACACATGCTCCAATTTCCGGTAGACATACCATGGATGTATTCTACTACTGACGTTGACGCGTTACATAATCGCGGTAAGAAACGAATTAAACGCGGTCACCACCGCCGGGAATATTCCAAAAGACGAAAGCCAAATATTGTAACCTTATATGCTGTTTTATTTATTTATCGTGACTTTGATTATCATAAATCGTAATAAATTTAAAATAGAAATAAATGGCAAATGTTAATGTGATATTATTACTATTTGATAATATGTATAGTAAAATACTGAAGAATATCAAATAAACATAATCAAAAACTGTGTTGCTTCAGTGTTGTTAGTGACAATTAAAAAATCAAAAACGAAAACAAGATAATTTCCGCATAGAATATACTGGGAAAATGTACACATTTTCTTCGGTGTTATATAATAATATAAGCACAATCAATGGAATTATCCGTGGAAATAATTGTATAGGTTGTTCCCCATTGCCAACTATATATAACAATATAACTAAATAAAGTTAAAAAGATTTATCAGTCTTTTTGTAAGTTTGTTTCAATTGACCATCTTCAACCTGAATAGAACATTATTTATTTCAAAATAATAACCGTGAATATTGAATATACAAACAAATGTGGTGATGAAAAACAAAGCTGACGAGATTGCATTGCATCGGGCGACTCTGTCTTGATTTTTCTACGGAATCGATCAAGTTTAAAATTCTATTTTGTGTTTAAAAATATCTGATAAATCGTTTACACCCCTTTATTTATTTATTTATGCATATACCCCTAAACATTGACATTGTCGTATTAAAATCTCATCGAAAACTTTGTACATTTGTACCTAAGAGCGTTATAAAATAAATAAATTTAAACATTATTGAATATTATTTATTACTATCGTTGAAACCATAAATAAAAATATGATTAATATGAATTGTCGGGGGGCTAGTATAACGTACATATTATTATTGTTACTTTTTCGTAGGTATTTATTTGTTTTGTTTACTTCATATAATCTATAAATCGATAGCAATGTATGATAGTCTGATAAGCTCCGATGTCCAATCGGATCCATCTCCATCTTCTAACTATTACAAATATTTCTACATAAGCTTTAAGCCAAATGCTATTTAGTTATACACACTAGTCACATTAGTTAGTTATTGAAGTATTTACTATAATGTTAACACTAATAGTGCATTTATCAAACCGACACCTAAGTAAACACATTTGGTAATTTTTATATTAATTCGTTCGCTATTATATGCTTGATAGAATAAATCTTAATAATGTCTTATGTATATATATATATATATATATTCAACACATTATGTAATATGATAGTGTGATCGCAGAACCAATTACAGTTTTAAACAATAACGATTTGAAAATACGAAAAGTAAAACAAATATTTAAGCATAATTTTTTTGTTTTAATATTGAATAACTTGTACAACCTATTACAATAAAACATTAAAATAATCACACATATAAATATATTATAACGTAATATATAATTAGCTAAGTATAAGTATAAGTATTGTCGAATATTAAAGAAAACGAAAAATTCACAAAATACACAAAATGTAAAAGTCCGGTAAAGAGGTCATTCGCATAAATTTAGCAACCTGCCAACAGTGACACGATATAAATTACAATTTACGATGCATATATTTGGGTGTAATAAATTACTATACCACTGTTACTACATAAAAGTTGACGTCGCGCGTTCAATTGTTTATTTTTATTTTGTAGTTACTAGTGGTTAATATTTTTTTGTTATCTGATAAATCGATAACAACTATGATAATAACTTCTCGAAAGTACGGAAATCGATTGATTAAAAATTGAAACTGTATCATTTTTTACAATTTTAATTTCAATATAAAATATTTTTTTATTTACATGATATAATCGTATTATGTTGGTGGAACGTAAAGCATATTAAAAATTCTTATTTGAGTAGTACTTATTACAGTGGACAAAGAAAAATGATTTTATTCAAAGAATCGTGAAAAACAACAATATTCTTTTATCACGCTATCCTTATAATTAAATCGTTTTTCAAAACGTACTATTGTCACTACTATAAACAAAATATACGCAGTTTTACGTTGTCCATGCTCGATTATACCTATGATCATTATACCGTGACAGCCGTGGTGGAAAACTGAAGCAAACATATTTATATTTTAGTGCTTTATTTTACGGTTATAAAACACAAGACGATTCGAATCATTTCAAAAGTCGTGTCAAAATATTTTTCCTTCAACACTGATTAATTCTATTGTGATTGTCAGTCATATACAATTTAGAATGCCGAGGTTGACACTTTAATTTTGAAATGTTTACATTCTTTCCCCAACAATCAATCACTTAAAAATTAATTTTTTAGTCTAACTATATTCTTTTTTACATTATTTTTATATTTCAACGAATTAAATAAAACATAATTTAAAGGAATATTTTCAAGATATATTGAAAACAAATGAAATACTTGGAGACTTTTAACAATAAATGTTAACAAGGAAATGATGTTGGTATAGACTTATTTGAAATCAAATTTTACTCAAATACAACAAAGTTTTGAATTCTATGTGATAATAATATTGATCTTTAAACAAAAACAATAATAACATTCAACTACGATTATACGATGTAATTAGACAACGTTTTGAATTGTAATAACATAGAGGATAACAAATTATTATACAAGCAAAATCGAAAGCAAATTCAAATATAATAAAATAATAAAATATATTTTTGAAAATATTTTTTCAGAGAATCTTTTAATTAAAAACCCTAGTCAATTAATTAATTAGTAAATTTAATTAATGCGTTTATATGGTTAAACATATCATGGTGGCATGGTTATATACTTACCTATATTTCTTAAAATTCTATTAAAAATTTACATAATGCTGTAAGTATAATATATTATATTCTCTACTACTATTACTAAAAAATAGTCAACGTAATGTCTGATAAAAGGAAATTTAATCTAAGAAAGTCGTTCGTCTTGAATTGATAACATATGCCCTTTGTCAATAATTCGATGTACATAAACCATTGTTTTTTTTATAGTATGAATATATACAGTATAATATACAAATCGATTTCTATAATAAACAATTGTTTGGTTAAGGAAAATATCAGGTTTCCGTGTACCAATCAAGCCTAATCATTAAAAAATCATTATTTATATTAAAATATGGTTTGATTTATAAATTTTTCATTTATTTTTTACAAGCATTTCAAAAACATTTAAGATAAAAGGATTAACAACATACTCGTATACGAATTAATTAATTACAATTTTCCGTACGATAAACAAAATTAAAATTGTAAATAATAAACAATTAATTAGGTACCTACCTTAAGACCTTTCTTCTATAAAGAGTTTATACTCTTTCTCTAAAGTTTAATATTACAAATTCTAACTCGACAACAAATCATTACAAACACAAACTACAGTTTGAAACAATATCAAACTTAATTTCGGTTAATATATTTTATATTCGGATAATTTAATAAAATAAAATACTTTAATCCAACAAAATTTTTAATTTAATAAACTATAAGTATTTAGATAAGTAGTAAATATACTTTTTTTTATAGATATTTAATTTGTCCCCCGTATTATATAATTGTTTATACTTATTATAATTTCAAGTATTCACATTATAAGAATACAAATATACAAAAAATTAGTAAATTTCTATAATTTGTTCATTATTTCTCATCTAATGGCCATTATTTAATCAAATATTAAAGTTGTATATTTAAAAATTAAAAACTAAATTTAACAATTTCTACAAATTTAAAACTTTGTTTAATATAGTGATCGTGTTATAGATTTATATGGAAAACATTAAAAACGTCTGTAACTCCAATCATGTTTATTACATGAAATGTAGACTACATTATTACGTCTTTCGTTATGATTTATGAAAAATCCAGATGATAAAGTATGAAAACAGTTTCATATCAAAAAAAAAAAAAATGAAACCTGAAATTCACTAATAAAAAATGTTAATTGTTTTTAAGTAATAAATTACAATATATAAATTAAAAAAAAAATATTTAAATAATAAAAATATAATTAAAACTACGATTCAATGATAGATATAATGTCAAATATTATAAAGACAATTTTCTTTATTTGAAGTTTTAAATTTAAATCCTTAAGGTGTAATTAAAATAAAGTTTTTTACAATATTTATTTATATTTTTAATTTTTACTTGAATTACAAAAAATGAGACATTTCTATATGTGCATAACATGTTAAAAATTTAAGGTAAAAAAGTTATTTAATTACAATTTTACATTAATAAGAAAATTATTATAAGTTAATGGAAAAGGAAAATAATTATATATACAAAATATGGCGTGAACGAATACATTCATTTTAATTTTTGATAATTTATCAAAATAAAGTTCTTTTCATCAAACTATAAATTCCTTTAACCATTTTATATATAGAAAGGAATTAATAATGTACATTATTTTAAATGAAAAATTATAATTATGCTAAAATGTTTTGTTTTCTATTACTTCCAAAATCATACCCAACACACTAAATATATAGTCTAATTTATTCATTTTATAAAAATTATGCATATATATTATATTTTAACAATTAATTGTCATTTTATTCTTACAACAATCAAAAAGTTTTATCCAATAAAAAAAAATAGATATAATTTTTTTTTTTTATATATAACTCTATCTACCACTAAATATTTTTATAGTTTATATATAAAATATTACCGTTACAAATATCTAAGTACAATTTATAAAAAAAAAACCAATAACGTACTCGCATTGTTTAACGTACATGTTCTTTTATAACGTTTAATCAAACAAGTTGATAAACACAAGTTAAATTGTATCATCGAAAAAATATCAAGCAATAAATTAATTTATAAATAAACGGAAAGGAAATTAAATTATCATTATCATATATTATTTATAAGCCATTAATGTACAACCTATGAACTATACAATTATATTACCATTTGAAGTACCTTGTAGATTGCTATATTTGCTGTTTGTATGAAAACACAATAGCTTAATTAATAAGAGAATTTAATAGTACCTACTCGTATTAATCATAGTAATATCTCAAATCATTTTATTTAGTGGATCACCTTATGTATGACGAATTGGCGACTCATTTCATACTTAATTGTTAAAAAATGTAAAATGTTGAGTATTTTATGACAAGATCATTATATAATATATATACCTTGTATCTACAAAAACAAAGAACACTTTATATCTTAGTACCTTATAAATATTTTTTAATTATGTTTGAGGAACATAAAACATAAAACTAGACCAATAATTTTCCTGCCTTACAATATTTTTATATCTCGTGTATTATGTGCATGCACAACATAACTTGTAATTTTTTAAATGAGAACCCGTGTTATTTTTTTTATCATTTTCTGACACGTTGATTTTTTTTAAAAAATATTTTAATATATCAACGTGTGTTCTAAACATAATATTAGCCGAATGAAATCCAATTTTAAATTACAACGAATAAACGGAAGACAATAATGCTTGATGAAAATAGGTTTTTGGATTAGACGCTGAATTCAAAATATTATTTTCAACAAATAACAATAATATTAAATAAGTTTTTGCGATTAAATCAAAAAATTACACTAAAATACATACTTACTCAGTGAAATTTATACGCCTATAGTGTCATTATTTATGAAATTATGAATAGATAAAAGAAAAATATGGGTTCTCATTTAAAAAAAAAAACAGTTATGGTGCGCATACGTAGAATACACATATTAAAATATTGTAAGCCAGACAAGTTAATTGTTTAGTACTAGTAGTCTAATTTCTAACATAATTAAAAAATATAAAAGGTGCCTAGATACATATAAAGTGTCCCCTGTTTTCGTAGACACACGGTTATATATATATATATATATATAATCAGTTAAATATTATGTATTATTTAGATTCGCTCATGCCGAATATTTTATGTACAATCGCTAAAACAAATGTCATCATCCTTCGGATAAATTACTTATTTATTAAAAAATACGTTTCAATTAAAAAAATTCTTATGTAACTGCTAAAAAAAATGCCGTCTATTTTAACTTACATTATTCTGTAACGCCGGGTAAAATAATTTCATTACTAAGTAGTTTAGTTTATCAGTAATACTATTACTTATTAATGATACTCAACAGTACCTACTATAAACTATATAATTTCAACAAATTTATTGAAAATAAATTAATAAAAGTAAATTTCATTTTATGCTAAACATGTTATTTCTGTCACAACCTCTACTTGATGATTAAATTATAATTTTTCAGGTCATACATTCAAGATTCGTTACCAGGAATAGCGCACAGGTAAATTTATATTTATATAAATTTCATATTACATTACATATTTAAAGATTATTTCAATTGTATGGTTACCAATTCTAAATGTATTTTAAGAGAGTAGATAATTCATTGTCATTTTTTAAATATACTTTCTATGTCAATTTTGTGGATTTCTATTCAAGCCTTGCACAACGTTCAATTAAGTATCTACTCGCTGAATATAATTTAACAACAAAAAATTAGAAATGTAAATTCTGAACATTCCTCTTTCATCCCTTCGGTCCTCCGAGAAATTAGTGATTTGTCATAATTAAGATTTGAATGCAATAATATTGCATTCGAAAATACGATTCTGAACGAAACTCAATATATTATAGGTACTAATAATCAATTCCAAAATTTTACCACGAGTGTAAATTACTTGTATAAATATTTTTAAAAAATCATTACGATCAAAACTCAAGGAGTTTTCATGAAATAAAACAATTTAAAATAACGGAAACCGTAATTTTGCCGATTTTCCGCCATTTTTTGGTAGTTTTTCTTCTCCCAAGGAAAAACTTTTGAGAAATTTGAAAAATGAGCTTAATAATAAAGTACTAACTTGATGAAGTTCGGTACGGAAAGAATTTTCTATTTATGGTAATCGGACCATTATTTCTACCTGAAAAAATGTTATATACATGAAAAAAAAAAATCTTTGTAAAATCAATACATTCCTCGCTTCACTCAGAATCTACAAGTATTGAGTCAAATTATTTAAAAACCGCTAAAGCCATCGTAACTGATAAATATTTGTTTTATTTTTTGAAAATAATAAAATTGATACAAAAATAAGGAAGATTGGATCAAATTTTGATATCCAGCAGTTTGAGTCAGTTAATGTCACAAAAAAATTGGCTAGGTTAGATCAGGTTATAGGTTTATAATATATAAAAGAAAAATTTAAATAGTTAAAAAATAAATTACAAAATATTTTAGTTTCAAATAATTAATGTAAAAAATATACCAGTGCCTCAATTATTTTGCTTTGTAACAAAATGAAAAAAATTTTATCTTTATAACATATAGATATTTTCGTAGTGAAATTCATCCGAAGGGGCATTATGATACTCGTTTAAAATATTTTAGAAGGGCGAATTTTTATTCGTCCGATATGGTATATAGTGAAAAACTAACAATAATCACGGGACACAACAACAGATGGACGATGACGTTAATCATTAGCTGTTATTCGAGTGTTTAGGATACAAAATCGATTTTATTTTCTGCCATGTATTACTACAACCATTAAATTATATTTCTTCAATAAGACTGATTTATTTAACTGTTAAATAAATGATAATAATAAAAAATAATGTATTATTCTGGTTTTACAGAGTCTTCCGAAAAACCGCACAAAACAATAAACTGTGTTTATATTTGGGCAATAGAGACGTGGTAGTATCCAACAATTCAGCTACGAAAATACACGGAATCGTATTAGTAGACCCGGATCTATTAAAGGATACAAAGAAAAAGGTATGATAAAAAATAAATAAATACAAAACTATAGGTACTAATTATTAAATAATAAGAAATAAATGAAGTCATAAAAATAAGTATAAAACAAATAAATCATATTTCAACATAATGTAATTTAACTATTATAAATGTATAATTATAAATTTAATCATTAATCATTAATATAAAATAAGGTCACAGAGCCATTTACTTGAGACAATAACAGCTCGAAGATGTATTTAATAACAATGACACACATCCAGTGATAGATCCAAAGAAGGGGGCATAGGGGCACGTGTCCCTGTCGAGAGACCCTGGACAAATTTTGGGATAGCTTAATAATTTTATAATTATATATTAAGAAAAGTGGGAAGGCCGATTGTGGACATTCCTCCTTCGTCCCTTCGGTTTTCGGAGAAATTAGTAATTTATTATAATTATTAAGATTTGAATGCAATAATATTGCATTAGAAAATACGATTCTGAGCGTATCTCAATATATTGTAACATATTATACTGATAATCCATTTCAAAATTAACCAGGAATGTAATTTACATATGTATATATGCAAAATAAATTTCAAATCCCTACGATCAATATTCAAAGAGTTATTATTCCTTTTTCAAGGAAAAACTTTTGGGAAATTCAAAAAATGAGCTAAATAAAGTACCAACTAGATGAAATTCGGTATAGAAAGAGTACCCTATTTGTGGTAATCGGACCATTATTTCGACCCGAAAAAAGGTTTTCATACATCAGGAAAAAGCCTATCAAAATTGCCGAGTTTTCGCTTTTCAAGGAATAACTTTTGGGAAATTCAAAAAATGAGCTGAATAAAGTACCAAGAGGACACGATTTGCTACCCAAAACATACCTCACTGTGATAATCGGACAATTATTTCTATCCAAAAAAATATTTTCTCGCTCCGTTCAGAATCTAAAACTAATTAAATACATATAATTTACAATAATATTTTTAAAATGTTTTATTATAGGAGATAAGAAGTTACTATATAAATTGTTTAAATATATTAAACAATTAATTATAATTATGTATTACATATCTAAATCCGTATTAAAATACATTTTTTATATTCAACAATAATTTAAAAATATAAATAATGTGTCCTCCTATCAAACAATTTTCTAAATCCGCCATTGCACATGTCTATCTTAAAAATAATGATGTATAAATGATGTATTTAAATGCCTTTAAACATGAACATTTCTTAAAATATACTCTATAAATATAGTTTAATTCATTTTTATAGCAAATAATTCGAATACCCACGTAAATTAAATTACTATAAAATATAAATCATAAGTTATGATAATAATTATCATTAAAACTATTATTATTTTCAAAAAATTTGATTTTATATCAGTTTGAAATTTTCACGTAAAATTTGTATATGCTAAGCGAGTATATCGCAACGTTGTTACTATGTTCGGCGCGTTTGGTGTGGATCTAATCCGCGCACGAACATGCTTGTTCGTGACTTCATATATGTTGTGAGTTTGTTCGGAAAACTATGGGAAATGCGCGGTGTTCGCGGTATTCGCGTTTTGCTTATCTGGTTTTGACGAGAAATTATCAGTGTCGTATTGTTGCTGTTACAGTGAACACGTACTTTATTAAGATTCATATTAAAATTAATCTTTCCTTTCACATAATCATGCGTTACTTCAATAATAGGTTGACAAACTTCTGGTAAAATTCATGATATGCATTGTTTAGAAATTTGAAATAAATACATTAAACTTGTATAAAAATATACAGTAGCCACATATCTTAATTTTACTGATATTCGCTCTTTTACTAGAATAACATTTCTATAATTGGTATCTTATTTACTAATTTTGTGACCAATTAAATTAATTAGTACTTTAAAGTCTTCAGAAGACATACGACAAAAATTTTTAAAATGGCCTGTGTCCTGAAGTGTAAAATCAGCTAGTAATTGTGTACCACTATAAATCTTTGTAAAACAGGAGTCTCCCAAAATCAGTGTCCTTTACGGTTTTTACTTTCTATTTTTTTTTTTTCAAATAAGCTATGTGTAACAATAAACGCAGCAAAGGTGATTGGATCGGACATTATATAAGTGAGGGATAAATTATAAAAAAAAATTGAGAACGAAACAATAATAGACAACTGAACTTTCTGAACGGCACAAACACATTGGACAAAAATTGGAAAACATATGATTATCTTACGCGCAGTATGGACGCCTATACCCACAGCTACGTTACAACAAACGTTGCGCGCAGGGACGCGTTTGGTGTGGACCTGGCCCTAGGCTCTTACAAATTAATTTAGCGATAATACACACTGCACATTTTCTATATTTAATATTAATTCAGAGTATTGTGAAAACACTTAATTTTATCCTTTACATAAACAAAACAAAACGATTATTTATAAATTAATCGCAAACATTTTCCCGGTAATAGAAAAATACAGAAAGTAATATTAATCACAGTTTTACCGCAATATCTCATCCATCAGCGATTACATTTCAGAGAAATGGTATATAACATAGAAATGTATAAAGAATTTTCGTTCTTATAAACTTTAATGGATATGTACGCTAAAATATTTTTGAAAAATAAAAAAATATCTTAACCTCTCTTGTTTTTCTTTCAATTTAAGCATTAAAATAGATAATTAAGTATTTATAAGTAAATTAATTTACTTTTATAGATCAATATTAGACTAAGAAAAAATTAGAGAGAACTTATAAATCTTATAAATAAAATTTTTTTTTTAATTACATATTATGTAGCCCAAATTACATAATACGAATATTACTTTGTAACTTTATCTTGAATGAAATTAAAGTTTTCATTTAGACACCCAAATTAACTTTAAAATTATAATGGGAATGGTGTGCATTATTGAGAAAAGAGTAGATATATCCTCATAAAAATTATTTACCCAAATAATTAAAGTTAGTTTTATATTTTTAATAAAAATTATTTTATAGTAATAATATTTAACACAAATAATTTTGTCCTAAATTTGTCAAAGTATGTAAATAATATGTGAAGTTAAATGCACACGCCAGTCTATAATTACCGCACAAAAACCCCTATCGCATCATATGCCGTAAAATGCGACGGTTAAATGACTTTTGAGACCTATACACTAGCGTTAAAAGCATTTCAAAGCGGTCATGCTGAGTTTTACAGTATTATTATTATTCCTCCTAGCAATAAGTTATATATATATATAATATATAACTTCGCGGTTCTTTTGCGTCTTTAATGGATTTTAAATGGGAACCCTTAACAAGCTGTGACGGGGATGATGGACAGGAGGGTAATTCCCAGTTGTACGGATGACATGTCATATATTGACAAATAGAAACTGATATTTTGTGCGACTATCTATTCTTCACTTATGCATTTTGTTTTTTAGAAACATTTACCTATATAATATCTAAATATTATAAAATCCCAAGCAAGATAGTATTATATTATTGTAAACATTATTATTGAAATAACTGTGAATATACTGAAAAACATAATTGTATTAGATTTCATCCATAGAAAGTAATTGATATAATAATTTTAACAATAAATAGTTACGAACAATTATTGATTATAATACAATAGTCATTAATTTGCTGCAAACTATAATGATTTCCAAAACATTTAATCTTAAATAATTAAATTATCGCATAGACATAAGTTGTTCAACAATACTACAAAACTTATACTACTTATATCTTAAGCTACTGTGACTTCAACTAGGTTATGTTCACTCCTATATTGTAGGTACTTATAAATATTTGCTTTGATGTTAGTAGTTATTAAAATTAAAATGTATAACAAACAATTTGTTAACGGTATATTTATTTATTTATTATGGATCAAACGATCCAATTACAATAATTTAGAATAAAATAGTTCATACTGAACTTAAACATATAATAATAATACAGTAATAAACAATAATAGAAAAATAAAACATATTTAAATACGAAAAATGTTGTTTACATAATTATTAAATAATTTAATGGTATTAAAATTAAATAATAATTTAATTATACTTTAGATTAGGCTTTTAAATATTTTTTTTAATATAAAAAAACGGCCCAATTCATACTTTGTAGAAATAAAAACTTGATTGAAACTATAACATTATCTATTAATTACCTTTATTATTTTGAGATTTATTTTAACAGACTTCAGACATAAATTAAAATCAATGACCTATATCTATCTAAACAACAAAATGAAGGGTCTATGTATATTATAGTGCTTTAAAATATCGTTTTCAATATACAACCCTTCAAGTGGATATTATAAAATATTATAAATAAACACACTCAAAGTAAAATGTAATTTATAAAGAAATAAATATCCTACCTACACATGAAATAGTTACAATATTGCCAATATTTAATACTGTAAGATATTATATTTATTTTTATTTAAAATAATATTATAATTAATAATAGTTTAAAAATCACTAAATATTGCACATACAAATATAGTATAACGCGCGTTATTCTCTTTGCTAAAAATTATTTTTAATACAAAATCTTCCATAAAATTACAAGTGTTGAAGTATGTACTAATGTCTAATGTATTATGATTTGTAAAGGTATTCGGGCAAATTACGCTAACTTTCCGATATGGTCGAGAAGACGAGGAAGTAATGGGATTGAAATTCTGTAACGAAGCAATCATGTGTTTAGCACAAATTTATCCACCTCACGAAAATGCACAACGTGAACAAAACACACCGTTACAGGTAAATATTATTAATTTACATGTGCATCTAATAATAAGTGATGAGTTATAATAGATAATATAATATAATATAAATTATATGATTACTTGATGGAAATAATTTACTGATGATTCAAAATATAAACAATTAGAAATTAATAAAAGAAAATTAAAACTGATAACTAAGCATATTCTTATAAATTTATACTGTAAAATATGCATATCGAACATGTTGCATATACATAAAAACAGTTTTATAAATGTGGATATTTCTGGTTCGTATTTTGTTCTCGAATCATTATTTTTATTCTATTAAATAAACTACAAAAAGAACTTTTGTTTTTTAAGGAAATGTTAATGCAAAGGCTGGGAAGCAATGCTCATGCTTTTTCGATGGAAGTAACTCATTTGGCTCCGCCTAGTGTCCAATTAGTTCCTGCCAAAGAATACAATGGAGCTCCGATAGGGACTAGTTATGACATACGAGTATATATAGGTAAGAAAAAAATCAGTATAAATATTACAGCGGTCGAATCGGTCACTTTTAAATCGTATACATCGTTATTATATCGTGTTAAAATATTATTAAAATTACTTAAGAAAATAACTTATATATACTGGGGTAAAGCAAATTCTCTTTACCACCAAAACAATTATTAAATTTAATAGCGTACATTCTACGATTTATTTTGAAAAGTCAGAAATAATCATTAGTATGTCTCTATTGACTTCCATGTCCTATTAATTGATTAAAATTAATAATTATTTTCAAATTGGATAAAGCGTATAGTTTCATTCCCAGCTTACTTATAATCGCAGAAAAATAAGAATACTATAATATACAGAGTAATCAGAATATTACATTATAAACATGATAGAAATAACATCAATTTTTGAACACAAAATATTGGTTAACCAAATGTATGTCAGATTAGTGTTTTTTATTTAAAATAAGTATAAGTATACAGTTAATTCAACGGTAACACTTTAAATATGTCAGCCGAACCTAATGGAACAAACTTCAATTTCATTTGGGATTTTTTGATAGAAAAAAATACAAACATTGAAAAATGTTCTTTACCTTTTTTCTGTGTGTGAGCGGAAAACGAATTTTCTTTTATAGATACTTCTACTATAACTTTTAAGACGGATTTAAATCAAATTATTTTTTTTAGGCAACTTGAAAATAGGACGAATAATAACGAAGTTTAGATTTATTTGATCTCTAGGTATATTTAATGAATACTCAAATTTTCAACTGAATAAATTCAGACGACTTCTAGATAATAGATCATTAATAATAATATACAATTTATCACGAATTTTATGCATATTTATAAATTTGAATATTTATATTTATTTATTTTTATTTCGTCACCGTCACTCACATTAAAATATGGATAACGCTTATGAAAGAAGATACAATGAAGTACAATTTATATTGATATATAAGATATAATATTATATTCACAAATATATCTATAAAATATAAAATATTGTTTTCAACAAATATATTTACATTATATTTAAAATAACTTTAATATTCATTAGTTTCCAATCTCAAAGAAGAAATATACGAAATCGTATTTAAATTAGATCAAGCTCTATTGTTCTATATACAGGTGTCACCACAAATTAATTTAGCTTAATTATTATATAATTTATATAATTTATAATAATTTATAATTTATGAGTTAAAAATATCAAGTTCCTGGGAAAATGACAACATTTTACGAATTAAATTGTAATATTCTCTATCAAGGTAAAATCATTTACCCGGATAAGATGGAAGAACGCACATAAACATTAAACATATATAAAATATAACTAAATAAAAAATATAGGTATATACAAAAAATGTATAATCAATTTTATTATTTTAAATCATATTGAAGTTTCTCTATATATACCAGTAGTTCTCAACCTTTATAATTAGTAGTTACACAGAATGATAATGGAATAAAGATATTTTAATTTTGACATTATGATTTTAGAATAGACTATTCTATAAAAAGAAGTTGAATTGAGTTCAATAAGAATAGAGCATTCAACAAAATTTAAAAACAAAATTGATGTAATATTTTTATAATTTTTTTTTATTTTTATTAGGTATAATTTTTACAAAAATATAAAATAATAGGTATATTAATCAATTTATTTTTAAAAATAATTGAATAATCACACATTAACATCCGTGTTTTTACTGAGATGGTTAAAATTTTTGTACTTTGAAAAATTTATATCATACAGGTTAAGAATCAGTGTTACACATACACAATGTAACGAGATTTGAAAATAATATTAGGTAGGTATAGTTAGGTATCATAGGTACATTTTTAAAACATAAAATCTTAGTAATACGTATATGATCATATAAATATAAATATATAATATTACAAAAAAACGTTACGAATGTAATATAATATTATAACATTAGATGTTAGTTCATCTAAAACAAAAAGTGATAAAATTGTATATTTCAATAAGTATTACTTGTTATGTGTAAACTTATTATAACTAGCTGAAAGAGCAGACGAGAAGTTGCAACGGAAAAATATTGTAAAAATGGGTATCAAAGTAGTTCAAATGCCTTCAGCTCCTCCACCACCTACACCTACACCTAGGTCGGAGCAACCTAAAGGGTGGCGTCAGAAAGGGCCGCAAGCCACTTCGGAAAAACCGTTTTTACTCAGCGATGGTAAAGTCACCCTAGAGGCCAACCTAGATAAAGCTATTTATACGCATGGTGATCCGATTCATGTGAACATAAGCGTAAAGAACACCAGTAAAAAGGCTGTACGAAGAATAAAGGTAAATATATTTTAACCAAAACATTTAATTTGCGATTTTTTTTTATCAAAACTTGTATTGCTACAGGATAAACCTTAAGTGACATAAAAAATCTAAGTAATGAAAAATACGGGTGTTAAATAAATTTAAATGTCAAAAAAAATAATTTCCAAAATATGCATTATTAGAGCAAAGAAGGGGGGAGTAGGCAAGCTTAATAAATCACCTTTTATATATATATATATATAAAATACATATTCCTATATACACGTACGTAATTGCATCTTGTACCTACTATACGTGTTTGTTACAAAAGATACAAAGATGTTCGCTGGAAAAAAAATTGCTCTATATATTTATATGTGTGTGTTATTTATTCATATATCATATTATATTATGTGTATTAGTATAATGATGTCCTTAAATTAAAATCATAATGACCCCATGTATTTTTGAAAACTTGCCTGTGTCCAATAAAGCATACAATTTACAATAAGGTACAAGACGAATAGGTAATTATTTTATTTCCTTACTTACCCATCTTATCTTGATATTTAATCACGATCGAATATACCAAGTTTTTTTATAATATCATTGATTATAAATAATGTATTTATGCATTGTATGCCATATAAAAATGATGAATCGCTTAATTTCAAATAAAAACTATTCATTATTAATATAATAAATAACTATTTTTTTATATTTTTTTATTGTTTTCCAAAAATACAAAACAATTATTATCTATATTATAATTTGAAATATCGATAATATGACACAATTAATAAATCTCTATAGATAATGAACTGTTGTTTAAATTAAAATCACCCAATCCGTTGTCACTAAACTGTGAGGGACTAGTCAGCACTCATTTTTATAAACTTTTAAAAGAAGAAGTAAGAAGTATGTAATGAATATTGCAGATAATTAAAAATAATTAACACTCTAAATTTTTGTTCTTAAACAGCCTAAACAAACGTCATTCTAAACTTACATAAAACAGACAATACAGTGTTTTTAACTATTTCAAATTTTAGAGCCAGAAAAATAGTTTTCAGATAAAGTATAATATTACCTATATACTATATAGTGATGAATTTTAAAAATATAGGCAGGGATACGATAAAAGACTTCGTCTATATGTATCTCTTACTAATCAGTTATGATTCTGCTTTCTGCTTAAACGTTTAAACATGCGATTATTGTTTAAATAATGAAAATGGAATTTATGATTTTTCAATTTTTAATTCGAGTAAACCGAAAAAATACAATAAGTTGACTACCATAAATTTTGGTATTTTTTTAATGTACATATAGGTTTTCATCGTACAACATGTCGACGTATGCATGTTCAGTAATGGTAAATTCAAGAACACCGTGGCGTCGGAGGAATGCGCTGATATGCCGATAGCCGGAAACGGAGGTTCGCTGGAAAAGGAATACCTGTTGCATCCGATCAAGGCGAGAACAAAGAACTGGATCGCGCTAGAGGATTCTCTCGGGTCGTCTGTGAACAAATCGGAAGGCTCGTTGTCCAGCACCGTAGTGTGCGTGTCGCCCGAAGACCGGAACGTGTTTGCCATTTACGTCACGTACTATGTAAAAGTAAAACTTATAATTGGCGCCATGGGTGGTCAGATGTCGTTGAAATTGCCGTTTACATTGATGCACACGCCATCGAACGTTTACCAGTCGGGTAGAACTATTTTTTTTATTTTTTACGTATAAATCTATTTATTATTCACAGTAGCATATTTTCACCCCATCTATGTGTATCCACTCCACCCTCCCCAAGAACTTTGAAAAATTCCGAATTTAATGCACAATATAATATGAAGATTATTCTATAATTATGAGATGGGCTATTATTTTCTGAGACTACGTTATTCCTGATAATAATAATAATGAAATGTGAAATTATTAATACATCAGTATAAGTCAATTGTTTGTAAATTATAATAGAGTCTACGAAAAAGATATATTATATGATATTAGGATACTGTTGAACGGAATAAACGTTATTATAATATTGTGTTTTGTTACCGTAGCCCGAAAATACCTAGGGGAAAGAAGCCTAACAATTAACTATTTTTAATTTTTTTTTATATAATTTAATTTATAAATTAATAGAAAAAGGTGCAATAATTTGGAGATTAAATTATATTAAATCTAATTCTCCATAACCCAAGGGTTGTATAAACTCTGTCTTGTGATTTTTTTCAAATAGGTGAGTGATTTATTATATTATATTCTCAAGAAGTCTACATATTAAAATGATTTATATAAAGTTAATGATAAACATAACAATTGTACTCGTGTAATAATTTTTTAAGTGCTTATTGTGTTCAGGGTAAAAATAGTTCCTCAATAATGATTTTATTATTACTATATTTTTACTATTGATATTATTATTTTTTCTTTATTATTTATACGATGTATTTATATCGTAGAATGCAAGGAAGCTTCTTGCGCATCTTTGGGGCCATGTCCACTAATAGATAGTAAAGAATCAGCCATGACATCGGAGGAACATTGCACCAACAACTTAGAACTCTGAGGATTAATCGAATCGGCCGAGAATCGAGATGTTCGTTCAACAATAACCACGGCCGATCAAAATGCCGAAGATCACCACCAAGACAACAGTTTCAAATTTAAAAGAATTTTGTGTTGTTTCAATAACTACAGATAGTGATAATGGGTCCAAAAAAAAAAAATTGTAAAATTGAATTGTTATTTTTTATACAGAGTATATAATATTATACATTATAATATATATATATATATATATATTATATGTCTATATAATAAACTCGTAAACCCTTTTTTAATTAAATAAAAATACTTAATGTATTAAGGGTAATAACTAATAAGTTTAGCCATCAGTATACAATACCAAAATAAACCAAATATAATCTAATATTTAAAAAGTGTTATTCTAACGTAGTGACTAAAATTGTTATTTTGATTATAAAATTTCTCAAAACTAAGTCATTGTACTTATAATCAGGCTGACTCCTTTCAGGGTAGAGTATTTTTACGATTTGTAACTGTACAGACGTACAGTATTATTATATAGACAAATCATATTCTAAAAGCCACTAAAGCTCAACAATCTCAATATTAACGCAAAATTAATGCTTCTTTAAAATTTATTTTGAAAATAAGTAACAAATCGAAAATTCCGTCATTTATAATATATACTGCGTAGGTATAGAATGTTAATTTAGCATTATAAATATATAAAATATACAACTACATATTACATCTATATGTTAAGTTCAATACTTAGGTTTGATTAGGAAAACATAATTCTGTTATAGGTATTTATAATTATTTTAAAAAAATATCTAAAACATATTATTTCGAAACACATTTGATCATTCCTACTACCATTCGTACATATGGTATAATTTAATTAATACCGTTCTAATATTTGTGTTTAAGCCACATTCAATAAAGTTTTCTTCACAATGTTGTTGTGTAGTTAGACATAATGTTAATAAATTATCTTTTTTTAATTTCTATAATATACATTTTTAGGTATAACCACAAATTAAGATAGTATTATCTTATACCAATACAACTTATATTAAAACTTATAACTTAAAACTTGGAATATTAATTTAAAATTAAGTACATGAACTTATGCCAAACTACCTATATTCATAAAATAATAAGTATTTATTTTCTATAAGTTTTCTTCACAGTATAATTTAATTTTTAATTTTAGAATTTTAATTTAAAATGTCATATTAAGCAATGTAAGTACATAAACATAATTTCAATTTCAAAAATAATTACAGCCTAATAAACAAAAAATAAAATCTAATAAGACTATAACATTTTCAAAAAATATATTTAATAATAATTGACCAAAATAAACACATATTAAATTTACAATTAAAATAGTTGAATAAAATATTTCTATAGCGTTTAATTATTTTCTATGTACCTATCTATATATGTTGGCCTTCTAATATAAATTCTAAAAAAAAAAAAAAATACTCTAATCAAAGAAATATAATAATAACATTACAAATACATATTAAGAAACTTTAACAATCAAATGAAACAATATGATATTTTATTAAATATAATGCATTTCTAAGAATTTATTTTATTTGTTGAAATACCTACCTATTATAATAGCTATTAGTATCCTCAAAGAAAAGGATAGACAAATTATAATATTTTGACGAAAATATCTATATCTATATATATATTTTATAACTATTATAATATGCTAGTGTTAAATAGGTATATTGTTTTCCATCATGATTGTAATATAAGTAGGTATATAAAAAGAGGATAGAATAGATAACGGAAAATACATATTATTTAACATTTTCAAAAATGCAATGTTTATTTCTATTTATAAATTATGAATATTGTTGTAATACTAAAATTATTTATTATATCAAAACAATTAAGTAATTTTAAATTTATGATCACTAAATTTCAACAACAATTATAAATTTGTTATAGTTTCAGCAGTCAACATTATTATTATACTAATCAACCAACATTTGGGGAAATCACTGGTGTATGAATAATAATTATGTAGGTATATTGTTAGGTTAAATATAAATATATTTTATTTGATATAAATTGAAGTTATGAAGTTTTGATTATAACAATTTAAATTCTCAATGCATTTTCAATATTAATCATTTTATTTAATGTTATAGTTTATAGGTACCTACTGAAATGGCAAAATGTAAATAAATAAATAAATAGAATTGTTGATGTATTCGTTGTTAAATTTAGACATATTGTAAAATTAATTTAATATTGTGTTCCATTAAAATATTGTGAAAAATATCATATTATTATTAAATTTTAAAAATAATAATTTTGATTTTTCTAATGTGAAGTAATTATTTAAAAAAGTGGTTTTATTTTCACATAGACATAAGTTTACAATAGTTTTATAAAACAAAGACATTTTGTAAATCTTATTACTATAATTATTATATAAAGCAATGTACATATCAGAATATTTTACAAATAATATTTTAAAAAGGTCAAGTCTCACATGTTGAGATAAAAATTAAGTACTTTTGACATTATTAGAAGAAACAAAATTAATCCTAAAAAAACAGTTAGTAACTGATATAAATTATTAATTTAAAGCTAAATTAAAAAAAAATTGTTTAAAGAAAACAAAAAGCACAATAATTTGTGCCCCATTAAACATATTGATTTTTAATAATTGTTATACGAAAAAAAATTTCATAGTTTACTATGAATTACCTATATATTATAATTCATAACAAAACAGAAGAAACTAATAAGTCCTACAATAATGATGATTTTATTTTGTTTTAACAATGTGTGTATCAAAGACTAGACCTTTTAATGTTTTTACATTCATTTGTTTATAAATAAAAATCATTGTGCATTATAAATGTTTAAAATAAACATTTGAATGCACACATTTAAATTTGTCTTTTAAATATATTTCATCTTCCTTAGTACTTCAATTAAATCATATCAAGTGGTATCGATCAATAAGTTATATTATTACTTATTCAAATAGTCAAATATAATATATCAATATCAATTAAGATATATTAAAAGAAAATTTAAATGATTATTATTAATTGGGTATAAATATTAAATTATGATATTATATTTATTTATAATCATTATAACCAATGCTTGTCTTGAGAAAAAATTAGTTGAGGTACTCTCACGACTTATATAATAGTAGAGTCCTAAACTAATTAGTACATCTCAAATTACCGCTTCACTTCCTACAATCCCCATAATACTTTCATATTATATTATCTAAAATAAATTATTTGTAAAAAAAAGTTAAAATATATTTATATATCTATGTTTAATATACAATAAATGTTATTTTTAAGAATTAAAAATTAAATTATTTTATAAGAAAATAAAATCTACGACCATATCAGAAACTAAGTATCAAATAAAACCAAAGTGTATCAATACACCTAAATAAAAACGTAATACTTATCACTTATTCTTAATTGACATAATATAACACTGGTATGAAACTATGATGTAATGAAATATAATTTATCTAAAAATAAAAATGTACATTTAACAATTCATTAATTTTATAAATATAATTTGAAAGGACTAACCGTACTACGTTACGCTGTATTACCGTCCTATGCGTTCCATTTAAAAAGAAAAGTAGAGGTACGTCAAAATTTCTGAAAAATTAGTTGAGGTACTCAGTCCCCACGCGTCCCCCAAACAAATCAAGCATTGATTATAACCTTTGGGTTAAAACAAACCACCATTAAATTATAAAACAAACTCAGTACCTACAAAGTATGTATTGTATGTGAACCTTGAATACAGGCATGTCAAAAAAGGTTGATCACTTCACTTGATAGAATAGTACTAAAATTTAAGCAATAAATATGTGTCTTGATAATTATCATCTTCATCACCTTGTGAAGACCACAGTAAAATCTATTAACTATTTTAAAACTAATATTAATAACTAATTGTGATGTGTAACTACTAAATTTTAAGAAACATACATTTTTTAACTATTTACTAATATAATATCTTAGTAATGAAATTCTCCAAAAGTTAAATGTTTTAAAATCATTGAAATAAAATAAAAATGTACAAAATATTTTAACAACTATAAATATAGTTTTAATTTTTTTTTTTTTTTTAAAAAACATACTTTTTTATATTTTAATAGTATTTATGTAAAATCAAATACAATTTATCTAGGTACATTATCAAATATTTTATAATAAATATATGTAAATTTATAAAAATTGTTCTAAATCTAATACATTTTAAATATTTTAATTATATTAAAAAAATATTGTATTAGCAATTTGAAATGTGCAAAACCATTCAAAAATCTATTTTCATTTTCATGCGCTGTGATAATATTACTCTGGTACCTACCAGAAAATTAAATATAATTCTTTTAAAGAGTCAAAACTAACTACCTACATTATGTACTATTTTTTTTTTACAATAAAAAACAATTATATTTATATTTTAAAACCCTCAATAATTGTTAATTTAAGTTTTAATTTTATATGGACCAATGTGATAGTGGATCAACAAACCAATAAACCAATGTATAAATTATAATTTATATATTATATATTATATTGTCCATAATTCAATATTTGATGAAAAAATATAGCACCAAAATTGCGCCTATAGGTAGGTTATGCATTCTATTTTTTTTTATCTACAGAATACAAAATTAAAAATTATATTTGAAAATCTTACTTTGTAAAAATTTTTTTTTTTATAAAAAATAAAATAGGTACTATCTACTTCATAAATTATATTCCTATGTAATAATTTCATTACAAAACTATTTAAATCTCTTTATATATCAATAATAACTAATAAACTGCAATTTCATAGTTAAAATTTAATACTTTTAGGGGTTAGTAACAATTAATGTTTTATATTATATTATTTTAAAAAAATCTTTAACCAATATTAATGATTGTAATAAAAATAGAAGTAGAAACATAGGTATTATAAATTCATTACATCTTAAAATTTAAAAAAATATATTTTGTTACATACAAATTATATACTAAAATCAGATTTCCTACTTAACCAATTAATAAAATATGTAATCTTACCATGATATTCAAATGCACGACCACCACGGACAACATATTTAGATTGGTTTGAAGAGTCATTTTGATCTGTAACCTTAATCAAAACATACTTGTAACGTCCACTGTTATCGATAACTACATCTGAAATCTTTTCTAATGCTGGACAAGACGACATTGTGTGTATAAACTATAAAATATAAAAATTAATTTAACTAATTAACATTTAAAACAAACATTTCATATAAAATAATAAATTATATTAAGTTATTTAATCCACTACAGTACTACTATTTAGCAATATGCTAATATGCGTATAATAAATAGTAAATATTAAATAAAATATTCATGTAAAATCAGCATTATTAGTTACATACTTTAACAAATTTTACTGTTGAAGAAATTGATATAGTTTTGAAAGTCATAAAATTATTATACTTATTTAACACCTTGAAAGCGATAAAGTCAGACTTAAGGCTTTACGCGGTAAACAGTAAATACACTATACACTACTATAGTAGCAATACTTCATATAGTTGTATATTATAATTAATTGAACCGGTAAAATACAAATTAGATAACAGCTATCAACTATAATTATATTCAATAATCTTATCACAGAATTATATAATAACTAGATAGCGAACTACAATAATTTTGTGAGGCTTTCTTATAATTTCCCGCCATTTTGTCGGTTGGCAAAACATCTAATTGTTTCTTCATATTATAATGTAAATAGTACATTTTATAACTTCTTTTTACATTTAAAACATTTATTTTCTATTCGAAAGCTATTTAAATATCTAAGAATACAATGTCTGTATCGTGTGTAGCATTTGGGTGCACTAATAGATATTTTGCTGGAGAAGAAATTAATTTTTTTAGGTAAAAAAGCTATGAAAAAATTATTACTTAAAAATTCAGTGTCATCATCTTATATAGCTAATTATATTTTAATGGATGGCACAAATACTGAAAGCGTTTTTGAAATTCGTTGGGCTAATAAAATTAAAAAACCATAAATTATGAGGATAGAACCAAAGACGAAGTTAATGATATATTGCCAGATTTACTTTTAAACAGTAATGGTACACTTGATGTAATTAAGGATAATTTATTGTAGAAAGTATTTATATGACAATTGATTGTGATTCATGTACAGTGTTTTATCTTAAGAACGAGTTCACATAAGTACTACACGGTGGTGTGATCGTAACTGAACTAATTTTATTTTGTAAAAGTAGTAGCGACAGTTGCGGGTTATTCTATTACCACAACCGCACTAAGTTATTTATAATATTAAGCAGGTATATAACACACAAAAAGTTCATTTTATATTTCATCGAATCATAATTATTAACATTCATTTTCATTTTCAGTTCTACTAGATGTTAAAAACACAGGTGGATTAATTAAAAGTTCCATTAATGTTATTAAAATTATTAAATTTGTCGAAATTACATTGTCTAATCTAACAAATGGGTTTTCTACTATGACAACTAGTTTAAGTTCCAAAATCATAATTTATACAAAAAAATATGTGTATAATTCAAATATTTTTCCAAACTTAACTGTTCTGATGATGGATTTTTAGAAAGCCATAAACTCATTTAGTTACTTTAATTTGTAAAAAATACTTATACACGATAACAGAAATTGAAAGGTATAAATGTAATCAAGACTCAATGCACTCACTATACGGGTACATAACCATTATAAAGCGCCTCAAATCGGGATACAATTTCATAAACAGTACAAAATGATATTGCTTAATCATTTAAGAAAAAAGACAAAATATGTGGAAGGATAGAAATAAATCACAAGGTTTTGAATCGATATGGGCACGAGCAATAGAAAGCCTACCACCAGGACAGAATCTGAAATATGAGACATGGAAAAAGGAAAACACTTAACCGACTGAGAACAAGGGTAGTCAGAACCAATAAAACCCTAGTTAAATAGGATAAAGAAGATAGTGAACTCTTTGAATAAGAAAGCGTACAGGACGAAAATCACCTATTGGAATGCTTAATGATGAAGAGCCAATGCAAATGGATGAGTCTGTTTTGCAACCCAAATGACGCGGTCACAAATGTAATCGATTACTGGGGAGAAAGAGGAATTTAAGTTGACTGTCACGAGACTATGATTTTTCTTCAATACATTTTTCAAACCATTTAACTTTAAATTTCAGATAATATTAAACATTTTTAGAACAATTTTAAAGCTTTATATTTAGTTCAAAAATCATTTTTCTCATACGTAGAACACTTGTAAATACTCAAAATACTTTAAATTCCCTACGTTCAAAATTGAATTAATTATCACAAAATAAATGATTTTCCGTCATTTTTTTGGTAGTTTTTCTTCTCCTAAAGAAAAACATTTGAGAAATAAAAATAAACTTAATAAATACCAACTAGATGCAATTTTCAACTGAGAGCATACCCTACTTGTTGTAATTAAACCATTATACCTACCCCTAAAAGTGTCTTCAAACATAAAAAAAAACCATTACATTCTTCCCTTCGCTCAGAATCTAAAATGTATGTTAAAACAATAATCAAAAATTTGTTGTTTAAATCTTTATCTAACCTAGATAAGCCGGTTGGTGGGTATAATTTTAGGTAACATGATGTGTCCTCAAGAATTCTCTGTGCGCCACTGTAATTAAGATTTAAATGCAATAATATTGTATTCGGAAATACTATTTTGAGCAAAACTCAATATAATACAATATATTTTACTGATAAGTCGTTCCAAAAGTTTATCATATTTGTAAACTACCTATGAGAACACTCAAAAACATTTTCAAGTGCTTACGATCAAAACTTAATTAGTTGTCACGAATTAAAAAATTTCAAAATAACGAAAACCGTAATTTTGTCGATTTTCCACCATTTTTTGGTAGTTTTTCTTCTTTTTCCTAAGAAAAAACTTTTGAGAAATTCCAATAATGAGCTAAATGAAGTAGCAACTATATAGACACGGGCTTCGTTGCATGAACGTGTGCTAGATTTTGAATCCAAATTGAATGAAAGGAAACATTTCAGAGGAGTTGTGATCTCTTAACCCCTCTGTGTGCGCCACTGAAGATCCCCCCAAGACCAAGCCATAATTATACTAATGAATAGTTCTATAAGCCCATGTAGTATAATATTATGTTTTAAAATCTAAGATAGAATAGATATTCACATCATGTATTGAAGATAATATTATAAAATCAATGGTAGAACCCACAGATATATACAGACTAAAGAGTGTCTCACGAAGATCTGACAAACACAATAACTCTGGTTCTATCCAAATCCAATATATTATAATATTGTAGTACCAAAGTATAGAAATAATATTACTACCTTTTAAATAAAAAAATAAAAATTTGTTTTATTTGGTTATTTTTTTAATTCAAAATAAAAAATTTGTAAAATTGCCAACTATTGTATCATTATCAATAATGTATATTAAATTTTTTTTTTTCATTAGACTTCATAAAATAATTAAATTAAATCTTAACACATTAAAAAGCAATTTTAATATCAATATTTTCTTAAAATTTTAAAACTATAAAATGGCTATTTTAAGTTGAAATATTAATAAATTATAAAATAAAAATAAATGTATTGTAATTGTAATACTAAAGTATAAAAATAATTAAAAAGAAAATTTATTTTATATATTGCATTGAACCAGTTATTGTGTTTGTCAGATATCTGTAGGGCACTCTGTATATATTTATTATATTACGATAAATAATTTATAATTTATTATGTATTATCTTTTGATATAACCCATGATATAGAGAAGATGCTTTTAAGATGTTCTACCACTGAATAGATTAAATGGTTCTACCATGGTCTTCTATACATCAAGGACCCAGCACCCAGGTAATTTTATGACCATAGAATAATTTACCACCACTCTATGGTAATACAGTAGATCCATAGACAAAGATACCATGACAAAATAGATTTATCTATTTTCTATTATGCCCATGAATAAGAAGACTTATTTTTATCTGTTTTGATGCCTCATAGGCTCATACCAAGGTGAATGAATTTAAGATTGCCACATATCTTAACTATAGAAAACTATAGACATAATAATATATTATTTTATATATCTATACGTAAAACAGAATATAAACAAATTATAAGTATTTATTTTTAAATATTTTGCATCATGGAGGCATATAATATAAAAGTCCATGTTTTGCATAAAAAACATATTTTAAGGTTAAGAGAAATTAATATGTTCAATGTCAGAGAATTTTTTAGAATATAACATACAATTTTAAAATTAATTTTTATTTTTAGAGAATATTAAAATAATATATTATATTTTTAAGGAAATGAAACATTATATTATATATGATATTTTATAAGAATATTTAGAGAATATATATCCGAACTCAATAGCACATGGTATAATATATAAATGTCATTTATATATCCCATTAATGTCATACAAAAAAGCGTATAAACCAGCAAGAGACTTTATAGTAATGCTGAATAAATAAAAATATTATTTAATACAGTGTTATCCGTATTTTATATAAAATTATAATAATTATTATTATTTGTTTATAATATACTTTACTAATTAAATTAAAAATTAGATATATTTTATTTTAATTACAAATTTATTGTTTAATACAAATCAGCATTTTACCTATAATTAATAAATTACACAAATATATTATATTAGTAGCAATCTTCAATTATAATAATTTTAAAATGCTATTATTTTTTTTTTTTTTTTTTTAAATAACATCTCATTTATTATGCAATAAAAGATTAAGTAGGGCAATAATTATGATTATGAATGCCATAAATATTTCATAAATAAAATGCAATTTATTAAAAATGTATTAGAATTTATAAATTCCTTTACTACTATGCAGGGTGAGTCTCGATGATTTGACAAATTAAATAACTCTGATTCTACTCTATATTAGTTTAAATTTCTTTTTTAATATTATTTAATTAAAATTTTTAAAAACAATTTAAATTGTTTTATTTTTTAACTCAAAATAGCCATTTTATAGATTTGTATTTAAAAAAAATATGACATTAAAATTTCTTCTTAAAGTGTTTTCATTTATTTTTAATGATTTTTGAAGTTAATGAAAATATAATAATTTTATGTACAACTAGTTTTACGATACACTAATCATTTATATTTTAAATTATGAAATAATATTATATTTTCAATAACTTCAAAAAATCATGAAAAATAAATGAAAACACTTTAAGAAAAAATGTTAATGTCAATTTTTTTTTAAATACAAATCTGTAAAATGGCTATTTTGAAATAAAAATTAAAAAATAGATAAAAGATTATTTTTTTAATTTTTATTATTTGGAAATAAAAATAAAAATTAGTATATCCAAATTGTAGTGCTGAGGTATAATAATTAAAAAAAAAAAATTTAAACAAATATAGTGTAGAATCAGTTATTTCATTTGTGAAATTCTCTAAACTCACCCTGTATATTCAGAACATGTTACAATAAGTTAAAAATAAATAATTTGTACATTTTTAATTAATTTTGTGTATCGTATTATCTAAAATATCAATTTTGTTCTCATGGTCTTTAATATTAAACTTATTTTCAATATTACTGGATATATATGCCCAATAAAATCGACGAATAGGATCATAAGTAGATGCTAAATCAGAACATAACTGAAAATAAAATAAAATTATTAATATTTAAAAAAGTAATTTTTGTTAGTATTTTAACATTTATTTATTAAATTACGTGTACATACTTTTAATGCAAATTTAACTTTTTCAGTATTCTCAGGTTCTGTACATGTTTTATCTGCATCAAGCAAATCAATCAAACAAGACAAAAGATATATTGATCTATTTCCTTTATCATATAATTTTGTACAAAAATCACGGACTTTATCTTCCAAAACCCCATCTTCTGAATATAACAATAATCTATAACAGAAGAACAAAGTTAAATAATTTTTTTACTTATTTCAGCAATATTTTATACAAATATATTCATCATTATTACCCTCTTAAGTAATTCCATGCACTTTCATTCTTTGATAAAATTTGTATTTTATCAAATGTATACTTAAGTTCTTTATCAATCATGTTAGCATCTGGATCAGAATTATTTATAACAAAATAACGTTGGTTCCATGCTGAATTATTTCTCATGTCTAGTGATATTAAATTTTCAACAAATTCTAGTTCTTTTACCATTAAATGACTAAATTAGAACACAAATAAAATATTATAAAATTATAATATTAATATAGTTTATTAACTATAATGTTTATTTAAGCTCACATGATTAATATTTATTTATATTTTTAATTAATCAATTTATTTAAAATTATAATTTTAAATATAAGATATATTTGCATTTTACCTATATGTAGTAAGAACCCATTGCCTGTATTGCCAAGCATGGTAATTTTTAGAATCCATATCCAGAATATCGGCTGTAAATTCTAGTTCACCTGATGGGTCATCTAACATTTCTACAATATTCTTCCGATATTGCCTAAAATTAGTAAAATGTAATTTAATTAGTTGAAATACATACATTACTAAGAAATTTATTACTTAGTTTATATTTAATTTTATAACAAGATAATTAAATTATTCTTCTATAATATAAAAAAATACAAATAATTTTTTTAAATTTAAATAAAAATAATTATTTTTCATATTTATTGAATTTTAAAAGCCTTACTACATTTCTATGACTCACATATACATGGATAATATATAATAATACATACCATACTTGGTAATTTTTTGTAAATTCTTGAATTACACTCGATATGTATTCTAATTCATCATGAAGGTCTACTTTTAAATATAATACAATTTCTAACCTAAAGACAAATAATTTTTTTTAATAAATGTATAACAATAAAGTGATAATTAACTTTTTACCGATAAATCCACACTGTATAATTTGCTGGATTTAATGTTATTGCATCAGTAACTAAGCCAAGGGCTCTTTTAGATTTTTCTCCCAATGCCAGAATAGCTCTAAAATAATCAAATACATCTGAAACTGAAAAAAATATTGTATTAATTTTTTTAATATTATATAAAACTAGAATCAAAGTGTCTAATAAGCACCTACTAATAATAATTAATATATTTTTAGTGATCTAATCAAACATAATATATTTACTAATATTTATCCAAATATTATTTTCAAACCACTACGTTACCTATGGAACTTATTACTTACATTTCTCTGAGTATGCTATCTGAACCACTTGAGCAGGACCTTCATCTTGAGGAACAGGCTGTATATCTTTCCATTCTGGCCTGTTTCGGTATAATATGTAATTGGAAGTGTCTACCTCATCTGAAGAATCTGAATTTTCAAACTTCTGTATTAGATTTTGATCTTCCATTTTGACGAAAACGCTAATAATTTTCACGAAAATATTTCTAACAGTTTTATTAAACACAAATCGCACAATTATTTTCAAAGAATAATAATTCCATGGTGTTATCAAGACTTAATTATTATCAAAATCGTTGAAAATAAATGATAATTCGAATTGATAAGCGGCATGATTTTTTTTCACCGTGTTTGGATGTTAATTATTTTATAAAAATATTGTTTTGATAATAATTATGGTCTTAAAATGTTATTTTTTTAAATTTCTCTTTTTTTTATATTAACTGTATGTTGATATTTTAATGATGAATTCCTTTCCACCACGAACCGCTACGCTATTATACGAACTTGACAGTATGTAAAATACAAATATTAAAATTTATCCAACAGTAAACATTATTGTTATTGATTCTTTGGTTATTGTTATTGATTACAATAACTATCGTAAATTAAAAATAGAAATTTTGTTTTAGAAAAGCTCATGGTCCTTTTGCGAGACGGCAGAACACTTATCGGGTACTTGAGGAGTGTCGACCAATATGCTAATTTGTTGCTTCAAAAAACAGTCGAACGGATACATGTGGGTAAAAAATTTGGCGATATACCTAGAGGTGTGTTTTTGGTAAGAGGAGAAAATGTCGTTCTGCTTGGAGAAATTGTAAGGAGACATTTGAAATGCTGAACACAATTTATAACAGTGAATGTCTGTGATTACTGTGTTATTTCTAGGATACATTAAAAGAAGCTGATCAAATGTTTGAAAGGGTTTCGATAGGAGAAATTCTAGCACTTCAAAAACAAGAACAAGACGCAAAAATAGAAAAAGCTAAATCAATCGAACGGTCTTTAAAAAGAAGAGGTATGCGATTTCCCCCCGATCTTGTTCAAGATGACTTCCTTTGAATGTGAGATCAAAAAATTAGATGATAAATGATAAATATTTATGATTTTTTTTACAAAATTTGTAGATTTGTTATTTATTTAAATTTTGTAATTTTAACAATTAACTAACTATTAAAATATTATGTAATAAATAATTTTTTTAATTTGAATAGTAAAGAGAAAATTATAATATTTAACCTTGTCTTAATTTCAGTTTAAGATGCTTCACTATAATCCAATCAAAATTTTATTTTATATATTCTAATTTTACAAACTATATTAAATTGATTAATGATTAGGTTAACTTAAATTAGGGTAAAAATTTAATTATTTTGAAGTGTAAACTCAATATAATTAATGTTTATGATATAAATGCTATATGCAGTAAATCTATATAAACATCTATCACTGATGAATAAAATAAAATATAATTATGATAAACCTAATATTATTATATTATAATTTAATAGGACTGAACAAGTTAACTAAATTTTTAACTTGTTAAATTTAATTACTCAATGTTTAAAATTACTCTTAATTGTAATTAAATTGAAATAGAAGTAACTTAACATAAATACAAATTTCAATGTATTAATTTTAATTTTACTTTCAATTTTTATCATATTTTTCAAGTACTAATCTATATATTGACAAATTTAAAGTAATTAAATCATACAATTGTTGTTGTTGTTGAAAGTTAAACTAAATATAAACATATAAATAAATATATTTAAACATTATGTCTTTTTTTATAAAAAATATATTTTATAACTTTATATAAAAAAAAATTAATGTGATAAGTTAGAATTTAATATTTAAAAAAAATCAACATTACTTTTTAACTCGTTAATGCCCAACCTTATTACTTTGACTTTTGGATCAAATTACAATGCCAAAATGTTTATGCATTATAAATCAGTTTGGAAGTTGGTACGTCAGCCATGAATGCATATGATAAAATATACATGTGAGTTTTATACCATTATACTAAATTAAATAAACAACTAAAATGTATGATATTCTAATAAAATTAATTATTAATTATTTTGGCAAATAGTATGATGTCTAGAACTGAAAATTAATTAATTATGTAGATATTAAATGATAATAAATAATGCATGAAAATGTGTTTTTATATCATACAAAGAACATATTTCATACAACATATTTTAATTATAACAACTGTTATATAAATATACCATACTAAAATATACATTTATCTTAAAATTTCATTTTTAGCATTAGCAGTTTGAATATTTTTAATTTATCTACACAGATTAATAATAAATATTATTGTTCTCAGTTCACTAAAATAATATTTAAAGATTAATTCTAGTAAATTAATTCATCGGAAAAATGAATGTAAAAAGGATCAATATTTAAATAATATATTATAGTATGTATAATCATAGTAAGTATAACAGTAGTTAGATACTAGATTTTAGATATATGTATAAAAAGAGTTTAATGTATGAGGATAATTTCTTCAGACAAAATATAGAGTATGTATAGATAAACAATAAATAAAAAAATCATTAATTATAAAATTGTATTAACATTTAAAAATAAACAGTCTGAATGGAAACATAAAAGATATACAATATATAGAACATTTGTAATAATTAATAAGAGGGTATTACATAACAAAATTAAATTTTGAATTACACATACAATATCATTCAAAACATAAAATAATAATTTACATTATATTCAAAGATAATATATTATCCATGATCAAATTAAGTATAGGTATACTAATTATGAAAAATGTTATTACAACAATACTAAAATTAATTTATTAATTTTTTTAATTCTCACAATTTTAAAAACAAGTATAAATAATGATTTAAACAGTTTGACATTCTAAACAGAAAAAATTAATTACTATTTTATGTACAATACAAGTTTTAAAATATATTGAATTAGAGAAAAAATATATTTTAACATTTTTTATTTCATTTCAACAAATATGACATGTTTTGTTTATTATTTAGAAAATAATTATTAACTAAATTAGTTAGTTTGTTTTTTGTTTTTTAAAGGCCATGTCATAGTTTATGTATTGTGTCATGACTGCAGAAAGTACAAATTCAGAAGAAAAGATACCTAAAATATAAATTGAAAATATTATAATATAATAGTTTTTAACATAAATAACATTTATTGATTATTAAAAATGAATATAAGATTTTAACTGTTTACTCACCATAAGATGATCTGATTAAATCAGCAACCAAATGAAGATCATTATTACTTGCAATTACAATGTATGTATTTGGTTCAAGCTCTTGTATTGCTCTTAATGATCTTCTTTGTTTTTCAACAATGCCACCTGCAGATTCTATTATTTGTCGAACAACAAACACTGATGGATGAATAACTCCTGGTGTTACATAAAATATTTTCCCTTTAAATAATTCATGACGGTTAGAATTAGATAGTATTTTATGTATTTTACAAATAACTTTCTGATCGACCGAAACTTCTTCAATAGTGTATATTGCTTCGCCTAAATTTAATAACAATTAGTTTAATATGTATAATCTTACATTTATATATTCTTATTATACATCAATTATCATTATTTAAATATTTAATATTTATTAATATACCTAAAAACATGTGCTGAGCAGAAGAATCCTTTAGCCAGTTTGCAGTCACAATATGTTTAACAGTTGATACGCAACACAAAAATTTAGTAGTTCTAACAGGTTCTTTCATTACTAAATGAGTAGCATCAGAGTATTTTTTAGCCATTATCCCACCAAGTTGTAGAACCATCTGTTGGATAGAAAACATAATTATAACAATAAATTTAAATATTACAGAAATATTTTTATATACCCGTTGTTCTTCTTTCCCCAAACCAAATCCAGAGAGCATAACACATGGTCGACATTCTATTGGTGGTGGATTAATATTTGTAATAATAATATCAGCTGTACTTAAGTCATTATTTTCTTGATCAACAGAATCCTGGAAACTAAGTCTAGGACGTTTTCTCTTCCCATGAACAGGATTATTGCGTACTCTATCATATAATTCTTGGGTAACATTTATTGGAATTTTCCATGCCCCTAAAAACCACAAAATATAAAATTTATTATTTTTTTAACATTTCTATTCTTCGTTTAAAATTACAATTTTATGATTGCATAAATGTTTTAAATTCAAATATACAAATTAATATAATAAACTTGTATTAAAAATTTATCTTACCCATTAAGTGAAGTACTAGGTTATAGTCAACTCTAAACGGATTGTTAAGATTAAACTGTTGGTACTTAGCATTCTCTGGCTGATACATGCATGATAAATGACCAAAGAGAATCTCATTTAACCATTGAACATTGACTACTGGCCTGTTAGTATCTCGAGCTTTCTTAACTTTCTTTCCATCCAATCTACAATAATTGTAAGTATAATCATTTTAATTCAATAAATATTTTTTAGTAATAATTTCACTTACTTTTTACTAACTAAAATATTGTTATCAGCTGAAAAATAAGAGGTAACTCTTGCACCTGTCAATTCTATCATGAATTTAACACGATTACGCTCATCGTTTTCAAAATTTGTAAGCGATATCAACATTTGACGACAAGGTCTCTCCTCACTATATGGAGTGGGAAAATGAAGAGCATACCAAGGTGGCATAAGCTGTTGCTTAATTATAATATCACTAAGCCAATAGGCTGTTATACATCTTTTACCATCACGTAAGCCCTAATAATGTATTAATCATTGAAATATGTTTTACAAAAAAAATATATTTGTTTATATTACCTGTTGTACAAGTGGGTGTTTTTGTGTTTGACAAAGTATATGCGTAAGACGTAATGTATAGGATGGTTCAATTTCTCCACCATGATCCAGAATGATTTTTTTCCAAGTTGACACATCGTTACTAGTATTTGAACATCGATCATATTCCACAATTAAGAACACACATCCAAGTAAACACTTTTCGGGTGGCACTAGAAAATAATTTGTTTAAACAATTTATACATGGAGATAAATGAGATTTTGCATACATTTTAGATTTGGATTGTGTCCAAAAAATCTAGCCTGATGTGGAAGTTGTTGATGACCAACAGTTTGTCCAGCAGCACTTTTTGCCAAGACTGCAGCTACCCTTACAGCCGCTGATTGATTATAATTAGCTGGTAACGATTTATTAGCTACTGCAGTTTGAACAGCTGTGCGTCCCACTACTTGAGCAGCACAGTTTGATACTGTACTATTAGTGACATTATTCAAAACTGTTCTAGACTATATATATATATAAAAAAAAAAAATGTTTAATATAGAAAATAATAGTTCGTATGTTTCCTAAATAAGTTTTGTTAATATAACACATAAGTAAATTAAGTTTACAGTAAACATATTGATGAATTCAAAATTAATGATACATTTCATGTAAATATATTTTAATAGTGAAAAACATTAGTCCTGTGGCTTTTACTAATATTATTAATAATTAACGAAATTAACAGCATACTTACACATTAACAAAACCAATCAATAATAGTTTAAATGTTTGATAAAAATATTATTTTTATAACTGTATACCACAAAATAAATACTGTTCTATTATTTAAACCAAAATATCTTAATACTATTTTTTAAAATCTATACCTGATATGTGCCTTGCGTATTGTTTTGTTGTTGGTTTTGATGTTGTGCAGCATGATGTTGTGCAGTCATCAGTCTTAATTGCCCAGCTGCACTTATTTCTTGTCCAGACATTTGCTACAAAATACATATCTTAATATATAAAAATATTAGGCAAAGTTGAACACACATATAGTTACACTACAAATTAAATACTTTATAAAATTAGTATGTTATTATATTAAATATTGTTTTATTAATTAATTCGCCGTCATGCTGTAATTAAAAAAAAAACAACATTGATTATATAATATAGATCACATTTAGTTTTTTTCTTGTAAACTACGACTTAAAATATTATTAATAATAATTATTTATAATAATATATTAATGATAGTAAATTCTAAATGTAACATTAAATTAAATAACTGTTTACTATTTTTGTTAAAATTATAAAATACATTTGTAATAATTATAATTTCAGTTTTATGATAGCAATATCAAAAAAATGTGTTTAATTATATAATGTGATATTAATAAGCCATAGATATTATTATTTATATGTTAAATTAGTAAAAATATGAAAATAAATATAATAGGTTTAGTTAAAATCTAAACAAATTTAGTGTTAGTGTATACAAAATAGATAGCTGTTATAGAATATATTAGTTTAAATATACTTAAATAGAGTAGTAACCTCATTTTATGCTAAATTTTAAGTATTATTGTCTTCTAAACAATGTATAATAAACTGATCATGCATTAATAATATGGATTAGCTTAATATTAAAAATTAACTCAAATAACTATGCACATAGTCATGTCTATATAGACAAAATTCAAAACAGCGTCGGTCCATCATGTTTTTACTTGTTACCTGTTGCTGAGTTGAAGTGGATGATGATATGCCATTTTGTAAACGTATACTTAACATATTAGCAAGTGCAGTTTTTGTCTTAGGGTTTACGACTAACGCTTGTTGATTTGATTGAGATGTTTGCTAGAAAAATATGATTTTGGATGCAATCAATAGCAACAATATTCTGTTTTTCCAAAAATAAATTAAACATTTGACTTTAAAGATGATTTTTTTTGTTATTGTTGTTGTTGTTGTTTAAAATGATAAGTTTATTATTAACTTTTATTGTAAGATATTAATCAATAAATTTTACATACAAAATAGAGTATCTCTCAAAGAAAAATAAACATACTCATAAATTATAACTTAAAAAAAAATGTATTTTATTATTTTATTATCTAATGTTTAATATTTTATTTTTTTAGTGTTAAAATAAACCAAATTATTAAAATAATGATTGAAAAAACATTAAAATATGCATTTATGATATTTCATTGCAACAATTCTTGGCACAAAAAAAAAAAAAAAAACAATTTAATTCATTTTAAATTAATATTACTTTTGATCGATAAATATATATAATTATTAATTAATCAAATTAAACTCTCCTTTTAAATATCAACAACTCAATTTTTAAATGTAATAATAATTTAATATATTAAGTGCATTAAATATTACATATTAAAATATTATATAAACATAAATTTTAAAATAAAATAAAAAAATTGTGATTATTTTATTAAGATCAATGTTTTCAAAAGTGAGTTACTTTCATAACAGCTGGATGGATGTAGTATTGTAGAAATGACAGTGATGCTAAGTTTTCGACAAGATACGGTAGGCTGTAGCAAATTGGTACATCATAGCTTAGTTATTCTGTATAGTAATATTTTTATTAAACCTACTAATAAAAATAATACTGGTTTTTGCATATAATATGCTTTATGTAAAATTGAGTAAATAATAGTAATTATAGAAACCTGTAACCGGAATTTTATCAAAAACACCAAAATTGAAAATAATATCAATCACCAAAAAGCAATATACCCAATCACATACACATTTTACCAAAAAAAATAACATAATAAATAATAGATATACATACTGCAAATGGTTCTTGACTTGGTGGTATTGATTCAGTTTGGTCATTTGTGGGTAATGTTGCTGTCTGTTGTGGTTGAACAATAGGAGTTTGGGCAGACGCTACCTGAGGTGATTGTACAACATTTGGTTGCATTACACCAGTAATTGGTTGATTAGAGACCACCTAATAAACAAAATACATTTATAAAGGATAAACATTAAGTGTTGATTAATTTTAACAAAATGTTACCTGCTGTTGCATCACTTGTTGTTTTTGTGTAGCATCCATTTGTAATTGTTGTAATCTCAATTGTTGTATTTGCTGCTGTTGTCTTTGATGCAATTGAGCCAATTGGACAGCAGACATGGTTCCAGAAGTTTGTTGATGCCCTATATTGTATACATTAAAGTAATAAATTGAACTGTGACAAATTTTACTATTCTAATCATACAGAACTTGTTTAGAAAAAATCAAATTATTTAAAGCTCAAAATCGAACCAAATTTATGGTGTTGTATTAGATTAGATATTTAAACTTAATTAAATATTATACTACAATTTTACAATTTCAAAACTAAGTTGCTATTTCTGAACCAATTACAAAATATAATTATATAAATTTAAATTTAAACTAGATATAATAAATGAAGAATTCCTTATATGATAATTAAAAATGAAATTATTTTTATTTATAAATATCCTATTTTTAAAATTTATGATAATAATCGAAAAGATAATTTGACATCATAATACAATTTACTTAAAAACCAGTTCCATGGAATCATGTGAATTTACAGTTTCCATGAATTTAGCCATTTTCTACTAAAAATTTTCACTTTAGAAGCTTATACAAAAACAATTAAAACTGTCGATTTACAAATTATTTTGAAGAAAACATTTTAAGAAATTTGAAAAATGAACTAAATAAAGTACCAAGTAGATACATTTTGCAGCCGAAAGAATACCTTACTTGTGGCAATCGGACCATTATGACTACCCAAAAAAATGTCTACAAACATAGGAAAAAAAATTCTTTGTAAAAACAATACAGTCCTTGCTTTGATCAGAATTGAAAATTTGCTATCAATATTATTCAAAATCTATTAATTTAATTTAGACTTCTTAAAAAAAAAACTATAATTTTTCATACTTTTTGGTCTTTATTATTATATGCTTATTCCTTAAACATTCTTATCCCACAACAAGACATCCATGTTTATTTACATAAATGTTAGCACAATCTTTATTCTGCTTTACAGATTATCACAAGAAAAATATTAATTTTTATTTATTGGATTTTGATCTAACTTATATGGTAATAATAATTTTATTGTTTGGAAATTAATTGTTTAATTTTTTAATTAATTATACTTTATAGTAACAAAAAATATTTACTAACCTTGTTCAGTAACAGTTGATTGTTGCCAAACAGTAGTTTGTGGTTGAGTAACTTGTTGATTGTTCACCAATGTGCTATTCACAGTTTTTACATTCGTTGGTAATCCAGTAGAAACCGTTCCACCAGCCATTTGTTGTTGCTGTTGCTGTTGTTGTTGTTGAGCTAACAACTTTAAGATAGTGTAATTATTATAAATAAGTCCTAACAATAACTGTAAAAATAATTTCTGATTTAGTAATTATTTCATATTATAAAAATTACTTGTTGTTGGCGTATTTGGCTCCATTGTGCTTGTTGTGCCTGAGTCATCCCAGAAGCAGATATTAGTTGATGATTAAGAGTACGTATAACAGTGGTCTGACCATTAGGTGTTGATGGTCTGATTACATTTGTACCTCCAGTTACACCTGCAGCTTGTTGTTGGCGTGCCTATAATACAATTATTTACTTATAAGTTATAAATTAAGGAAACAATTATTTGGAATGTCAAATAATACATTGAATTGTTGCAAAACAAGATTCCTTTGTTTTGTAAGTTTATTAATAAATGCCAATCGCTCAGAAGGATTCATAGCTTGTATTTGCTGATGTGTTTTTGCATCCATGTGTATCATTTGTTGTGGTCCATGCTAAATGATGTAAAAATATAAATAAATAATAATTTTTAACAAACACAAATTTAATAAGAAAAATAATATAAAGAATATTTACCGCAGACTGTTGTGACCATATTACTTGTCTTTGATCTAGTGGTTGTTGAATAGTCCTTTGAATAGTTAATGTTTGTTGTTGAGGCCACTGAGCCTGAGATGTTGGTTGTGTATTTGCAGTATTCATATTTACTGTTTGTTGTTGTCCAATTACTAAGGTTTGTTGTTGTTGAATTTGCTGAGGTTGTTGTTGATTAACTTGGACTCGAGGCTATAATATTACATTAATACATTAATATTATATAATATGTAATATGTATTATAATGCAAATATTAATGAGTGTCTGTAAGTTTATAATTATTATAAGGAGACATATATATTTGATTTAAATCCACAATATGCCAATATGGGTAATGAGTACACAACAACTTTGGTAATATAAAAAAAATGTATTCAAATAATTGTACCATATTAGTTGATGGATGAGCCATTCGCCACTGAGTAGAAACAGTTCCACCGCCTTGTTGTACTATGCGTTGTTGGAACAATAATCTCTGTTGTTGTTGTTGAATTAAGAGTTGTTGTTGTTGTTGAGTTGGTGGATTAGCTTGAGACTGTTGAAGCTGTTGACCATTAGATACTATGCAAATCTGAGAAGGTTGTGATGATTGAACATTTTGTATCTGAGGTTGTTGTTGTTGTTGCTGCTGTTGTTGTTGCTGCTGCTGCTGCTGCTGTTGTTGTTGTATGTGAACTTGAGTATTTTGAGTAACTTGTTGCTGTGTAAATTGGACTTGCTGACCATTGCTCGTTTGAAACTGTATCTGTTGAGGCTGAATTATTTGTTGTCCTTGTTGTAACTGATTAGAGTGCTGTTGGTTTTGTTGTAACTGAACAGTTTGTTTCTGTAATTGAGAAAGTTGACCCTGCTGTTGTTGACCTTGTTGTAGTTGAACTGTTTGCTGTTGAAGCTGGGAAATTTGAACTTGTTGCTGACCCTGTTGAATTTGAACAGTTTGTTGCTGTAACTGTGGTAATTGACCCTGTTGGATTTGTACTGTTTGTTGCTGTAACTGTGGTATTTGATTTGATTGTTGTACAGATTGAATTTGTTGAACGTTTTGTTGTTGACCTTGTTGAAGTTGAACATTTTGTTGTTGGCCTTGTTGAAGTTGAATGTTTTGTTGTTGCAATGTAACTTGTTGCTGTTGATTTTGAAGTTGTTGACTAGACTGAAGCTGCTGTACTTTTTGTTGCATTTGTATATGTTGTTGATTTTGTTGAAGGGTTTGTTGTCCTTTTTGCATCATTTGAAGATGAGTTTGTTGGCCCTGTTGTAACTGCATGTGATTTTGTTGCTGTATTTGTTGTTGGTTAGATTGAAATTGCAATTGTTGTCCATGTTGTAACTGAATTTGTTTTGATTGTTGCATTTGTTGAGTACGAATTTGTTGGAATTGGTTTTGTTGCTGAGGCATATGCATTTGTTGTTGAGATAGAAGTTGATTGCTAGCATGTGTTTGCTGTTGTAACTGCAATTGTTGAACTTGTTGTTGTGAAAGCCGTTGCAGTTGTGGGGTAGATACCAATGACATCATTTGTTTTGGTTGTGTATTATTTGATTGTGCTGTTCCTTGTGATACTTGAGGTGATTGAGTCTACATAAAATAATTATAACTTTTTAATTTAAACTTATTTATAATATACATAAGTATTGATTATGGAATTTTATTAAATTTTAAATTTAATTAACATTGCAATTACTTGAATAGTTTGAGTTGTTGGTGGTGTGGAAGGTTGATTCCATGGTAAACGTTGTTTTAACTGTTCTAAACCCTGATTTTTTGTAACAACAGCTCCAGGTTGTTCTACGGGAGCATCAAAATCAGCAAATCCAGTAATCGTTGATAATCCACTAGTTTGTAATTCTAAAAATTCATTTATATTAAAAATATTGCAATTTACCATTTGCAGTATGACATACTAAAAGGTTGATTTTTAGGAGGTAATTTTGGCCTAATAAGAAGTCTAGGATGATAATTAGCCTCAGAACATATTTCTTTGTTCTTTAAACAATCGATAATCCAATCAGGTGTGACAATTTTGATCTTATCTGAACATTTTGTTAATACTGCATCATACTTTTTCTATATAAAAATGTAAATTTATAGTCAAACAATTAATATTATTAGATCTACATTAAAATATTAATGTGTTAGAATACAAATAAGAAAAAATTATCAAACAATTTTTAAAAAATAATCATTACTATAAGTTTAGTTAAATGGCATTTATAGTACAAAATATGTATTCTACCTAGTACTTAATAATATATTATTTATATTTTAACTTACCCCAGATGGTTTGGTAACAATCAGATGAGTAGTTTTAATAAGGTCTAATGTTAGGGTAAAGGTACCTCCATTAAAAGTAACTAGAGCCCAAAGGACTTTACAATCATTTGCAGTCATTTGAGATACACATACAGATATTCCACTAAATATATTATCTTCAAACGGATTAAATGGTTTAGTTCTAAATTTCTAATTTTAAGGAAACATACAAATAATAGGTTATACAATATACAACTAATATAGTAAATATAATATTTTTTTAATATCTAAATCAAAATATCCATTGAAATTATTTCTAATGCACATTACTATATCAAACTTAAATGAAATTTAATAATAAATTAAACAAATAGTTAACTAATTATTTTTGAATTTCATACTCCATTAGATTTTTATTTATATTCATAAATAATTTATGGCACAATATTATTGTGTATCAATAAATCTACAAATATAAACTTTAAAGGATACGGTAGTAATTTGTTGCATATAAGAGACATACGAATCCATTCTGGGGTAACAGTAGTAATGTCATACAATTCTCTTGCAGCACTGACATCATCTTCTACATAATTTTCACCAACAATACAATGTGTAACTGAATCGGATAGTAAACAAGTTGACTCAGCATTGCTGTTTTTCAATGCTGATAATGCCTATAATGGTCAAAACATGAAAATTAACAATTTGTAATATTTAAAACAATACAAATATTGTATACAATATTACTCACTTCGTCACCGATGGAGCCACTGGAAAAATATACAATTTTCTCAAATAATTTCATATTGTTATCACCACCTCGCGACAAGGAGCTTTTGATATCTTCTATTTTACCAGATGAATCCATTTGGATTAATTGTTTCCAAACAAGTTTTAACCGGACATCATACTATTACTGGGGTTGTACGGAATATTTCCGAAATCATTTTGGTAATTCAATAAAACGGAACATAACAATAATTATTCTTCGACCACAGTGGATGGTGAATACAAACAATAATATTATAATTAAACAAAATTATTGGACACGTACGAACACACTATTAGATAATCAGAAAATCAAAATTGATTAGATATTTAAAAACGAGTAAAAAAATTATAATATTAAATAATAATTTGACCGCTGTGTTGTGATATTATGTCTCCGATTTTTCAGTAAGTATTCACTATTCACTATTCAATTTTCAATCCGTCGGCAAATATAAACAATCGTAATCAGACATGAAATTACGCATTCAGTGTAACCAACTGTACAAACGGAAATTGAAATTTGATATAAATTCAAAATACTGTTTGAGGACATCAATAGAATATAGATAATAAATACACTGTACTTATTTTTTATGAGGACATGACGCCACAGATTAAATAAAACCAGACAGGAGACTAAGCTTTTAGTGTCTTAGGATGTTGGCTCAAAATGTAAACAAAATAAAATTCAACCTCACGTTGTAGTGATAACATTCATAAAATGAAATTATTGTACACTCATTTTACCATAATATTGTACCAAAAAATATATTATTATCATAAAAGTTTTGTGTACTAATATTTTATTAATATTACAGTATTAAGTAAGTACAATAATTATAGTATCATCATCATCATCATAATTTACAACTTAAGGCCATTAAGGTCCAACGCTGCCATCGCAAACTTATTCCATTCTTCTCTATTGTACGCCATTTCTATCTGAGCCATTTCTTGAATTATTCTTAGATCCTTCACAATTGAATCCCTCCATCTTGTTCTGGGTCTGCCCAGAGATTTTTTACCTCTCATTTCGGCCACCAATGCTTGTTTAATAATTCGACCATCTGCCGAAATCAAGTCTTTTGCTTCTCATATATGAAAGAATATTTGATCTTCCATATAGCTCTTGTAATTTGTCATTATGTCTTTTTTCGAATTGTTCTGTTTCTCTGTTATATAAAAGGCCATATATTTTTCTTAATATTTTTCTCTCAAAGATAATTAGGCTCAGGTGGTTTCCCTTGGTGGTTGACCATGTCTCACATCCATATGTTAGGATAGTTCTAAGGAAACTGGTGTATAGGATTTTCTTTGATTCGTAAGATAGATTTTTTGATTTAAGTAAGTTCAATAATCTAAAATAGCACTTGTTAATCTATTTTTTATTTCATCATTCATAATATTTGCACTGTTTATGTTTACTGCGAGATACACTCCACTGATTCACTGATTCCAAAAAAGTAAGAAACACAAAAATGTGAAGAGTACAAAACATTAAACCTTATTATACATGCCTCCAAAATCATCCACCAGAATAATTAAAAACAGGATAGAAAAAACGATAGAGGAAAATCTGGGTAAAGATCAATTCGGATTTAGGAAAAACATAGGTACCAGAGAGGCAATCTTAACGCTAAGAATACTAATTAAAAAACAGATCAGAAGAAACAAAATTTCCTTTATCGATTTGAAGGCGTTTGATAATGTAAAGTGGAGTACACTATTCGATATTCTAAAAACAATTGGAATCAAGTATTATGACAGGAGATGTATCTATAATTTATACAAAAACCAAATTTTATTAGTACGTATAGATGGAAAAGAAAAAGTAGTAAAAATTAAACAGTGGGTGCAACAAGGCTGTAACCTATCACCGATGCTGTTTATTCTATATATTGAAGAAGTAATGAAAGAATTAAGGATAGAAGTAAAGCAAGGAGTTAGAATAAGTGGAGAAATAATTAACGCACTGAAATTTGATGATGATATTGCTTTTTGTGCAGAAACAGAGGATGACCTGCAAAATATTTTAACTGATGTAAATAAAATATTATGGGACAAATATAGAATGCGATTAAATAAAAAAAAGAAAAAGGTGTGCAACAAGATAAACTCTATTCAGCTTAACATAATTATGGATAACGCATGCATAGAACAAGTGTATCACTTTAATTACTTAGGAAGTAAAACAACGGAAGATGGCCGATGTAAAGATGAAATTCTAAATAGAATAACACAAGCGAAGAGGGCTTTCTAGAGTAAAAAACACCAATTAACCACTTAATGTGGACTTAGAGGTAATGAAAAGGTTCTTAAAAATATATGTATGGAGTATTGCCTTATATGGCTGTGAAACTTGGACAATAAGTACAATAAAGATAAGAAAACAAGAGGCCTTCGAAATGTGGTGTTATCGTAAAATGTTAAAGATTAAACTGATTAATAGAATAACGAATGAAGCAGTACTAAATAGAATAAAGGAAAAGAGATTACTATGGTATACCATAAAAGTTAGAAGAGCTAAAATGATAGGACTTCTACTACACCATGATAGTCTATCGAAAAGCGTCATAGAAGGCAACGTCGAAGACCATATCAGAAGAGGAAGACCAAGGATGGAATACATGAAGCAAATCATAATTGACATGGGGAAGAATAGTTATAAAGAATTAAAGGAACTGAGTAACGATAGAGGCGCATGGAGAACTGCAACAAACCAATCAAACGATTGAAGACCAAAAGAAGAAGAAGACCTACATATAGGTTATTATCTCTGTTTATAAAAGCCTTGTGAATAACATATAATCTAATAATTATACAAATTTATATAATTTGTTTGGTTATTTTCTTGGCGTTTGTGAATAATATTTGCAGATAATTTATTGGGAGAAAATTCAGAGAAAGTGGTTGAGAAGCTTAAATAGTGTAGTTCAGCACTTAATGGTAAATGACACTAAGGATTAGTTGGAGTAAATATGAGGTATTCGTTTGATTTAAAAGAAAGTTGATGAAAGAATGAATTATGATGTACCGGCACATGATGTACACAGTTGCTGAGACACCGCGAGAGCAGTTGAGTGCAAGATCGAACTAGATGCGCTCGTGACGAGACCAGCCTAGGCGAGGCGAGCGCGTATAAGTCTCGACGAATGTGTACTGCCTGGTACTTATGGATAGAAGGTATGAATACAGACTACAGAGCCGCAACTAAATTATGCGGATCCAGATGGTAACTATTATTTTAAAATAATATCCATTTATTTGGGGTTCTCATATAGATTAGTTTAGGTCCTTACGTTGGGTTCTATGTACTCCTGTTCCCACGGATAATTGCGGCATTGTATGAATAATATTAAAAATAGATTATTATTTATATTTTGTTATGGTGCATGGTTTTAGTAGCGTATTGATACAAAGTTGAAATGGCATTGAAAATGTTCTACAATAGATTAGCTCTAAATCTTTCCTTATTTTTTATTTCATATATTATTTTCTATGTTCTCTTTTCACTTCATCCGTCCACACTTATTCATATTTTTGATTTTTACAGAACTATTATACTTATACAAAATATATATTTTTTTTTATGTAAAATTAAGGCAGCTAACGTGTCATTAGTCGATATTTTATTACAAAAAAAAATATTATTATTACTATGGTTTTAAATAACATCTTTTTTTATTTAACTATTCATCTGTTTTACTTAAAAATATGTGTTCGGCAAGGTTAGGTTGGTGTGAGACGGCAAAATCAGAATGTCCAGGGGCAGCAAAAATCACAATACAGCACTGATTATATGTAAGAAATCCATACATGTTTTTATTTCTAGTTTGTAGATAATTAAATTTAAAATCCTAAATATGCCCACTGAACGTTAAAGACATCGATAACCAGAGTACCGTACTCAGAGATAAAACATAATAGTTAGGTTTCTCAATTTTGTCATAGTTTATTGAATCAACATCTGTGTTATTAATTAAAGGAGAATTAAATTGTGAAATTGTTTATGGACTTTGTTAATAATGTCTAATTTATAATACTTATTCACATATGTAGGGTCTTAGACATTATAATGTTAGTACGAAATATCCTAGTCGTGCAACTTTTAGTTTTAACCCAACCATCACTATGATTAATTTTTTTTAAAGATTGTTCTTTGGAAAAATACTCATCATATAAATAAAAAAATAATAATTTAATTATATAATATTGCTTAATTTTATTTATAATTAATTTTCCCGTTATACAATGTTCGGGGAGTCTATGCCTTGGTTTGGGATTTAAGCTCCCTAGCCCCTTCCCAAACAAAAATTGTGCTAATGACAAACACAGTTTTATATTGTTCTCCTTATATTTACCCACAATATACTTTATACAAAATATCAGTTCCATTGTTGATTTTAATTTAAAAATGTAAGGAGGGGTAAAAATCACCTGTTACACTCGGGCATAAATCCAAACTGATTACTCGATACCAAAGTTTTGCTTCTTATTCTCTTTTCTATACCTTTCACTAAACTTACATGCTATAACTTGTAAGGTTTATATCCCTATAATTTTCACATTCTTTTACATCAAATTTATCCATAAAAATGTGTACCTACTAATAAACTTTTTCTCTATTCCTACATCATGTTCTATCGCTTTCTTTTTTTTTCACCTTCTTAACCGCACTTTAATCTTCTTCTTCATTAAGTTCATATTTTATGTATAAAACGAATATAAAAAATACCTTGAAATTCCTTTATTTATAATATAGTCAGGTTAAACTAAGTTAAGTAGGTACTTGCAATAAATATCTATAAAAAAATATATTTATAAAAATAAATATATATAATATATTAAAAACAATTTACATAGCAAATATCTCAAAATATGAAATCCTCTTGGCTTCTGACCCTTACAACCCTCTGATACAATATGATTGATTTTAGTTGACCCACCCTAGAAAAAAATCTCCGTAATATACAAGAAACTTTAAACAGCGCTATATTTTTCTACTAAAAAGGTTTCGGAATAAATATAAGCAGCTATACACGATTATCATATTATCGTATACATTAATTACGATTTGGATAAAATATTGTTTGAACACGACATAATATTTTTGTATATTTTACGAGTTTCCATTTCCATAAATAAACTATGTTAGCTATGTTGGCTACACTATAAAGAATATAAGTAGAACTTTCACTAGTTCAATGTACTCGATTTAAGACGATTTCTCGATGTTCACTGTTCAGTCGTTCAGTGTCCATTTCGTTCGTGGTCTATCGTCGATATACAGTTTATTTACCGATGCCGATGACTTCAATTATTTCTACTTTTATTTTAAAGTAAGTGACCTATATAAATTATAATAATTAATAATAAAATTAATTGTCAAATGTATGATGCGTTTTTATTAAATTAAACAGAACAATAATTATTATATTTTGTATATTCTGGAAAAGATAAATAAATTGTAAACAAATTGCATTATTATATTTGTACATAATTAATTTTATTTTAAATTATATATCTAATTGATTTGTTTTTTAAAATATAGTAAATATTTTCATCGTTTCAAAGACGCATATTTCATTATTTTATATAAACTAATTATATCGTAATGAGTTAGAACGTTTACTGCAGAATTATTTCTTAAAAACTTATTTTTCAATGCACACAAATATACATTCTAATTTTTAGTACTTTAATATTATATACTAATGTACTGTATATACGATATACTAAACATCATTTACCAAAGCAATTATTATAGTTGGAATATTTTCTACTAGTTGCCCTTGAAACTTACTTTCACTTATATAATCTGTCGAATAAACAATAATAATAGTATGATAGTATCGTTAATGTATATACTGTACCTTTACATATAATATGAATTCAATTAGATACTTTTTAGGGGAAAAAAATAGATAAACAGAATATTCAGTAAAATGCAATTATTATTAAATTAGATAATTATAGATATACATGATACATATATTATTGTTTTCAATTATAATTAAAACATAAACTAGATTAATAAAAAATAAAAAATACATTTTAAAAATATTTACATTGCATTTGTGTAATAATTGTAATTTTTAAAACATTTTTAATAACTGCATTAGTTCACAATGAAAAACATACGTCAATTACAAATCTATTCGATAAGATGTCGATCGACTGCTACTTCGCATTCGTCAACAATTATCTCCGCAGGATCGTCTGAAGACTTGGAAGTGACTAACGAACTTCTTACGGCCAAACCTTACAGTCAGGTCCCAGGACCCACGCCATGGCCGATTATAGGAAATACTTGGAGAATGTTACCAATCATAGGTATTGTATAGCGTGAGATTAAACTAAATTGATCTTTACTAATAAATCATTGGGAAATATATTTAATATAATGTGTCTGTATAGGCCCGTATCAAATATCGGATTTGGCAAATGTTTCCTACATTTTGTACAAACAGTATGGAAAAATGGCCAAGTTGGGAAATCTTGTCGGTCGGCCGGACCTTTTGTTCGTCTACGATGCCGACGAAATCGAAAAAGTATACAGACAAGAAGGTGACACGCCATTTAGACCTTCCATGCCATGTTTAGTGAAATACAAAAGTCAAGTTCGAGGGAAATTTTTCGGAAGATTACCTGGTGTTGTTGGAGTGTGAGTTTTTATAATTGCCTTATACGCTACCCACATATAAATAGAGAGTTTATGAATCGAATGGTCAATAACGATATTTAAAAAAAAAATATGATCTCTCTATAATATTTTTTATTACATTTATTTAACGGACAAAAGTCCAAATAATAGTAGAATGATAACAAAGAATACTTAATAAAACTAATACCTAGGTTTTATCCATATATTCTTAGAATATTTTTTAATTCACATATCTAAGAATCGAAATAAGTTAATTTGTTATAATAAATTAGTTTAAAAAAAGGGGGAAGGTCGATTCCCTTGGGTCTTCAGAAAATTAGTGGTTTTATAATTAAGATTTGAATGCAATGATATTACACTAGAAAATACGATTCTGAGCAAAACTCAATATAATACAATATATTATACTGATAAGCCATTCCAAAAGATTACCACGTATGTACCACTACCTATGTGAATACTCAAAAAAAATTTTAAGTTCCTACAATCAAAACTTAATTAGTTATTATAAATTAAAAAAATTAAAAACAACAAAAACCGTAATTTTGCCGATTTTCCGTTATTTTTTGTAGTTTTAACTTTAAAAGCTCATAAAAAAAATTCTCTGTCACGATTTTCAAAATATTTTTAAATTGACTTAAGTAGTATATTAGTAGACTTTAATAAAATTTTCAAACCAATAAACCTAAAATTTCAGGACATATTAAATATTTTTGGAAAAAATTAAAAAACTCTATACTTAGTCAGAAAATTTTACCCCACGTGTATATTATTTATGTTAGTACTCAAACAAATTTTCAAGGCTATGCGATCAAAACTCAATTAATTATTACGAAAAAATAAAATTTTAAATAACAGAAATCGTAATTTTGCCAATTTTTCGCTTTTTTTGGCAATTTTTTTCTCCCATTGAAAAACTTTTGAGAAATTTAAAAAATGAGCTAAATAAAATACCAAATAGATGTAATTTTCTATTGAAAGCATACGCTATTCGTGTTGATCGGACTGTTATTTCTACTCGAAATTGTGTTTTCAGACATAAAAAAAGAAACATAATTGTAAAACTAATTCATTCCTTACCTCGCTCAAAATCTAAAACTAGGACTTCATTACATTGTCGCATAAAAAAATTGATTGAATTTACAGGCCACTCGTGAATCACATGTTAGTATTGACACATTACGTATATTTTTTAAATAAAATTGATTATTATAAAGTGTTTTGGTTATTTTATAATGTATAAAGTGTACTAATTGTACCTAATCAGGTAAGTATGTAAAATAATATATAAAAATCAATGTTTTTTTCTATATGCCAAGTCCTGATTAGGGTTCTTTGTCCTTATCCTTATGCAAAACAATGTATTAAATCACTTTTTAATTATGAAAACTAAGCGTCAAAAACATACGATAAGTGTTAATATGACTTTATATCTGAATTCAGGTATTGGATATAGAAAAAAAAATTTAAATGTCGTTATTGAGTACCTAAGTCTAATTAAATACGCTTGTACTAATGACATACATAATACATGTATCCTACATGTATAACTAGTGGCCTCATTTATTTCAGAAACATTTCTATGTATTATATTATTTGGAAATAACGTTCAATAATACTATTTAATACTATTTAATAGATATTATTTATTGAATCGGATAGATATGAATAGAAAATAAATCTATATATGAAATAAAAATAATATTCCTCTGATACAGTACTTGAATTTGGGAAGGAGTAAATAGATACATTTATTATCTCATCTTTTTTAAAAATATTTCAAAATAGGTACTCTTTCGAATAATTCATATAATGTATTTAGATCTTCAGGGAAAGCATATTCTTAATTTCTTTAACTCAAACACTTTATATATATTTCTAATTATATTTTTAATTTATTAATATTATTATTTAGACACGGAGAACCATGGAGAGAATTTAGAACTAAAGTACAGAAGCCTGTTTTACAACCTCAAACCGTTAAAAAATATATTCAACCAATAGAAGAAGTTTCTGACTATTTCATAAAACGGTACATGATCTATGATATTAACAGTGACATAGTTTGGTAGGGTTTTGGGTGTTCAAATGTTGACAATCTTTTATACATCTCATATTGTTTGTACAATATTCAATACACTATTATTAAAATAACAGACTACGTATATATTTATTATATAAATATAAATCTGGATCACCAAAATTAAGATAACATTCTAATTTATAACAGGATGAAAGAGATGAAAAATCAAAACTCTGAAATGCCAGCTGATTTTGATAATGAAATTCATAAATGGGCTTTAGAATGTATTGGTCGTGTAGCGTTAGATGCAAGATTGGGTTGTTTAAGGCCGGATTTACCGAAAAATTCAGAGCCACAAAAAATAATTGACGCAGCAAAATATGCTCTTCGCAACGTGGCATTATTAGAACTCAAGTATCCATTTTGGCGATTCTTACCATCCACTCTCTGGACAAAATACGTTTCCAACATGGATTATTTTGTAGAGTTAGTGTACTAAATTAATAATTACAGAATAATTTTGAAAAATTAATTCATTAAATCTAAGATAAATTATTATAGGTATCGTTAACTAAATTAATTTAATATTTTAATAGAATTTGCATGAAGTACATTGATGATGCAATGTTGAGATTGAAAAATAAATCGCTATCATTGAATGAAAACGAATTGTCTCTAGTAGAAAGAATTTTGGCTAATGAATCGGATCCAAAAACTGCTTACGTATTGGCATTGGATTTGATTTTAGTTGGGATAGATACGGTTTGTATATTTTCATACATAATATATTATGTTACAATTTTAAATTTTGTTATGTTTAAATGAATTAATAAAGTCATGTCTTTTCAGTATACTTTATTATCTATTATAATGACTTAATATAACAATATATATGTTACTAATCATTTATTCAAAACAATTATAAATTTACAAATGTTTTTTTTTAATTAGTTTGTTAGTATCTTATGGTGTTATTTTTGTTTAGATTTCAATGGCAGTATGTTCAATGCTTTATCAAATTGCTACAAGACCAGAAGAACAAGAAAAAATTCACCAAGAAATGTTAAGAATTTTACCTAATAAAGACGATAAACTTGATGCAAGTAAATTAGAAAAAATGGTATATTTGAAAGCATTTATTAAAGAAGTATTGAGGTAGGTAAATATTTTAAATCGTACTTTTATAATTAATTACGTTAGAATTAACGATTAATAATAAATCAATTATAGAATGTATTCGACTGTAATTGGTAATGGTAGAACATTACAAAATGATATGGTGATTTGTGGATACAGAATACCAAAAGGTGTAAGTTAATAATACATTTTTACAATTAAATTGCTTATTATTTTGATTTTTAAAATATTAATATTTTTTATGTAATATGGTTATAAATTATAATAAACCAGGTATAGAACATGAATTCAATATCCTGAAATTTTTTTCAGCCTTCCTAAATTAAAAACAAAATCTGAATCGTCCAATAAAATGATCAATAGTAACGTACTTACTTATTGTTATAATAATTTTTGAACCTTCAATGTTTAAAAATGTTATCAACTCTTTATAATTTGTATCTGAATTAAACAGTGTTATACCATAAATACAACTAATCATTTCCGTAAAATAATTTATATTTGTTGTACATTTAATATTTATTAGAATCTTTTAATTCTTTTTAATCGCAAAAATAATATCTTTCATTTTTATTTTATAGTATTTAAGTATTTGCAATCATTCAAAGATTATTATAATATTGTAACTTTATAATTTAGACCACAACATATACTTTATAAATATTTTTTTTAAATTATAGGAATATAATAAATTGTAAATCTATTTTGTTTCATAATAGATTCAATTAGTTTTTCCAACGATTGTCACAGGAAATATGGAAGAATACGTAACGGATTGTAAACACTTTAAACCCGAAAGATGGATGAAACAAACATCAGAATCATCGACAAATTATATTCATCCATTTGCTTCGTTACCATATGGCCATGGGCCGAGAATGTGTCTAGGAAGAAGATTTGCTGATTTAGAAATGCAAGTTTTTTTAGCGAAGGTAATATTACCAAAGCAATACAATTTTAATGATTGTGTTTCTTTAAAACTAAATAAGATCAAAAATAATAATAATAATAAAATAAGTAATAATTATATTTACAAAAGTTTACAAAAATTAAGACTGTTTTCGATCTCTTATGTTTAAATTTTACAATAATATTTTATATTTTATATGTTATAGTTAATACGATCGTATAAATTGGAATTTCTACACAAACCATTGAAATACAAAGTAACATTTATGTACGCGCCAGACGGTGAATTAAAATTCAAAATGACCGAGAGGTCGACATCATAACAAAATCGAGAAATGTAAATAAGAAAATTAATAATAATTGTTATTTGTTATATGTTTTTTTATTAAAAAATTTTGTAAGTAAATATTTATCGGCTTGTAATGTTTGCTGATTTCTCTATAAATAAACACCCTCATATGTGTAGTGAATTTAAATTTATGATATCCATTATAGGTGTATTATGACTTACAATTTTTAACTTAAAACTAAAAGTGTTCACTAAACACTTTTGTTCTATTTCTAAAAGTATTATCTAAAATGCAATCAATTTACAAAAAAATCACTATAAAAACTGTTTTTTCTCACATTTTCTGTGTATTATTTTTAAACTAAAATAGTCTAAATGCAAACTTTGATGTTTAACTGTTTTAAGTACAAATATATGCTTACTATTATAGACTTTAGTATTGTACAATGTATTGGTTGAAAAATAGTTTTACATATTTAATACTTTTATATTTTTACATTTATAAATGTATGGTCATTAATTTTCGTGCTGTATTGTTATTATATAAAATCACTTTAACTCTCAATTAAAATTTTTAAAAATTAACATAATTTCAACTTTAGTTATACATACAAAAAAAAAGCACACATCAATGTATCTAACATCTAACCTAAACAATATAGTTCTTGCAACGCACAGGATATAAAATGTGATCATTATAAAAATGTAAACAAAAGAAATGTTTCTACATTTTGTAATTGAAATTTATACTATATTTTATTAATTCATTCAAAATATTTTTTATAGTCAACAATGAAAATATAAATAAGTAAAATTCAGAGTTACAACTAGGTATCTAGAAAAGAAAAAGAGGAAAAAAGAAAAGAGGTTTTTAGCTTAAATCTTAATGCCTAAGTTTTTATGCATAACTAAAAACACACAAAGACAAAAAAACTCTGAAAAAATTAAACTTTATTCATTTTTCTATTATATGTATTATATTTATTTACTATAAAAAAAATTAAATATAATTATAATGTTACAGTTACGATCTCCCTAATTTTCTTGACATTCTGTTTTTACTTTTTACGCTCATGTTAACTCCGTTTTTGATAATTTTATAATTTCCAATTATAATAAATATCTTTTTGTCTTCACAGACGGTTCAGTTTCCCCTATTTCTGAAGGGTTTTCTTTTTTTGTCCCGTCTTTAAATATCCATTTCTCTGTTAATCTCCGTCCATTATCATAATCTATTTCAAGTGAATTCAACACGATCATTAATGCCCTAAAATGTTTTCTGTCTTTAATAATAACAATATTATAATACTCTCCCATTCTCAGTCTTACCTTCTTGCTATATTATCTAATCCTTTTAAATATACCTCCTCTTTATCTTTAAAATGAAATCTAAGATATTTCAACAAATTGCCTCTTCTACAAATTACAACTATATATTTTCAGATTTTATCTGGGTGTCGAGTCACATTAGTATCTGGGGTAACGAAATCACCGACTTTATTGCTACTTCTTATTTTTCTTCTTGTTGTGTTCAACCTTATGGTTGGTTTTATAGTTGGATATGTGATCTCCAATCTTCCCTATTCCCAGCTAATCTCTTCAGTTTAGTGTAGTTTGGTAGTCTAGTATCTAAAATTATTTGTTTGATAAACTAAGTTCTTGGACGTCCGCGGTACCTCTTACCTTCAAATTTTCCTTCCATTATTCTACAATTTAGTTCATTTTCGTGCCTCAATATGAGACCCATCATGTTCCATCGTCTTCCTCTAATGGTTTTAAGTATCATCCTGTGTTTATTTATTTATCTGAGTATACTTTCGTTGGTACGGTATTCTATCCAACTTACTTGCAGCATCTTTCTCCAACACCACGTTTCGAAGCTATCGAGGATTCGTTGTTCTTTATTTATTATCTACATTTCGCAACCATATAGGGCCACATTCCAAACATATATTTTTGTGAAGAATTTTTTTAAAATACTCATATTATTGGAGTATAACAATTTCTTCTTATTCATAAACGCTGACTTCGCCTGTGCGATTTTAGGATTTTATTTCCATGACGCATCTGCCGTCTTGGTTAATTAAACTGCCTTTCTCGCTACATTTACCAAAAATTTCGTCATTCCTTTTCTTTTAAATGTTTTATTTCGATTTCTTACCAAATCATCGAGAAACACTAAAGTAAGCTTGCTTACCCTCAGTACAAGAATAGTCAGATAACCATCATTAGTAGGTATATTTCAGTTATTAAATATAGAATAGCAAATGAATTACACACATATTGAACAAGGTTTTTAATTTTAATATATTATACTGAGGCATAAATTTATTATGTAATATAATATATATATATATGCATAATGTATGTATATAAGAATTATATGATAACAATAAATAGATATATATTAATAAATATGTACCTATTTATAAATTTATAAAAAGAGGGAATGTAAAAAAAATATATGTTACCAATTTCCTAGTTTTAAGTTTTTTCGTCAATAGAAAGTTCATTTTTTTATGTAAGCGTTTTGTAAACGTTCTAACGTATTCCTATTTTAACTTTGTTGTTTTGTTTTGTTTATTTATTATTTTCTTCTCTCTCTCTCTATCTATCAATTGTTGATTATTATTTTTCTGTTGAGTTATAATATAGAGCAATAAATGCTCTATTATTAAATAAAAAAATAAAAAGTATCTATTAAGTAGGTACCAATATTGGCTATTATACCAAATGTACTGAATACTGATGGATTTAGCGAAAAAAATAAGTTATCTTTTAAATGTGTAATAATATGAGCACATATCATTATGTACGTACTTATGTAGTAAGTAAGTCGATGACCAACAATAAAATTCAATACGCCCATTGATTAATTATACATTGTATAATTAATCAATGATACGTCTTTAATACGCTTAGCGATTCACGTTTAATGTCTTCAATTGACTCAAAACGGTTTCCCCGGAGCGATCGTTTGAGTTTGCTGAACAGCCAGAAGTCACACAGAGCTAAATCAGGCGAATACGGTGGTTGTGGAACAATATTGGTTAAATTTTTGGCGTAAAACTCACGAAGAATCAATACAGTATGCGACGGTGCATTATCGTGGTGCAAAAACCAAGAGTTGTCGGGCCATAATTCCGGCCTCTTTTTACGAAGAGCTTCACGCAAACGACGCATAACACTTAAATAGTATTCCTTATTGGCAGTTTGGCTGGTCGGAAGAAATTCGAAATGCACCAAACCTCGATAATTGAAGAAAACTGTTAACATGATTTTGATTTTTGACCTGCTTTAACGTGGTTTTTTCGGCTTCGGCTCACCTTTGGCACGATATTTGACCGATTGATCATTTGTTTCCACGTCGTATGCATAGATTCAATACTCATCGCCAGTAATACGTTTCATGACATCCTGGTAGTCGGAAAGCATTGATTTACAGACGTCAACGCGACACTGTTTTTCGAAAAAATTGAGCGATTTTGAAACCAATGCTATTAGTAGAAACATGCCTTCACTTTTCTTAGGGCCAAATGATTTTTCAAAATAGTTTTCACTGATGTTTTGGATATTCCAACGATTCCAGTAAGGTCCCTGACTATTAATTATCGATTTTTGAGCACCAATTCCTTGATTTTATTGACGTGTTGATCATCAGGTAATGTTAATGGCTGTCCTAGACGTGGTTCGTCGTCAACGCGTTCACGACCCTCTTTGAAGAATTTGTACCCATCAAAAACACTTGCTCACGACATACAATTATCACCGAAAGCCTTTTGCAACATTCTAAACGTTTCGACATCAGAAATTTGATTCCGCACATAAAATTTAATGGAACTTCTTTGTTGAATAATTTCACTCATTGTAAAAATCGCCGAATGCACTTTTTGTACTTCAGAAAGACAAGCGTATACTAAATACTAATGATTATTTTGATGTAACATTTGTCACAGATGTCACTGACAGCCATACTAACCTAGATAAATAAATATTTCGACGAATGTGTTCCCACGCTAAATTTAAATTAAAAAGTCTTACTACTTTTTGCCCACAGTATTACTTTTATTATAAAAAAGAAACAAATATTAAAATTTAACAATATAAATATATATCTTGAATACTTTCTATCTCACCATCCCGAAGCCCTGCCTGATATTGAGGGAATGTAGTGACTCAATTTAAATAATCCAACTTACATATATATACATATATACCAATCTCCCTTTCAACTATTTAAATTATACATATATATTGAGCTATTACAAATGTCTATGAAAATATTATGTTATTTTATATGGTTATTCTTGAAGCGACGACGTAGCAGTACACAATAACGCATAAAATAGTAAACGATATGTACAGTAAAGATAATGAATGAATTGATATACTACTACTAAGTTTCAGTGATGTAGCAAGAGGACAGAAGCGAAACTAGTGATAAAATTTAAGGGGGCTATAGGTCTATATCCCTAAATTAAAATATTTTTTAAAAAAATGTTGAAAATTGACTTGTTATTTTAAGGGGCTATGAGTAATTTTAGGGGACTAAGCTCCACCAGCCCCCCCTAGTTGTGCTTATGCAAAAGGGAATGTTGTTGGTGTGAGAACATCCCCAATTTGACCATGTTTACTTACTACATATATATAATTAAATAATAAAAGATAAATTATTTTAAAATATAATCATAATATGTAAACTTAACTATGTAAATGGCATAACAGTGGTCAAATAAAAATTACAAAACTATGTATACCTACCTATTTTTTTTTAATTTATGGTTGTTACTTTTCATATCCTACCCCCATCCCGATTGGAAATTTCTAGTTATACACCTGCTGAGTTATACACGTATTAATTTTAATTTTAACTTTTTAAAACTGGGACAATCGGTACGATATTCGTGAAATATATTTTATTATATTAATAGTGATATTATGATTATTAAAAAAACAAGTATACCTTATATACTTAAATACTATTGTATATTATACTACTAAAAAATACTTTTCTCAAAACACGCGTATGATATACAACTTATGATTATAAATTATCCGGATGGTTCGTTAAGCAAGGAAAAAACAATTGTGAAATTACTGTTGCCTGATTAGCATTAGGTATCGTCCTTTCACTGTAAATTTCATTTTTTTCGAACCGGACTAACAGGTTTTATCGTTCATCAGCAAATGTATACAGAGTGTCCCGTTACAGGATTTACAGATAATATTATGAAAACTTATGAACAAATACAATTTTTCGAATTCAATTTTTGCTTTTATTATAATAACATAAAGTTGGTGTTAGAAAACAATTTATTTTAAAAATAATAATAATAACAATGTTTACGGGTAAATACAAATCTTAATTTAATCAAGATACCTATTAATAATATTTAGAATCTTTTTTTTTAATAGGCTAAACATATATAAGTGTGTAAGGACTAAATGATAAATTAGTACGTGCACTACTAATTTTCAAAATGCGATACGTCGATACGACAGTATTAAAATATAGTTATATATTTGTTTTATTCAATATAAATAATATAATCCGTAATCCAATTAATTAATTTAATAAAACAGAGTATATATATATATTGTCGTTTAATTACTTATTGAGATACTTAATATATAAATGCTTAATGGATTTTAAATCATTATGTAAAATACATATAGGTATTATGAAATTATCATTTGTTAATTCATCTCACGGTAAAAATACAAAAGAGAAAACCTCAACCATGTGATGTAGTCACAGTTACTAACATCACGTTGTTAGTATTTGTTGTGAAGTCAGAACGTCTTGACCATTTTATTAAACTTAAAGTTATTCGGTTATTACGAATGTTCGTTTTATTTAATAATTGTGGAAATTTAAATATTGTACTATTGTGATGATAATGTGTTCTTACTTATTTACTTAATCTAAAAGTAAATATCACAATTAAAATGTTAACACTTTTATAAAACACATTTTGGCATTTTTCACGTAACCTAGTGAGTATACCACGATAAAATTTATAAGTAATGATTTTAACATTTAAATACCTATAGGTTATATTGGTACAGAAATAAACCTATACTTTTATTTAAACAATAGTGTTAATAATTTGCGTATATTTACCTAATATAGTAATAATAATTGTTTAAAATGTATTATTCAAAACTATAAATAATAACAATGTAAAATTAATTCCTAATTCTATTAATTTTATTATTTTTAATAGATACTTTTTTAAATTTTAGTTAATTTTTTGTTTACAATTAAAGGTATATAAGATACAATATAAACTATTCTGTATTATATTTAAAATACTTTAACTTCCTATTTATAAAGGTATATAGTTATAAGTTAAATTTGTGATAAATGTCAGAACCCTCGAATCAATTACTACACGGTATTTAAGTTTTTAATAATTCAATGTCGTCTAGATATTCAAAACATGCCTATTATAATATTATTTATAATTTTGTATGTTAAAGTATTGGACAGGTTAATTGTGAAGCTATATTTGTGCTGATATAAACACTTTTATCACATTCACACTTCGAGAAAGCCAGTACCTATCTATAATATTATTATAATTTATACCCAGCACCTAAATTATAGTCACTTTCTAGCTGCATATTATATACACAAATGATAAACATGATATTATATATTATGGAAAACAGTATAATTAATAGCAGGGTTGTGTTTAAGTAGAGCAAGGGGGCAATTGCCTCTGACGTCAAAATTTTCTTATTGAAATATCGGCGCTAAAATATTTTTTATGTCAATTAATATGTATATGATGGGGGGGAAGTACAAAGTAAATATGCAGTGTTAAATGTATTTTGTCCCTAGCGTCTTACTCTAAACCCGTCATTAATTAATAATTATATTAATAATCAATTAATTAGTAGATACTCATTAAATAATAATAAATTATTAATTAAATGTTTGTATCTAAGTTTTATGAAAATGGCATAATATATTGTTAGGCAAAAAAAAAATATTAATATTATTTATTCTATGAATTGATATTATTGCAAGTATTGCATATATATTAGTGTATTAGTAGTTATTACAAAAATAGTAAAATGATATGAAAACAACGAAATCAAAATATTATGTATTAACTACATTATTTATGTTTTTCAACCTATTCTATATGTGATCATTACAAAAAAAAAAAATTTTATATATTTTTATACGACCTTAAGTTGTTTATAAATAATATTTATGTATTTTACCCGAAATTGAGCCGCAACCTACAGATTGAGAATATAATTTAATAAATTAAAGATAAATTATTTTAAACTTAAAAAATTATTGTATTGTAGGTATTTAATTTTTAATATTTTTAGATTTTGAGCGAAACGAGGAATGTATTGATTGTACAATGAATTGTGCTTTTTTATGTATGAAAACATGTTTTTAAGTAGAATTAATAATGGTCCGATTAGTAGTAGGATACCTTCGATAGAGAATTTTATCTAGTTGGTACTTAATTTAGCGAATTTTTCAAAAGGTTTTCTTTGGAATAAAGAAAATTATGAAAAATATTTGAAAAAACTGCATTATTCACGGAAACTGTAATTTTGACGATCTTGGTTTTAAATATTTTATGATAATTAATTTTGTCACATTGTTTGATAAATAAATAAAATGTATAAAAATAAATATTATCAGTATATTGTTTATCTGACTCAGCTTAACTTAGAATTATTTTTTAGAATACAATAGCATTGCATTCAAATCTTAATTATAATATAACACAATAACATTCCACCACAAACTTCTCCGAGGAACGAAGGGACGAAAGAGGTGCACACGAAGAATTGACTGCCCGTTTTTTTTTAGATTTAAATATTTAATAAATATTTTAACGCAGACTAATCATAGTTTTTAAAAATCCATTTCTATAAATGGATTTTTAAAGTTTAGACAGAGCTATCCGTTAAAGAGTCTAACAATTATTTATTAATACATACTATTACACTGCATGTGCCGTCAAACTGCGGGATATAAAAATATGTATAATACAGGTATAATGTGAATATATTATGAGTAACATTTTTTTGATTGTTTGGATACATAATATAATTATTACACGTTTGATAGAGTACAGTTCTTAAATTTTAATTGATATCTTATAATAAATCATTATAATATGCAATGTGCTTACAGGTCATAGACCAATTATAAAATAATGTCAATCTTAGCAAAACGACTATGGAATTCGAAAATTACAATTTTTCGTACAAAGTCAACGTCAGTTCTTACAAGCGTATTGCAAGATGATTTAAGTATTACTAAAGAATATTCCGAACTACCGGGACCAAAATCATTACCTTTATTGGGTAATAATTGGAGGTTCATGGCATATATCGGTAAGTTTATTAACATCATACAATAATTATAGAATCAGTGACAGAGTAAGCAAGAATATGATAATATTTAATTATTATATATGATAAATGATAATAAATATGGTGGGTCAGTTATACAGTTAGAAGTTAGAATATTATATATATTATACCTAGAGCTTTTGTATTATTGTATAACATGTTATCAAATAAAAAAAACTATGAGAACAAAATAGCAAATGAAATTCCATAAATTAAAATTAATTCAGATAAATTCGATGGTGAGTTGGTTTAAAATATTATCTTACATCATCAAAAAACAATTATTATCCTTGTATAATTAAATGTTATTTATTATAAATTATATAAATGTAGCATATGGTAGGTATATTATATAGAAACTATAACAATCATAATTTACAATTATCATAATCAAAACATTGTTAGATACACTATTTAACTATTCTACTTTATTAATTTATCATTATACAAATACAAAATAGTCAATATACTATACCTATATTGAGTAGGTATATACAACAATTAGAAGTATGCCCAATTTTATAATTATAAATTAATTTATTTGAAAAAAAAAAAAATTGTAAAATCAATAATATTAATATAATAAAATAAAGAGGAATATCATATGAAACTACAATATCAACTCCTTATTGTGTATTTAATTACTTATATATTTTCAATATATTACCATAAACCTACATTTATTTTTAATGTTGTACATGCAGGTGACTATAAAGTAACTGAAATTGACAAACTATCACTAAGATTATGGAAAGAATACGGAGATATTGTGAAAATCGAAAAATTGCTCGGAAGACCAGACATGGTGTTTTTATATGATGCGGATGAGATTGAAAAAGTGTTTAGAAACGAAGAACTCATGCCACACCGACCATCAATGCCATCGTTAAATTATTACAAGCATGTGTTAAGAAAGGATTTTTTCGGCGAACTAGCCGGAGTTATAGCCGTGTATGATGTGATAATTATAATTATATATATAATTATAATTATTTATATTATTTATAAATTTACAATAACTAATAATAATACTTAAAATAACATAAAAACAAACAGTACGCTCCATGGCTTAAAAACGTTATTTAAAACGGAAAAATATGATTGAACGTAATCGATAAATGGAAAACGTAATTATAAAAACACATCAAAAACAAAACATATCATTAAACATAAAAAGTAATCAATATAAAATAATCAATAATCATTAACGTAATATTACTAGGATTTTGAATGAAAATGTTATATTTTTCTTCTTCTTTGTCAGACGATATATGCCATTCCCTCCAAAATTTGTTTAAGATTTTGTTATATTATACCCATTCGATAAACGAAGACAGTATATACGAGTGTAATCACACATACGTTTTAATTTTAACTTTATCACAATCCTACAAAATATTATATTTACATTCTAAATATAAATAAATTTAAATATGTAACATGTAATTTCGAGACACTATTAAAAATGAAAATAACAATTATATTATTATTTAATAACAGTAAACATAAAAATTGAATGACGTTTAAATTGTATATTATACTTTTTCATGATTTAAACTATAATATACACATTGCACACATTATTATATTGTAAATAACAACACAACTTATTATTTATTAAATTGATATACAATTATATATATATATACGAGTATATACGCGTGAAAGGCGAAACCTATATAATATTATATTTGACCGAGACTACGAGAATATAATATATTACCTACATTTTTGATTTCACTATAACGGTATACAATGTATTTTATATTAAATATATATTTTAGACATGGTGAAAAATGGTATGAATTTCGAACTAAAGTACAACAACCTATGCTGCAACCGAGAACAGCAAAATTTTACATTGGAACTATTGAAGACACGGCAACATCCTTCGTCAACAGGCTAGTAAATTATTTTATTTTATTAAAAAATATTAGGTAATTTTTATTTATCTGCAAATGATTGTGAGACGTTAAAAGCACTTACAAAAATTAAAAATTTTAAATTAATATTAATTCATTATATTATGTATATTCAAAGTAAATATTAAAAAAATATATATGTATGTATAAAATATAAATATGATTATATATATATTATATACATATAAAATAGTATAAAAATAATCAAAATCAGAATATTATTATTATTATCATTATTTTCTATACAGGTAAAATTTAGTAGTTTTTTTACTAATATCACAATTACTATTAAATAAATTATTAGATAGTAATAATAAATAATAATTACTATGTATTTTTTATATACTATACAGAATCAAAAAAATTAAAAATAAAGACCAAGAAGTTCCAGAAGATTTTTTAAACGAAATTCACAAATGGTCACTCGAATGTAAAATAAAATAAAAAATAAATATTTAATAGAAAACTAAAAATTACTAAATATTTATTTTTCTAGCTATAGCCCGAGTAGCATTAGATCAAAAACTCGGTTGTCTTGAAGATGAACATGCGGTAGACTCAGATACGCAAAATCTAATAGATGCTATCAATGTATTTTTTGCGAATGTCCCAGAATTGGAATTGAAAATACCATTTTGGAAATTGTTTAGTACTCCAACTTGGAGAAAGTATATTAATGCGTTGGATACGATTACCAAGTGAGAATGTATTTAAACTTTAATCTTAGTTGTATTGAAAAAAAACTCAATTATAATTATCAAACCATTAATTCCCATTATAAAATATAATATAAAATATTCCTATTTAATCAATAATTATTATTATCTATAGATATTTTATATTTATAGTGTTACCTCCAAACACATTAATCGATCATTAGATCAACTGTTATCTGAACAATCTTTTCGCCCAGACAATCAATCGTCTTTATTACAAAGAGTACTAAGCTTAGATCCATCAAATCCAAAATTAGCTCAGATACTTTCACTGGACATGTTCATTGTTGGAATAGACACGGTAAAATTGCTTGCTAATTCTTAAATTATAAGTATGTAATCTATATATGTATATATTAATAATTATTCAAATTTATATTTACCGCATCTAAATAATATATACAGGTTGTCCCAAATCTATTCACTAATTGCAATATCTCCGCAAAAATATAAAAAAATTAATTAAATATTCGAATACAATTTTTATTTTTTTTAATTTCACCACGAATTAATAAAAATTTTGCGTGCCACGATATTAAAATATTAAATTATTAAAAATAATGACGTCGGACATATCATTTCTCCAATAAATGTAAAACCTAAAATTCCTAACCTAACCTAAAATTCCTATAATTCGACATCTTGATTAAATTAAGAGATCGACACGTCAAAATTCTTATAGAAATATGTTTCTCTTTAAAATGGCTATCTTCAAATTATTTACATAATTTAAAAAATAAAGAGTTTATTTTTTTACTTTTTTCTGGGACATATTTTTAAAAAGGAAATAAAGGTAATATTATAGTCCGTTGCCTAAATAATAATTTGAAAATACTGTATTCAAAACTTTAAATTTTTCACAGAGATATTGAAATTAGTAAATAGATCTGGGACACTCTGTATAGTAGCGTTGTCATTGGTGTATATATATATATATATATGTGTGTGTGTGTGTGTGTATATATATAGACTTCTGCAGCTCTTGCATCGATTCTCTATCAATTAAGCCGGCATCCAGACAAACAGAAAAAACTTCGGGAAGAAATACGAAACGTGCTTCCAAGTTCCGATTCCAAGCTGACTTCTGATAAACTTGAACAATTGCAGTATTTAAAAGCATGCATAAAAGAAACATTAAGGTTAAGTTATCGTATACCTACCATATATACGATATATCATATATCCAGTAATTATTCGCACGTGTTACCTAAAATATAAAATTCATTTTGTTGTGCATATATAGAATGTATCCAGTAGTTATTGGAAACGGCCGTTGTATGACCAAAGAAACAATCATAAGTGGATTTAAAATTCCAAAGGGGGTAAGTTTTATAAATTAATGTAATGACGTAAAACGTAATATCTAATTGTATAAATAATTGATAATTTATACAAATATATATCTTTAACGAATGAAAACAAATAATTAACATATTAAATTATTTTCATTATCATGCATTATTAGTATATTATATAATTAAATAGCTATAAGATCTAATACATTACCTACACCATAATTATTATGTATAGATTTTATATTTTTATATAATATCATAGACAAAAATTGATTAAAAAAATCAATTTTATAAAACATTATAATGACGGGTGTACACCAAGCCGACAAAATAACTTTTTGTTTCCCAACAAATTTGCGATAAATAGAAGACAAAATGAAAACAATTATCCAAACTCGCGACAAAATTCGTGTATCTAAAAACATTTTTGTGTCCGTTTGAAAGTGGTAAACATAAAAAAGGGTTTATGATTATATTATAATTTGTTTCATTTTTCGAAAACATCTGATTATTTTAATTAATAAATACAAGTACAACATAATATTTTATCTCTGTTTCCATTTTGTATTTTTGGTGTAAACAATGTTTGTGTTATTTTTTCTGTTTCAAATTTAACGTCAAATTTAGTTTGTTGGTGTTTTGTCTTTGTTTTTTGTTTTATCGACTTGATGTAAACCGACCGCATAATGAACAAAACATGTGTACTTTAGGATGTATAAAGTCAATTTGTTCATAAATTATTTTGTTTCAGGTACAAGTTGTGTTTCAGCATTATGCAATCAGTAACAGTAGTAGATATTTTACTCATCCGGAACAGTTTTTACCAGAAAGATGGTTAAAAGGAAGCAAATATAAACATCATCCGTTTGCTAGTTTACCCTTTGGATATGGAAAACGAATGTGCTTAGGCCGAAGATTTGCTGATTTGGAACTTCAAACAGTTGTATCTAAAGTATATTATCCACGACTGTACGTTTTTTGATTATGGCAAACAATTAATTTAAAATTTTATTTTTAAGATCTTTCAAAATTTTGAAGTTCGATACGAGTACGACGATTTAAACTATACTGTTCATCCGATATACATGCCGGATGGCCCGTTGAAGTTCAAAATGATAGAAGACTAAAGTTAATATTATGTTATGAATATTGTTTTTATTGTATATTCGTTTTTGAATAGTGATTAATAATAATCTTACTGTAAATATGAAATAATCGAATTGTTATATGTATATATTATATACCTACTCGTATACAGAGTCGGACCATCCTATGATGTAGACATGCGATCGCATGGTAGGCCCTAACCTCATTCACAGAGGCAGGATATTAAATAACCGGCCTAAAATTTTTTTAGCAGTATAATTTTCCTTAACAACCATATAATTGCATGGTTTAGAATTTTAGATCATATAATACCCACAAAGAGGAATTTTCAATAAACCGCTATAACAATGCATTGTAATGATTATTTTTATACGTTATTGTTATACCTTATACCTATTATTTGCGAGCATAATTCGTGTTTATAATTATGATTAAAATAATAGCAATTACCAGTATTATATTAGTATAATAGATATTACATTGTATTTACTATTTTTCGTGAAGGGAAAAAAAACTACCTAAATCAAAATATTATATTATTATTTATGCCATCGATCGAGTGTCATCTAACCTTTTTGGACATGGCCGGTGTTTCAGGTGAAATGCCTATGGTGTGGACCCTTTTTATACTGATATTTTTAGAATGAAATTATAAATTCAAAAAAGATATTATATTTTATACAAATATTTATATTTATTAATAATAAGTAGGGAAAGTTGGTACACTCAACGTACAAAGCAAGAGAGTTATATTTGATGAGCCCATACAATTGAATTGCACGGTAGGCCTAGTAAATATAAACTAGTAAATTCTGGTACTACTATTCTACTAGTCTACTATTCTGGTATTCTCTGATACTCTTATCTTATTTAATATTCAACATATTATTATATCATGTTTATGAGTGCGGAAAATAATTAATAACATTATACTATTTCAATGGTTTATTATAATTAATTATATAGTACCTATTAAAAATGTTGTTAACAAATGAATTAATTCCAGTTTAGAGTAGATTTATGAAACCCTAAGAATATATTATTGTTTTAAACTATATACTAGCTAGAGATTAGGTCATCTATTAGGAAATTATGTTTTTTTATTACACGTTATACCTACAACACACACATAATACATATACTGTATATGTATGTATATAACATATACTCAAATATTAGAAAGCGGTCACGATTTATTTACAATTTTTGAATACGCGATTCTGATTGGTCAGTTGGCAGTAGGTATAGTCGTCGATTTATAGACATAACTGTAATAAAAATAATAAGTACATTATAGTCTTTATATTTCCAAGTAGTACCTATTTAATGTTTCTTTATGAAAAAAAATTCTTTATAGTTATTCGTATAAAAAAAAATTATAATATATAATATTATAATATTTATAATATATATAGATGATGAGATACAATATATAATGTACCTATAGCTGCATTGCGATAAAAAAAAAAAATGTAATTGTTTTAATACATTGGTATAATTGTATTGTTATATTATATTATTAATTCTTTAAACATGAGCTATTAAACAAATAATCTAAAGAAAATTCGTTAGTCTTTCGTCGAATTTAGACCGCTTTGAAAAACAATTTATAAATAAAATTATTTTATTTCACAATTGCAGACTGGTAATTTACGCAAAACATATAAAAAAGATCATGTTTAGAACGTTGTAGAAAATTAGAAACACATATTTCTATATAAAGTCTGTGGGTAAACGTAGAAATTAAAAAATCTTATTTTTTTATACGATACATATAGTCAAAGTTACATATCTACTCAGTGTCGGATCCAGGGGGAGCAATCGCCAAACCCGTTCCATCAAAAAAATTGAATTTCACTTATGAACATTGTCGTTTTTAATCTTCTCTGTAGTTCTTAATAGTTCTAAAAAAAAAAAATGATAGTTCGCCTCTCTTCCCTTTAACAAATATAGTACCTATATATATACGTTTTCCGTACCAAATTGTGCCTACTTTATTTAGCTCATTTTTCGAATTTCTCAAAAGTTTTTCCTTGGGAGAAGAAAAATTACCAAAAAATGGCGGAAAATCGTCAAAATTACGATTTCCGTTAATTTGAATTTTTATATTTCATGATAAACTGATAACTAATTTAGTTTTGATCGTAGAAACATGAAAATTTTTTTGAGTAATTTCATAGGTAATTTACACTGTATTTTTAGTATAATATATTGTATATCTGACTAAGTTTCGCTCAGAATCGTATTTTCTAACGTATTAGGTACAATTGCATTCTAAATATCTTAATTATAAATTATAATAAACGCCTAATTTCTCTGGGGACTGTCCAGAATTAACTTTCCCGCTTTTTTAATTACAACAAAACAAACAATTAAAAAAAAATTGCTATACTTGTTTGTTTTATAATTATAGTTATGTATTATAATTTATAATAGTATAATACCATTGATTATGGAATAGAGTAATAGACTATAATTATTCTATAATCAGTATAACCAGGGCCGAATAAAGAGTGGGGGGGCAACGTTCCCGTATTTCTCCTAGTTGCAATTTTTGAAAGGGCGATAAATTTTGACTGGACTAGCAAATTCCATCTAATATATATATATATTTTTTTTTTGTAGAACTAAGGTAGAATAGATTGGCAGCTATCGTGTGATAAAAATATCGTGTTACAAAAATATTATTGATGGTTTTAAATATAATATTTTTATATATTTTTTAAATCTTTTGTGCATTTCATGATTTTATTATGTAGGTATTTCTACCTATATTTGAATAGAAATAAGAGTACATTTTTTTTTCTGTTTGACTATTTCTGTTTTAATTTAAAAATATATGTGTTTGTCTTTTTTAGGAGAGGTGTGGCGGCAAAATCGTGATGCTTAGGGCGGCAAAAGTCTAAATACGGTCCTGAGTATAACCACAGAATAAATGAAATCGATTAAATCTTCTAGATTTCATCTATTCTGTGGTATAACCAATAATACCAATAATCCGCCACCTAATAATGTAGGTAGCGCCAATGTGACATAAAGATAATATATTTCCTAATTCCTCCAATTCGCCGACCACTGAATACACTTTAGGCCTTTATAGAAACGTTATCGACTCTTGTTTTCACAAATTTCTATATTATAGATCATAGATATAAAAAAATGTCAAATCTGGGCTTGTTTTAATTCTTTCCTAACTTGGGTTCCTATCTGTTTCCTATCTCCTATGGATTCTTTATATAGGAATTATATCCAGTAGCGTATTTATAATTTTTTCTGGATGGGATTCAAATTTTTTAATGTGTATAATGTGTAATATAATATTATAATTAATATATAAAGTTATGTGTTATGAGTTATGAATTAATAATTATAAAAAAATAATATTTTTGTAATTGTGTTTTGTTAATTTTATAATTTATTTATATTTTTCGTACTGGAATCTTGTAATTATAAATATTATATCTTCTTCTTCTTCTCTGGCTTTTATAACTCTCCAAGAGTTTTTGCCGCCATCGCTAAATCCCTTCCCTAATCTAGATCTTGTGTTACATCTCTCTCCAGTTCTGAGCTCTAAAGTCTTCTAAATCTTTATCTACAACATTTATCCATCTCTTTCTGGGACGACCATGCAGCCTTTTTCCATCCGGTTTCCAATTAAGTACTATTTTGGTTACTGCATTAGTATTACGTCTCATCACATGTCCTAGCCACTGTATTCTTTGACTCTTTATGAACCAATTAATTGTTACAATTTTTAATTCTTCCTTCAATTCTTAGTTGAACTTTCTACGCCACTGCCCGGTACTCGTATCCCTGACCGTGACGTATATTATTCTCCATATTTTGTTTTCAAAAGTCTTCAATCTTCGTTGCGTTACACTTGTAGGTAGTAGGTAGTCCATACTTCACAGCCATATGTCAATATCAGCCTTATTAGTATACAGTCATATTTTTGTTCATTTTGAAAAGAATTTATAATTAAAAAATTTTAATGAGACAAGGCGAAGAACGCTCTCTCTGCTTTTACAATTCCAACCAGTGATAGAAACCCAAAATTGTAGATAATATTAAACATTTTTGGAAAACATATCTAGAGCTTAACGGAAGCCGTAATTTAGCCGATTTTTCGCCATTTTTTTGGTAGTTTTTCGTCTCCCAAAGAAAAACTTTTGAGAAATTCGAAAAATGAGCTAAATAAAGTACCAACTAGATGCAATATTATGTAAACATTTAATGTTTATGTTAGTGGTGATGCACCCACATAAATGGATAAAGCCGTAGGTATATATTGTATATTTCGTAATCATTAAGATATATTTATATTAGTTATCATGTAAAATAAAGAATAATATAATTTCCTGGGGCTCTAGTAAATACACCACTGATTATATTTATCTGTATCTGTGATAGAGTTCAAATTATTTGTTTGGAAACCGGCCTATATACAATCTCCCCGATGAAATGTTATCACTAATACAGCGTATAACATTTATTTAACCGTGGATTGCTATGATTAGTGTTTTCTTTATCAACAAAAAAAATATTAAAAATTGGTAATTATATAGTAGTTATTCAGATTTCTTATTAGTTATTAGTGTTATTACTTAGTTACTTACTTAATTAGTTAATAATTTAATATTTATTATTTTACGAAAATTGTAAATAATAAATACCGAGTATTTTATCAATTTCATATTAACTTATAAGTAAATCTAATTAGTAAATACTGATTTGGTGGCATTGAGTTACATTGTTTCAGTCAATTAAGAAGTCTCGATACAATATTCATTATGTCTTATATGTTAGCACATTTATTTAATGGATGGCAAGTAGATCAAGCTATTCTTTCAGAAGAAGATAGAGTAGTAGTAAGTTATTTCAATTTTTATTATTCATTAATATTATATTAGTGGAAAATAATTAAAAGCCAAAATATTGTATAAATGAAACAATCTAAAAATCTAATATATGATAAAAATCAACAGGTTATTCGTTTTGGACACGATTGGGATCCAACATGTATGAAAATGGATGAAGTTTTGTATAATATTGCTGAAAAAGTGAAGAACTTTGCTGTTATATATTTAGTAGATATTACCAAAGTACCAGATTTTAATAAAATGTAAATTAAATTATTTTCATTATGCTGTTATAAATTTCTTTTGTATTATAAATAATAATTAATAATTGTTTACTTATAGGTATGAATTGTATGATCCGTGTACTGTTATGTTTTTCTTTCGTAATAAACATATTATGATTGATTTGGGTACAGGAAATAACAATAAAATTAATTGGGCACTTGAAGATAAACAAGAAATGATTGATATTGTTGAAACTGTTTACAGAGGTGCTAGAAAAGGACGTGGTTTGGTTGTTTCACCTAAAGATTATTCTACTAAATATCGTTACTAAGTATGGATTGTATAGTTTATATTATTTACCCTATAAAGTGTATTGTGTATATAATATGTATAATTTATTTTATAAATGTAACTAAGTTTATTGTAATACAAATGTATATAAATTGACATCATGAAATAAAAATATATACCTAATAGACTTGTATATTATTGCATAATTAATAAACTCACGGATTAATGAGAAATGAAAATAATTATATTTATAATACTTTATGAATTACATGAATAATATCCATGCACATGCATACATATCTAATATGCAGACAATAATTATGTTCCATTCACAAACCACTGAAAGTGATGACGTGGATTTAGGTAGCGTTTTATTGTGTATTGTAATTTTTGGTAATCTAATGTTAACAGCTTAACATTTTAAAAGTTATTAATTTATTAATATAACTTATAATTAGGGATAGGGACTTCATTCTCATAAAAACCTAAAAATATGTACGAATTTACGCTCTAAAGAATCACTAAATGTACAACTAAACTATATTTTTAAAAAAATTTCATTTATAGTTTATAATTTATAATAAAATAAAAAAATCTTGTAGTAATAGTTATTTATCATGGTCAATAGAATTTTATTTTGGTATCGTTATCAGGAATAATGTGAACCAATAATTAATGAACTTGCACTTTTTTATTGTATCGTTTTCACCTAGAATTTGTCATGATCGGTATGGAGAACATAAATAAAATTTTTATTAATTTCTTTCATATAAATAAAATTATTAAACTAATATATTTAAAATTAATAATATTTAAAAGGGTTCATCCCGTGTATAAAACAATAAATAAATATCTCGTTAAACAAAATTATGGTTTTTTATTTTTTCATATCAAAAACGGTCAAATATGCAACAAACATTTTTAAATATAAACTCGTAAAAATTAAATAATTTTTTAGTTATTCTTTTATAAAGTTAACTATTTAAATTAAATAATATACTTTTATAGAAAATAAAATGTTTTTATATTTAATTTAATATGTAATAACAACAGTTATAGTTTTAGGTAGGTAGTAGATACCTATTTGTATAAAAGATATTTTAGGTTTAAAATTAATATTTAATTTAGTTTACTTTTATTTTCATTTAACTAAAATTAATAGTATTAATAATTTTTAACTTTTAATCTAACTTAAACATTTCTAGAATAACTTAATTTAACAAGTTAAATAAAAATATTAGTTAACTTGCCATACCAAGTCAGGTATCCATGACTACTATTTGTGTTGATGTATTGATACAACTGGAAAATGGTGTTTAATAGTAATATGTACTATATTTTTCAAACTGACCCTTGTGAGTCTACAGGGTCATATATCGCATATTTTATATATTATAAAAAAATAATATATATTAAATGATCTTATAAGAAATAATAAAATGTATTGTTTAGGTAGATATAAATAATTGTGGTCATATTTTTTTTAAACTAAATCTGTTCAATATTTTATCCTATATTTTTAAATATATTTCCAATAATAAGTAATTTCCTATATTATTATTTATATACTGTCAATTCAAATTCATCAAAAACCCATACTTATGGTATGACTATAAATGATGAATAGTAACAATATAGGAGACGATAAATCGAAAGAAAAATATCATAACGAACACCGTACCACAACCATGAGGTAAGTGTGTCCAATAATGAATAGGGCGATTCCATCACTCAAAGACATGAAGTAGAAGTTGATTGGTTGTTAATAAGACTATATTTTATTATTGTAATCAAAATATTATAAATATTTAATTTTTCACTGCTTGATATTGATCAATAAATATATTTTTTCAATAATAATATCTTCCTATATTCTATATTCTTAATACTTTTAACTATTATTATCTACAATATATTTCAATTATAACATTCTCTATATATTATTATAGAAGTTTTACATTAATAATATGTTTTTATTACCAATAAGATAAATAATAATTTGTTTTGGTTTGTAGATCAAAACTGAAATATTCAATTTCGTATTGCCCATCCATGTCTCGACCATTGGATTTTAGCGTCAAAGGTCCCGTGCCCATTTACATACATAAGAAACAGAAAGTGGCAACTGGTTGCACGTATATAGAACTCAAGTTGCTAAAACACTCTAAAGTAAATTTGGTTTATTATTTATATTAACGGTTGAAATATAAAATACATTATAATTATCGTACAAAAATCTCATTCCCTGCAGCAGATGTGAATCTAAAAAATTCAAATAAAAATGGCTTATACAGTTTTATAATTTAAGTTTGAATGTTTGTTAAAAATTATTTTTAATCCTTTACAATGATTGAATTAAACCCAACCCGTGAGCACTACAAAAAATTAAAAGTGATATACTAAAATATTTTTCAATAAAAAAAAATCCATCCCCTGCATCACCCTAAGCACAAAATATAATACAATGTCCCACTACTAACTTCTCCGAGGACCAAAGGGATAGATTAGTGACTACTCGGCTTTTTTACTTTTAACTTCACGGGATACATTTTTTATAAAATACCTATAAAGTTATTTTTCAGTTAATTATTTTTATCAAGAAGTTAAATATTAATATTTTTATAGAAAATATATTAAAATAAAATGTTTTTATAATTAATTTAACTTTCAACAATAACAGTATTAGATTTGAGTAATTTTAAATTTATATTTTATAAGTAGATACTTATTTAAACAATAATATGATAAAAATTTAAAGAAAAACGAAAAAATATATATTTTTTAAATTAAATTATATGAAATTTAGATATATAAATATACATTTTTAAAAATCATTATATTATTTATCCTTTATAAACTTTTAACCTCAATTAAGTTACTATTACTTTTATTTAACTATTAACATTTAATTTAATGAATTAAAAAAATAATTAACTTTCTAAACCTTAAATAATATGTTAATTATTAACATACTTGACTGACTAAATGTCAATCGAGTTACATAATTTAGTACCTACCATATAATTTTCAATGCTAGACAATGGGCAAGAATACAAGATAATGATATTTTAATTAGGTTAATTTAAATTAATTAAAAACATTCTGAAAAGTTTAAAGCTAATATAACTTAGGTAAATAACCTATCTATAGTTAATTAAATTATTAAGTATATTGTTTCTAATTTAATAAAGTAAATTAACTTAATTAAGCAAAAAGTTTAATTTTTGAGAAAAAAAAATAACATATTAACTCAAAGACCAAAGTGTAGGTTGTATCAAAATTAAATTTAAAAGATAATGTTTTTTTTAAAATATCGAAAATATAATATTAGTTAAATTAACGGGATTGAAAGTGAAATTAAAAGTGACTCATTATTTTCCAAGTATGTAGGTACAACATACAACAAAATAGTTTAATAAAAATGAAATTAACTTTAATTCAGCGCAATCAATTTATCACAGGTGGGCGAGATAACGTTCAGAAATTATTATGTGGCTAGTGTCAGTGTTTTGTTATTGAGGGCCAACAATCAGGGTCCAGCAATTGGGTCAAGAAATTGGGAGGTTGGCATAAAAAATCGAATTCTCATGAAGCAGCCACATTGCGAAAACGGCGCTCAAGACTATTTCTCATTGTTTACGACTGAGGTAGGTAGTATTACATATACAAGTATTATACATTTCAATTAAGTAAAATGTTTAATTTACAAAGAACAAAACCTCATCAGTTTGAAAGATCATTTCCCGAGGCATGCCCAATTATTTTTCAGTAGAGTCAGTAATACTCCTTTGTTCATAATTTTATTTATTATTTAAACGTTAGGAACCACTACCTATAACAAAATTAAAAGCAAATATCTCTCTGTAGTTTCATTCCGTAGTTTGGTTTGCAGTCATGTTCCATTATTTTCCATTGTCTGCCTTCGTTTCCAATAATTGTTGTCAATATAAAATAATAAATAATGTAAAAACATTAATAATAGTATATTTTTTGAGTTTTTTGGTTTGAAAAATAAATAGAAGCATAATCATAGGTCACTAAACCCAAACTAAATAAATATCTAAATTAATTTGTATACGAAGAATCAGTGAACCTCTAGTCTCCCTAACTCTTTGGGCTTTTCTACGTCTATGTTTCTATGACATACTTATAAAAAATGAATAAATGTTACCAGGAAATTTTTGGTAAAATTCTCACCTAAAATGATGTATCACACCATAAATATGATTTGGAGCACCACCTGACACCATTTTAGTGAAAAATGATATGACCCAGCTTATTAAGGTAGAATTTTGCAATAAATGGGTTATTTAAAATTTTTATTATTATTTAATGATTAATTATGCTAAGTTCAAAATTTTATAGCTAATAAAAAACGGAAAACAATTTTCTCAATTTATCAACTCACTGAGTACGAGAGTATATGATTAGTTGTATATGCTAAGGAAACACTCTGTATAACTTTAAAGGGAAAACATTTTACATATTTTATTTCAGTTTACAAGAATAATGTAAAATATTAAATAATTCATGAAAAGTTTACAGTGTTTAATTGAAAATTATTATGCTCATTGCTCATATCTCTAAGAAATCATAAACAATATGTTCCTTCAATATTGTGCTATAATTTAAATTTTAACAATTAATGACTATATTTAACCAATCCATATAGCTGACCTTTAAAAGTTTTTTTGTTTAAAACAAATAATATTTAAGTTAATAACAAAAACAATAACTTATTATATTGTCTTATTGTAAATAAATTAATAAAAATAAACAAAATAAAAATATTAATAGTACATTGTATATTGATATTTCAAATTATTTATTTATTAGGCATGGAATAACGTTTCAAAATTAAAAATCATTCTTAGACAATCTTCGCCTATGTGCAAGACATTTCATCTCGAAGAGATTAAATTGTATGCGGACGTGCCGCGGTTTGGTAGGCCTGTTTTTGAAGTAAGTAACTATTGTAATAAAGTTGTTAGCACAACTAAAACTGAATATTTAGTAAGAGCTGTGTAGTGCTATATACCTATCTATATGTAGTGTATAATACAAAAACAGACAGTCGCTGGGGCTGACAATTTACTTTTGATGATTAGTGCTACCATAGATTAAATATTTAATATATAGTTTTAATTATATTTGATCTGGGACTCTACTTTATTAGTGTCAAAAAAATGCTAAGTGCCAATATAATTTATTTGATTTAACATTCTAGCAAAAACTACCATCTCATCTGATTCATAATACCACGTCAGCTATTGCATGGAAACCTAATAGTATTAATGATGTTTTTTCACATAGATTGGATATAAATAATAAGGTATTTAACACTTATAACAAAAACACGATAAATCTATTTTTGAATATTCAATTAATCAATTAAATTAACTTTTTAAGGCACAACTTGGTTATGTTGTTGAACAGGTGTCAAACAATTATGACATCCAAAAATAGTTTAATTCAGAAGCTTTGTGAAAAATATATGTTATCAAACTGCACTTAACTATACAAAAACGACATTACAATATTATTATTATTTTTTATTTCATTGCAAAAGGTATTGTTATAAGATAATGATGATTGTACATTAAAATTATAAGAAATAAAAAAAATATACTTTGTTTTACATTTATAATAAGAGTTTCTATTATAAAATGACTAATTATAAGATGAAAAATAATTATCTAATACAGTTCTATAGACACAAGACATATCATTTTTTTTTTTTTTTACACACCATACAAAATAACTCTGAGTATTTCTTTACTTGTAATATAAATAAATACAAGGAAAATAATTCACAAGAATAAATAAAAATCATTGATTTTTTATAGCTCTTCAAATAATTGTTTGAGATTAAAAATCCCTCAGACTTGCTATTAAATTCGTCAGTAATTTAATAAAAATTGCTTACACGATCATCAAATGAGCTTTAAGATGTATCACAGGTTTATCACATCACAAAATAAAAATAAAAATCTGTTATATGTTTTGAAAATTAGAATTATAACAGTTATATCAGAAGAAAATTTGATATTAAAATTCAATGTTAATGCAATACAAAGTTAAGATTTTGTAAAATCTCGAGTTTAATTTTATATAAAATAATTTTCAGGGGTGGATAAACATAAAATTATACATATTGAATTGAAATAAATGACTACTAATCAAACCTAGGCATTATTTTTGTTAACTTTCATCAAACTGTTACAATAAAAATAAAATTTAAAAATACAGTTTTTTAAACTTTCAACTTTTTAACAGTTTAATCAACTTTTTATATTTGTTTAATTATTTTTAGCTAATAACTAAATGGTTTATTTTTTCATATTTATAATGGTAATTGGTAATTCACTGTAAAAATTATCTGTTTTTATGTATCCGGTTAATACTGATAAAATAATACTCTTGTAGCTATAAGTACATCGAGAGATTAAAGCATTAATGAGTTGAAATGTAGTTACAAATATATCTTATGTATATGTACAAAATTAATATTATGCGAGGACTAAAAAGAACACTGAACATTCTGATTATATTTTATGATGTTGAATATGTCTGTCGTCCAGCCAATTCCAATAAGTATCTGTCCGGATGATCTAGCCATTCCTTGGATGTCATTTTTAATGTACTATTCTTTTCAGCCTCTTTAATTTGCCAGTTTTTTATATCAAGTTGCACTTCTCTAAAATATTAGAATTATATTCATTAAAATATTAAATTAAAAAAATGACAACAAATATGTTTGAACAATGTCTGATGTATTTATAATATAGTCTATTATAATGTAATTTAATACTAAATTAAAAACAAAATTTATTACAAACATTATAGTATCATATTATATAACATAATCTAACCTATTCTTTGGTGAACCACAACCCCATACTTCAATACTCTCCAACTTGTATGGTATGCCACAGTGATCAACATGTTGAAACGAGTCATCAACTTGAATAGACGGTTTTCTTGGATCACTACCAGCTCTAATTCCTTTTGGATACCCACGAATAGATGTGTTCAAGTAGATGGATTTTGGACCACCTAATAAAAATAATTTGTACATAAACAAATAGTCATTTTTCTTTCTACAATACTTACGGTTGATTACTTTGTAATGGGGTAATAATTCCAGAATGATGGTGTCATCCCCACCCCAATACTGATGTGACTCCCGCCATTCAATTGTAGCTCCAATACAAAATAGGACTCCTTCGTCACCACGTAAGAACGTTAACGTTGGACCTCGGTAACTTAACACATGGTGCAAAAACCTAAATATAATAGAAAAGAAAATGCAACTTTATGTTAGTTTCATATTTCAATATTATTATATTAATATCTTGTAAGTCACACACATACGTGTTGTTTACAATGTTACGTGTAAGTGTGTAACAGACAGAAGAAAAAACTTACATTTTGAAATTAAAATAAAATGTGCATAATAATTACTTGGAAATAATTACCTATTACTTCCGATACCATGTTGATTGCTGTTGTACAATAGTGTCCAATGTGATGGACAAGAAAAGTCCAACTGTAATAGAAATATAAAACATAAAAGCTCGGATGCTTTCAGCTCGTTTTCTATTACCAATTTAATACTAAATTACCCATATCTAGCTACTAAAATAAATGCTTGATTCAAATTTATTACTCATTCATTACCTATTAGTTTTGTTATTATTTTATTAATAAATAAGCAGCATAGCGAAACATATTTGAAATATATTGACATTGAGATATTTTATGTTTGTTCTTGGATAATATTTATAGCCATTTGATAAAGGAGTAAAGGATTAGCAGGATTACTTTAAGCGTATATTATATGTATATATATTTATATATTTTTAATTTGAGTGGGTCTATGAAAAAATGTTCATTGCTTGATTCACAAATGTTAGTTACTACAGCACTGTTTGTTAATGATGAATAATGCATTATTAGACAGTTAACTTTATTAGCATTTTATTATTATAATTCCACACTCATTAGCATTAATATAATGGTAGCTTCAATTAAAAAATTCCAATACAAGTTATTACGCATTTTAAATTTGTCTTTATTCTCACAATTAATTAGTATTATTAATTGTAAATTGTACATAGTACCTACATTGAGTAAACATTTTCAGTTGTCATTTTAAGTCAAATGTATTTACTTTAATCATATTATTTTTTACTATTAGGTTATAACTTTTCATTATATTATAATGTTATGTGACAAATATTGTAATCTACTCTTATTTTACATGACCAGGATATTGTTCAATTAATCCGCTTATGGCTTATCTGATAAAATTACACAGATCTCCTTGAAATAGGTCAATATTATTTTGATTTGAATATGGTACTTCGTAAATTTCTAACTAATACAATAGGATAAGGTACATCAGTACATCATGCATGACCTACATTTAACTAAAATATGTCTTCATCATTTGTTTATTTATAAAACTATATGATGGTTTTCTCTCTACCAATAAAAAAAAAAAAAATTAAGTAGGTATAACCTTTTATAAGTATATAAAACAATTTATGTTAGTAAATAGTAATCTAAGATGCTTGTTCATTCTATAGAATGACAGTTCAGCCACACCCTATTTGCTTATAACATTTTCACTTTTAACCCATCTAAATTGTTTTCATAATTCTTGAACATAACATATTAAATTGAGGTTAAATATTAACAGTAAAACTATACTATAATAGTATAATGTTACGAGTAAAATTAATAAGTTTCATTTTAAAACAGATGAAATAGACAAGTATTTAATAAAAAAAAGTTTTCAAGATTAACTAATAAACAATTTATAATATACTAGAAATAAATGAATAATGCTGTGTGAAAACTAATTAATTAAAACTTATCTATCAAAAATTTAATTACAGAATAATTAACAAATAATCAAATAAATGAACTAATTTTAATTTATAACAATAAATAATAGAATATGAAACAGCTGATAAAATATAAAAGATCGATTATTGTAATATTCATTTTATTTAAGGCTTTGGTAAGTATGATAAATTCATATTTCATTGATAACTATTTTTAGGAAGATTGATAATTAAAATGAAAAAATGGGTACTTTTTCGTGGTATATATGATTTGTAATTACTAATTAGATATGTCATAGATATAAGGGATTCCATATACGTATTTTCAAGGGTAATACTTGCATTACTAATTAAAATATTTATACTAAAAGCTTAATATAGTAAGTAATTATTTAGCAATAATAAACAGAAAATGTGTATTATGTTCGTAAAAATAAAATTATTATACTGTGTCATGTACTCATGTCACACTATCTAAGTGCCTTACTGCATTTACCGTTAATTCTAAATTAAAATCAAATAATTTGTCACAATATGGATCATTAGCAAATATAATAATTTTACTTGATACAACTTACAAGAAGTATCTTGCCTACATACGGACCAGCCGTGGCGGTGCCATGAAGGATTGTCTCTTACAGTTCCCGACATTCATATTATGTATATTTTAGTTTATTTGTTTACTCAATAAACGATGTCGTCGTTAGAGTAGTATATACACTGTCCCTCTGATTCAGTTAAATAATAAGAATTATAAAAAAGTTATTAACAGTTGATTAATGTCCGTCGATTGGCGTGATGTAATTGATAATATAATGATCCACCGAGAGTTAGCTGTCTAAGATATTATTATAAAATAATAGATTCCATAAATTATTCTTCTTAACTTCTTTGTATAATATACACATAAGAATAGGTTGGAAATGTGTTTATAATGTTTTTCTGACCTCCTATCCATGTTATACTATATTTATTGTAAAAAAAATAATTCAAATGATTCAAAAATAATCAAACCCTAACTAAATATAAAAATTAGTACCTATTTATTTTTTTAAATTATCTATATTAATATTTTCAATATCGATACTCAAATAATTATCATAAATATTAACCTACTAATTGGCTATTTATATGATTATGATTGTTTATTAAGAACAGAATAATTTCTCTATTAATAACAAATACGCGAAATGACTTATTTAGTAAAATATATACATTGGAAAATCAATCGATTTATACATGGGTTTACATTTACTAATCAAGGCCATTCGACATTGACCTTAACAGCTCAATAGGTACCTACTTAATAATAAATATATCATGGTCATATTTATTACGTTTTTTATGAAAAATAACATATTTTTAATAAATAGTATAAATTATTGCAAATTTATGAAACATTATGAAAACAAATACAATATACAACGTTTATTTAGATCAAAATATAAATCTATAGCAAGAAACGGTTAGGTATCATTTTTAGTATTAATTACTTAAGTTAATAAATTGGTGAAATAAATAATTTTTACTTAAAATATAATTTGTTGTAATAAACGAATCATGGAAAATAAATTTTAAAGTTAAAAACCACGAATTGCGTATAATTGTACGTCAATACAGGAGATAACATTTTTTAAACAATGAACAAGGTTGTAATATTAAAATAATATAATATTAGTTACGTAAAATTAATGTAAGAAATTTTTAAAAATTAAAATATGATATAATAATAATATCGAACATAATAAATTAAGTTTATCATAATATGATAGATATAAATTTTATATATAAAAAATATAATAAAGTACAAATCAAAGAAGACAAAATAATTGAAGAATAACACACGTATAAAATGACAGAGTAACACTTAGAATTAAACAAATTTAATTATGTAACGTGAAAATAATAAAAGAAAAGCAATCAGGCCGAGTTTTATATTTCATTTCACTTTTTTGTTTTAATAAAAAATAAAAATACACATAATAATCATTACAATAGATTAATTATGAAACAATTGAATTGAAGCTAACCTAACTTTGTATAAACAACTACATATACTAGGATTAAATTTATGTTTATTTACGGAATAATCAAAATACAATATATTAACCAAGAAATTAGTTCAATAAAAATAGAATTATCCTTAAAAATTATAGTATTTTAAGCTATAACACTTATCAGTAATTATCAAATATTATTTTTGATTAAATTTTCAAAAACAAACTATAATATGATGAAGATTTTAACTTTATTTACGAGATAATTTTAGGTTTTTAATATTTATTAATCGAAAATCTAACCTCAAATAACTATAAAGATTATAAATTAAAAATTGTTAATTGAATGTAAATAAAATCTTTAACATTATAAATTGTAATAAGTATTTCACTATTCCATTATTTCCATTATTTAATAAAATTAAATTTTAATTTCAATGTCAATGCTTGAAAGCAACGCGTACATAGGAACTCCTATGCGATTTCGTTCAATTTTCAGGAACTTTTTCAGATCGTAGTTCCTTTCCCATTTGAAGGAACAAATTGGAATTTCATTCCTTATTACTTCATTCATTTTAAAAACGTTTTTATGATTTTTATAAAAATGTTTTGCCAATTTAATAAGCTAAAAAATTGAATCTATATACGATAATACTGACTACAAAATGATAAATATCTATTCGTTGCGGCGCCAATGTTTAAATAATAAAGGTATTATTATGAAAACTAAATATTATCATTCAAATTTGTATTTGTTAAATTGTATGTTAAAATTAACTGATATTTAATGAAAATATTAAATATTTATAAAACAATACAATTTTTTAAATTACTGAGGAACGAAAAATAATTTAGTTCCTTTTTAATAAGAAAAACGCCAATATGAATTAATTCATTTTTTAAAGCAACTTTCCAAGCACTGGTCAATGCATAGCATACTCATGATTAAGTTATAAGTATAAGTTAAGTAAGTTTATTCTGTAGATTTCCTTCTAATATCTACAATTATTGTAAAATATTTCGAAATTCAAATTATGATTATTTTTGCTCATCACTGAAAAGTATTGGGAAATACATATAGCACAAGTATGTGGGTAGTAGCATAAAATACTATATTAGTATTTATAATCAATGGAAGTAGGTACTCCATTACTCCTAGATCTAGACTAGTATTTACGATTTAGGTACACATTTTACCAGTTCACACATTATACAATATTATACTTTTAAATAAGTACAATTTATCATAATACAAAATTATTGAATTGTTTACCTCACATATTCATTATTGACCGTTATTAAAACGGGTTTTAAAAACAAGGTTACCAACTATCAGTAACTTGATTTAGAAACAATTTTACACTTTTTATTATTGATATGCAGTTGTAGGTAAGTAAATAATATATGGCGAAATTTGAATACAACTTTCACACAATTTACAATATATTCAGAAAATTGTATTAAAAGGACAATAATTACTAGTAATAAAAAAATTAAGGTACAGTAAGAGTAAAAAGAAATGGTTTCTTCAATAAAATAATTATGTTTTACATTACACAAATATTTTTGGAATGATGAAAATAATTTCTTGTTTTCTCAGTTGTATAAATAAGATTTATTTTAAGAGTTATATATTAATATAATTTTAATTTAGTAATCAAAGTGAAAATAATACTCATTCCTCCCTCCCATTTAATAAAACCTGTCTCTTAATATATTGATTTTTAATTGTGAACTCTCACAAAAACAAAGTTTCACTATACATAAATATTATTGAATATTAATTAAAAGTTAATTAGTATCTATAATATTAATATGGAAAATGTTTCTTATACTTTAAATTTATCAAAAAGTTATAGCATAAGATTAAAAATGACTAAAATGTATAATGCATAAAAAAGCCAAATACCAGCGTGTATATATTATAAGAATAGTAAAGATTGTGCAAAATTACTAATTATTATTTTAAAAATTGTTTGTCTTTATTAAAATAAATATATATATATTTATAATATTGTTAAGTATATAGTTAGTAATATTAGTTTTGAATTTTGAATCAAGGTTCAAGAAAATTGTCCCCAAATATCCAATAAAACAATAAAATGTTTGTTTAAAACTTACAAATTTTGATAAGAAGTTTTGAGTAGTGAAACAATTTGGTGTTGGTTTGGAATGCAAAATTGGTTGAGTATATAATGCTGGTAATGTTGTAGATAATATCCAAACTTGAGACAATGGCAATAATGGATTTTTTTCAGCTTTGAATTCGTTTTCTTTTTCCAGAACTGGTGTTGTCAATACGAGATCCTGCAATGAAATACAATCAATTACTATAGTGTTAAATACTGAATAGTTCAACTAAGTTTACTCACATTAGGTTCGTTTTCCTAATGAGGTAATAACAAAATAGAATCATATTCAAAATTATTAAATTGTTTTCCCTGAGTAAAAATCAATTATAATTACTTTTTGAAAATATAAACTTACGTTAGGTTTGGAATATGGGCACTTTTCAATAACAGATCGGTAACCGGTAGATAAGATGTGTACAATATACCGATGAAGTAAGACAATTAATCTTGGACAATGTTGTAGTATCCAATTGGTTAAGTAACCAACTTTCAGCGTTAATTTTTTATGAAACTGAAAATTAAATTAAATTAATATTTTTTAAATTTAATTTAGTAAATATAAACTTACTGCAGAGTCAACAACAGCTTGAATAGTCTTAAATATGTAACGACATGACTGAGGGCCTTCAGGATAATGATCCATTGCTAGTTTATAAACAGCTATGAGAAGATCTCGAAATTGATCTTGATCAATCTCTTCTTTTCCATCAGCATACATCTAACAACCAGTAATAGTATAAAAAAAAAATATTCGTTCGATGTTACTATATTAGATAATCCATGAAAGGATAAATAGGTGTTACTACTATCTATTAATTTTTAAAATCATAATTATTGTATAATTATCATAATTAAGATTCTAATCTAACATTTAAAAAGTATCATACAATATGTTTGATTTAATTTAAAACTATTAAACTTAAAAATTAATTTTATATCTGATACAAATTTTAATTATCAATTAATTATGTAAAATAGTAAATAGTTTCATGAATAGGTTGAACATAAGATAATACTTTTTATACATTATCATATTACTTTTTAAAAACTTTGGATATTATATATATACATATTATTTACAGACACAAATTTTTTATGTATGAATTCCCAAACATACAAAGTAATTAATTAGCTAAAATTATGATTTGTCAATAATTATAGTTTTTAATTGCAACATGTTAAACATTGAACATTCTTTAATTAACTTTATCTAACATATAAGACCAAAGTTTTAACTAATATATTTTTTATAAATTAAATTAATAAAAACTGAAAATATTCAAGGAAAACAAAATAACAAAATAAAACAAATAAATATACCTATGACCAACTGGCAACTTTTAAAAGTATTGAATTTTGTATACTCCCTAGTACTCATTTAACAAAATATTACTAGATATTATCAATTTAATTTGAATTTTAAAATAAAAATCAATTAGTATGAAGTTTTATTATTTTATTAGATATTAAGTATCCATCAAAAATTATTTATTTAATTAACTAAATAAACTATTTATATATTCATATTAAAAAGAAGACTGAATAAAGAATTGTAAATTAAATTTGTTTACAATATAATATATATATATATATAGTAGGTAGGTATATAAAATTTTAATATTTCACCTGGTAAGAACAGTTTAATAAAAACAATTACATATTAAAATAATTGATTTGTATATTACTATTTTTGATGTAAATTTAATTAATTATTAAATATTGATTATGTGAATATTATATAAAACAAATAAATGTTCAATTTAGATTTTGAGTAAAATTTGGTTAATTTTGTTTATACATTTATACATCTACATAGTTTATTTACCAATTGACTAAAGAAATGTACATTCTTATAGTTTTCTTATTCGAATATTATATCATCAAAATAATTTTGTAATTTTAAAAATAATTAGTACCTAATATAAAAGACTTTTTACCAAGTGACTAAAGTGAGACAATTGATCATTGTACAATTATACTGTATCAAGTTAGCACTTTAATGTTTAATTTTGTTCTTGAATATTAAATATAATTGTATAAACTAAAGTTATAAAATAATATTATTTCATTATTAGTTATTATATTTATAAACTTCCTAATAGTTTTTCATGAGTGTATTTACTATAAAATTGTTTTAAATATAACAATATTAAGACTTCATAAAATCATAATCTAGTTATATAATATTATTTTAATTACCTAAATACATAATAATAATTAATTTACATTATTTAAAATTGTATAACATTTATTACATATATCCATAATTTATATGTTCTTATATAATTTTATAAAATATTAGTTACCTTCTGTGTTTAATATGCAATGCATATTAATTTTGCTTATATATTAAGAATTAAATTAATTTAAATATATTGATCTAAAATATAACAGTTCTGATAAGAAAATTTTTTTCTAAAAAAATATTAATTATAAAAATTAAAGTATGCTGATCCTTATGAATGAATTGTCAACTGTCATAGCATCAACATTAAGTAAATCAAATACATTTAAAAATTTCTATAGATCCTTTAAATATAGAATTTATATTTCTGAGGCTAAAAATATAGATTAAAGGTACTATTCATAACACAATATAATAATATCAACTCAACACATGACAGCACAAATTTTATATTAATAAATCATTTATTAGAAGCATGATCAAAGCCAGAGAATAAATCTAATGTATGATAGGCTATTATCAATTTTATAAAGAGTTTATTAATGAGAAAAAAAATCTATAATATTATTAATAATGAATCATTCATTATCACCGACAAATAATATTAAAATATAGAGGTTAAAACAAAAGGTTTAAAATTGGCAAGGGCAATTATTAACGTCTTATTTAAGAAAAATAAAGTATATATAAATATATAGGTATATAAAAAAATTTACAAACAAAAATGTATTAATAACATAAACAAATAGGAACCATTATAGCTTATAAAATATATTGAAATAAAAGATATACTTAATGATTATTTGATAATTTTAATATTAAGAATTACTAATAATTATTCTTAAACTAGATATATTATATTTGCTAATTATTTTAATAGTTTATGTCATTTATGGTAGTTTGAATGAAATAAAATAAATGATAAACCAAAGGCTAAACAGTTATATCTAATATTGGCACAAATACCAGTTGTAAATTGAAATACCTATTGGCTATTTTGTAATCCTTAATCAATGAGATAGGTACTTTATTTGATAAAATAAGATAATATGTTGTTAAAATATAGATAATTTATCTATTTATGGAGTTATATAATATTTAAATTTAATTTTAAATCTAATACTAAAATAAAAGGTAACTAATAAAATAACAAATTAAAAGACAAACTTTCCTTCATTTTTTAAATATATTAAATGTATTATTGGTTTTTATTGCAGGTATGAGTATAGATTTGGTAAATTTTAATTTATACAATATTTACAACATTTTAATAATTTGCATTGTTTATTTATTTATTAATAAATATTATAATTAATAATAAAAGTATCAATTACAAGTATACAATGATTAAGACTCGCTCACCGTGACGTACATCAATACTTGGCGGTCATCGGCCAAAACACTCAGCAAACGTTCCGTTTGGGTTTTAAAGTTTGAATAACTAATAACATGGGAAGAAGCAGGACCACCAGATGATGTTACCAAAAATGCAAATAGTTTACGAGCCATCTCAGGATATTGTGGAAATAAATATCGCTTAAAAATATTTAATTATACATAATTAAACTAAATTAAAATAAAATATTTTAGAGTATTTATGTATAGTTTATACCTAATTAGGAAATATATGAATTAGGTATATAATAGTAAAACAAATTAACCAATAATAATTAAATTAAGATATAATTATAAATTAAAAATTTTTAAAAATTAAATACCTTAAATACACCACAACCTATGCCATTAATTGAATCTTCTTCTAAACTCTTTTGAACCAGTAACTAAAACAATAAATAAAATAATCTTAGGAAAAATATAATCTATACTTTAGGTTTTAACTAATTTCATAGGTAATTTTGTTTTATTTTCTATAAAAATAATTAAAATTTGTATAATAATACATTACTTATAATAGTTAAAAACATGAAAAGTTTTATCTATACAAATTTACAAGAGAGTTGATTCTAAGTAATTTAACCTAACTTATTATTTATTGTATAATTATTTTTTAACTTTTAGCCAATTTTTTATTATTATTATTATTCGAAAAAATGTTGTTGGCTTACATAACATTTGTCAATAATAAAAAAAATTAAAAAAAATGGCATAACTGATAGCATAGGAAAATATTGGAAGATATTGGGGACATAAGAATGTTCTTAAGAATATTTTTAAGCCCCTGCAGAAGATTTTAGATCTTTTATAATATACTTTTTAATTAATTTGACAAACATTAATTTATTGTTATTAATATTTTACTAAATTAAAAAATTTGTCAATGTGATAAAAATACAAGCCCCCACTGATTAGACCAAATATCCATCTTTGAATTTGATAGAGTGATGATATACAAATATTCTAAGGAATAAGTATGTTATTTTGTATTTCTTGACAATTAGTCATTAGACAAACATGTTTATCTAATTATGGAATGAAATATAAATTATCTCTTAAAATAAAACATTAATTGAGGAATTTTAATAATAGTTATAATTATAGTTTTTATATTATCAAATTAAATTTTAAATGATGTTAGTAATCCGTTTTAAAATAAACATTTAATTATATACATTTGAGTAAGTTATAAGCATTATAATATGTAATAGTTTTTTATTCCAAAGGAACAGGAGCAGTGAATATTAAAATTAGATGGTAAAAAATACACATATAGCTTACAATATTAATGTAGTTAAGTTCTAAGTACATTAAAATGTAATTAATATACATTAACCTATTTGCTATTAGGCTACATCGTACCTATTATATATATATTTTATTCAAAAATCTAATTAATTAGTAAATAGAAGATATAATAAAGTTATATATGGTATATTAAACAATTCATTATTTATATTTTTAATATAATATCTTAAATATTACAATTATTCTATACAAAAAAATTAACATATTAATTGTATAAATAAATAATATGCATATATGGTAAGTGTAACTATGTATTTACCATATTTAAAATTTATATATCTAGTAGTACCTTCATAATATTTTTAACTCTTAAATAAATACATTTTTATTAAAGTAGTATATTAAGAAAGGAGATGATGAAGATATCTTGCCTTAATCTTTGTTTTTTATCTATCATTTATATGCCTTCCTATTCTTAAAAATGCATTTCTTTATTTTGTAATCAGGATAATACAAGTGAAGGTTCATCTTAAAATCACAATAAAAAAGTTAGTTTAGCACCTAAATAAACTATAAATTACCTAACATTCTTTAAATTTTAAATATTGACTTCTATTGACTAACAATATTATCTGTTTACAGATACTACAAATTAGGGTTGACCATTTAATTTTTTTAACTTGCAAAGAAAATAGTAAAATATAAATTAAAAACTAACTTTTTTTTTTATACATATTTTTAGTCTTTATATGTTCTATAACTCCTTCCCTTAACTAAGTCATAAGTGTCACTGTTTTATTATATAAAATTAAATACAAATATAATCTATTCATATTTTTAATTAGTGACTCAATGATAAAATCATATTTCTAATGGTTAAAATTAGTAATAAGTTCAATTGGAAGAAAATAATGGAATTACTCAATTATTAGAATTAATCTAGTATTTCTCACAATCTCGAAATTGACTAAAACAATCGAATGATAATTTATTCAGTATCTAGACATCTATAGTACCTTAATACTTTATTTTGGCTCTCGCATATTCTCTCAAAATATTATTAATATTAATTGTCAAATTCAATATTAGTACCAACCTCTATACTATATTACACTACTTTAATCTTTAATTGTTTCTTTCGCTACTTGCTTCCTCTTGATGGTCGATCAAGTAATCGTGAGTATATCATGAAGTATCAAGTAATAATAATTTACTACTGTATTTTATATGCAAACACTTTGTTATGCCTAATTAGAATAATACAATTGTTAATAATTTTGAAATTTAGGAATAACTTTGTATCTCATTTTGTATATAGGTAGGTGTGCCTATAGTAATTTAATTTTGTAAACGTAAAACCTTTTATTGCAGGTACTATTATTAATTTGAATATTTATAATTAGGGCACGGAAGTAATTTAAAAAAATTTAATTATAATAGTTAGGTACTTAAATTTATTAATTTAACATAATTACAAAATGTATAATTTGCATACTTTAAAATGATGACAATGCACGATTAATGATTTTTTTCTATTCTTAGTATAGAATCAAGATACCTACCACATTTTAAAATGTTATTTTATAATTTAGAAATCATAAATATCAGTAAAATAATAATTTATACAGTAGGTACTAAAAATTGTAAAAATTTGCACTAATATATATATTTGTAAGTATTAACAAATAAGCTAGCTTACATGGCAATAAAATTGATGGCAAGAAAAAGCATGCAAATGCATAAACTACCGAAGTCCCATTATAAGTTTAAAATAAATAAATTAATACAATGTTTTTAAATACTTTAATTTTAATTTTTCTACAAGGCTCAAATAAATAAAACAAAATTACAAAACTACATTATAAATTAATATCTAGTTATAAACATAGATTATTATTTTTATAATTTTACTCTAATAATTAATATTGAATATTTAGTATTTTATTAATAAAGTAATATGTATTAGGTAGGTTATAGGTATTGAACCAGGGCTATCAAAGGGAAATTTTAGGGGGTAGATGATACTCTCCAATGAACATTTAAAAACAAGTCAGCAATCAGCAAATTTGACTTTTAAATGTAATTATTTTTATCCTATAATAACCTTTAATAGGTATCTAATTAAATATTTTTAAATTGTATTTATGTATATGCACATAATAATATTATTAAACTTAACTCCTTAAATAATGAAATATCAAATAATATTATTTTTATTTTTATTACCATTAATAATTGATAACCCATGAGAGTAAAGAAATTGAATTAGATGGAAAATGGTTCTACAAATATTACTTTGTTATAAATAGTTAACAGTTCATATACAGTAGATTTTGACGTTTCATTAACTACCATTGAATTGAGTTTTATATTTCACTTTTGTATTTTAATTATAAAATAAATATTTCATTACCTAAAAGTACAACTACAATACAAGCAGGCGATTATTAAAAGTCATGCAATACTCGAACTGGAGGGGGGGATTTTTTAAAATTATAATTGGTTTTGATTTTATAAAAATTTAATCTCGTATGTTTAATATATTGTAAATTACTAATTACTGCATTTAGAGTTATAAACTAATATACTTATAAGTACCTACCTCGGTTCCTACCTATAGTTAAAAAGATTCTGTAATTTGAGATTACCTATGATATATGTATTATTATTGTATTACAGTCCTGGATTAAAAGATTTTGCAGCCCTAGACCCCAAATAAAATGTTAAATGACGTTCTTATAATTAAGTTTTTGTTTATGAACGAAAAATGAGGATATTTTGTCCTTATACTTATAAATCTTTTGTTATAAGTACAACTCACTGTATTATTGCATTTTTTTACATACATTTTGGTTACATTAAAAATTGTATAAATATCCAAATAATTATAATTAACTACCTAGTTACTGAGAATTATATTGTTTTAAAAAAAAAAAGAATTGTCAAAGAATAATTATCTTTTTCGACTTCCAAATGGCAAATTTATTATGTTATTATCAGAATAGCTTTGAAGTAGTTAATTTCTTATGTTTAAAAGAGATATCTAATGCATTCAATTTGTTAAATGTAGTTGTTGATCTCATTAGATTAACATTTTTTTTATGAGAGCTGAAAAAATATATTCTCCTAATCAATTTGTGAGTGTCATAGTAATGGTAATCTTTTTTTATAACTGATAACATTTTATATAATAAATCAATAGAATCTTCAGTTATGATCATAATTTTAAAATTATTACATTCATCATTCAATAATTTTTTTTTTTCAATATCAAAAGAGAAATAGTTTGCAGCATTTTTATACCTTTTACATATAAATTTGATATTGGTTGTATATATAAACATGGAATATATCAATAAATGTTGTAAAATAAGATAATATTGTGGTACGATAAGCCGAAAAAATATAAAATTATTTATTAAGTATATACAAAATAATTATTATTGCTAAGAATCACAAATTTTGTATTTTGTCACTAGTTGGTAAACTAATGTTATGGTTAGAGCCACTTTTACTATTTAAAATTAAACCGCCTCTAGACTTGCTTGACTTGTACATTAATCTGTTTCTAAGTATAAAATTTAGAATCTCTATTACAATAATTATTTATAAACATTTTTTAATGAATTTTGAACAGTAATATTTCAATTGGAATTGTGCATCTTTTCCTGCCATATTATCCAACTTTGGGACTGCCCTGTACTCAACTACTAACTTGTAACTGATATATAATATTATAAAAATATATAAGCATTAGGAGATATATTTTCAAAAGAATTTCTCGATTGCTACTATAATAGGTACTTCTGGATTATCAAAAACACTCGATTCTTACCATTAGGGTTGGTAAAAAAAATTAGGACAGAACAAGAATTATCAAAGTTGAATTATATATATAGAAAAAAAAAAAAATAACAATATTATATGACATATCAATAAATAACTATAGATAACCTACAGAATAGAATAATATAAATATGAGATAAATATTGTGGGACTGTACCTTTCCTAGTTTCTCCATAGGTAACATGCCAAGCGTTGGATCCTTGTTGAGGGAATTAATTCTTGCGGTGTGCAATTGTTCTTTGTGATTCAAATTAAAACTGTTATGATTACCCATTTTTATTTTTTTATTTCGAGCGTTTTTACACAGCGGACAAACTTATATTATTTTATATACATACGAGAAGAATTTATTATTAGTTATTACACTCATAGGTGCTTTAATATTATGAAAATAGTATTGGTAAAAAAAAAAAAAAGAAGAAAAAGTTGCGGCCGTCCGAGTTGCAAGCAAACAACGGAGACCTATAGTATCAAAAGTGTTTATGGTTAAACATTTTTATTCTGTGTGTAAGGTGAGATTATTTTTCTTGTTTCGGACGGGAAAAACGAGAGGCGCGGCGTCGGCCGTGCGAGAACGCGAACACTGTGCAAACGAAGAATAAATAGAACCGATTAATTGTCGTCGTCGTCGCCAAATACAATATTATGCGCCATCGAAACGGACAACACACGACACACGGTACACACGCACACGAAAACACAAGGACGAGCACGCGACGCGAAATCGTCACGGAAAGAAATAATAGTAATAATATAAAAAAAAAAAAAAAATACAAAATAAATACTAAATAGATTGTGGTAATAATATCATTTGGCGATTGAGGAGAATGCTCGATAAGCGAGCAACAGCAGCGCTGCGGTTGTCCTCTGCGGCTGCTATGTATTATTATTATTATTATTATTATTACAGCCACGGACCATAAAAGATATTATCGGAATGGAAACGCACTCGATATACTCGAGAGGAGAGAGTAGGTCCGTCGGAGTTTGCGCACTGGCGCATCGCACAATTCACAATAGAAAATCTCCCGTCCCACCTTTTTAGAAAAAAAAAAAAAAACAATTTCAAACACATTTTTACATTACCTACTGTCCTACTATAATTATTATTATGGTTATTTAGTATTTACATTATCGCTTATTCCCTACGTTCCAAGTAAGACATATTCACATACAGGTATACAGTATATTATAATATTATATTATTATTTATTATACTATTGCAATTTAGTAATTTACAGGATACAGTCTTCTGCAGTTCTGCTGTAAGTGCAGTATAGACGTGTAGTGTAGATAGTAGTATAAATTCAAATTATGGCGATATTGAGTATTAATGTACTCGTATTATAATATAAATATAGGTATATTGCAACAACAGGAAAATTGCAACACGTTCGTTTAATAACGATATTAATTTCAAAAGATATATATGTACTTTGATTATATTGTTATCACAGACGATATGCAATCAGGCTGAATAACTTAATTAAAAAAATATATCTACAAGGTATTTTCAAAATAAATGTAAATATGAAATTAAATTCTAGATAATTAGGTATATAATTATTTTTTATTACATACAAATTGTTATTAATTACATTTCACAAGTATTGATTAATTTTTCAAATTATCTTTTGTAATTATTTTATTGAGCAAAATTTAATTGTATAATAATTATACGAAATAAATATTATAATACATATTTGTACGAATGTACAAAAAAATTGAAAATATTAAGTTTCTAGGTGTATAAATTATATATTAAAACTAAAAAATATGATACTTCAAAAACATTTATTTTGTACCTTATGCAGAATTAATAACTTCTATTCAAATTTTAATTATTACGATTTACGACATATAGTAGGTAAATAATTGTGCTGTAAAAAACTTTTGGATCTTTACAAAAAACATAAACTTAGATACGAAACGAAATATTGAAAACTAATATTTATAAGTAAACTTTATTAAAGTTTTACATTTATTGTTTAATTAAAAATTAATATACTAATCCATATTTTTAAATGATTTATAAATACTATACCACTCCGACTCCCACCTCATAAAAAATAAAACATTCTCAATTACACCGCTGGACAGAGTCCCTCTTATTTAAAAACAAAAATACGTAAACATGTATATTTGTTAAAATAACTGACCCAATTGTACTAATAGGAAAAATACTAATAAGTTTATTGTTAATTCATTTATGAAATCTTATGTAAAAATCTAATGTCTCTTTTCAATGTCGGTTGTATTGAAAACTTTATTTTTTAATACCTAATAGTCTAAATAGTTAAGTATTTAAAAAAATAAAAACATAATAATTTAAATATTGAGAATCGATAGTACATAATTCAAATTGAATAATATAATATACGTGGTTTAATTATAAATTTTTAATAAATATTTTATATTATCTGAAAGCTGAATAGCTATAATGAAAATGTAGATAATGTATTTTTATGATTTTCCCCCGTTGTGTAGAAACACATTTATTATATAGGTAATTACATATAAGTTGCAATGAACGTATAAGAACGTATCATACGATTATTAAAGTGCGTAGACAATATTACAATCAAATTTCACGATCATAGCGTGAGCTAAATACTCCTTAAAACTTACTAATAGGCAACATACAGCTGTGTATAATATTATATTATACTTTACGCCTAAATTATATAAATCGTTATAATCTTATTGAAGTATTTATTGTATAATAATAAAGCATAGTAGTTTAGTACACATCTTCATAGCATACATCAGAGGCAGTTTACAGCATCTTACCGGAGAAGATTAAATAAAATCATCCTTTTACCCCAATTTTTTTTAAAAAAATTATAACGTTTTTTAATTTAATTTAATACATATAAAAGTAAAAAAATATATATAACTATATTATTAGGTAATTTTTCAAGGATTAAATAATATTTTTCATTTTCTTTAGTCGTACTCTGACGTTCCAGAACTATTGAAAGTTCTATTATCATAGGTATGTTCATACTTTCACTATAGATTTTATAAAATCATATTATGCACTCAATGTTTATTAAAAAAAGATAGATTCGATAGTTCATACAACATTTCATAATATTATAATATTAGGTATACTTTATTCAGTTTCACATAATCTGTGATTTCGCCATACTACTATATTATCAGATATCAGTACACACATATAACAAGAATCGAGAATAACAAACATATATAATATTATGATAATGGAATCTAATAAGTATAAAATGTCAGAATGCAAATGAAGACATACATAAATATATTATTTATGTAAACATAATATAAACAAAATAAGGAAAACATACATTATTTAATTTTTACTTAATATAAGTAGGAATATAATAAAATCACAATTACAAATTCACAAATTGTGACATTTATTCTGTTAAAAAAATTATAAAACTAAACACACTATAACTTTTTTACCAGATAATATTTTACAAAACGAATACGAAATCCCTCCAAAATAGGAATCTCTATAAATTTTCCAATAGATATTTATACTCTAACTCAAGTTCAACCTAAACGTCACAATCTGTTACTGTTATTTTTCTATATTCCCATTAAATTGACGGGAAAAGAACATGCGGCTATAATGTCCTTAATGTTAGGTTGATTTCCCATATTGGAAATTTGAAATTTTTTTTCGTTCGTTTGTGCTGTTTATGTTATTTCTCAACTTTTTTTATAATTCTTTTTAATTTATAATTTAAGTTTAATTTTTTTTTTGTGGCAAACACTATTTCGCCTAGATGAAATTATATTTTAGTTCCAAGCTCCCAAACAACACCCTCCTATCAAGAAGGTAATCATCAAACCTCCGGCTATGCTAGTCAAGGTGACACCCCATCGTCCTATGCAGACACTATCCGCCCAGTTCGACTGCAGAACAGCGGGGTCAACTTGGAAGAAATTTCAATCAAAATCACTTCCATGAGGAAAACCAAGGACGGCTATCTATTGATGGAGCTCACCAAATGTGCAGTCACACGTCACGGCTGAAAAACTCGGTGCTGCCTTGATCGATAAAGTCAGTCCTGTGGACTGTAGTACTATAGTTCTGTAGTACTGTAGTACAGCTCGTTTCGTCTACAATTATTAAAACTCTTGACTAAATCTACACGCAATCAAATCGCACTATTGTAACTACTACCGCTTAAATGAAACCGAAACTGCAACCATGCCGCAAAATTACAACTGCAAAACCATAACTGCAAAACCACAACCGCAAAACCATAACCACAACTGCAACTACAATACTGCAACAACAATTTGTTTAGTTTAGTTTATGCTATTGCATGTGCTACTTACTCCCATATATTTTATACTAGGTCCACATCCCGATAAAATCAAATTTTGATGGGTAAAAATGTAATTATAATTTATAATAGGTATTTATATAATTATTTGGCTGGAATCCCTAATTTTATTGTGTTCATCGAAATAAAACTATTATTTTTAGGTACACAGCACGAAAAAATCAAATTGGTATAAATAATTATAATTATATTATAGATAGGTTATAGGTACCTAATATTGCTATAGTACTTCATGCTCTATATTTGCTGTTTCATCAAGTTTATAGATTTAATAAGGATAATGTTTTTTATTACCTACACGAAATTTCTTTAATGATTAATAATTGATTATTTTAAGAAAACAATAAAACCACAAAAAAATGTTGATACTCAAACATCAAGAGTTAAATGCCAAATGTATTATTATAATATAAAATATGATATAATTGTATTGTCGCTAAATACTCGTATAATAACAAAACAATAAAGTAATTAGTGACGTAGCAATAAAAATATTTCGTGGAGGTTTAAATTTAGCTTCAACCCATTAAAAAATGATATTGTAAAATGTTTAAGTAAAGAAAAATAATTGGAGATATTTACGGTGGGTTATAATACCATACCTCACCTCGCTATGCTATACAGCAGATGTCAATAAAATTTAGTACCTAATTATATTCTGACGTCATTATTTATAATAATTTAATCCTTTAATATGCAAAATTAATATGCAACTATTTTGGTTGCGGTTATGATAATACGGGTTTTGGTTGCGGTTATTATAGTGCAGTTTCGGTTGCGGTTGTATTTATTTTTACTTATCGGCTATCAATGACTGCCCGATTTTTTTGATATTATTTTTTGTAATTATATCATCTATTATATCGTGGAATGTAAAATTCATATTGTCAATATTTAATTTAATTTTACATAATAAGTAAATGATGAGTAGGGCGCGAATTTATATGTATTTAAAATTAAAAAATATGTACGTCATATTATATCTTTTTCTTCCTCAGCTTATCGGCCCATTAAAGACCATCGCTGCCATCACAAAACCTCTCCATTTCTCTCTATCATATGCGTCGTCAAAAGATGACTCTTCTTCTCTATTTTTTATATCTTGAACTATAACGTCCACTTATCGCGTCCTTGGTCTTCCTAATGGACGTTTTTTTATTTATTTTGCTAACTAAAACTTCTTTTATTACTTGTCCATCCGCTCTCCAAACATGGCCGAACCATTCTAGTTGTTAGTTTTTTATATATAATATAATAATACGTCATAATAACGTCATATTATATACCGAAAGAAATATTCAAATATCATAAACTTTATTATTATTATTATTATTATATCATTTATCCATACGATGGATAGGCCCTTAAAAAAAATTGAAGAATAATATAATATTACCATTCATTGTAACATAGGCATATTGTATTGTATAGATTCTGAGCGAAGCGATAATTGTATTTAAAATGATGTTTTTTATGTTATTTTTATATCTGAAAGCACGATTTCGAATAGAAATAATGGTCTGATTAGCACGAATAGCGTATTCTTTCGTTAGAAAATTGCATATAGTTGATACTTTATTCAGCTCATTTTTTTAATTTCTCAAAAGATTTTTCTTAGAAGAAGAAAAACTGCCAAAAAATGGCGGAAAATTGGTAAAATAACGATTTCATTTATTTAATTTTTTTTTATTTCGTGATATCTAATTATGTTTTGATCGTAGGGACTTGAAACTTTTTTTGAGTATCAATATAAGTAGTTTACACGCGTTGCAAAATTTTGGACTGTATTTTTAGTTTAATATAATATTGTATATCTAAGTTACTAAGTTTCGCTTAGAATCACATTTTCTAATGAAATAATGGAACGGATTGGTTGATTTTCTGACCTAAGTATAGAGCTTTGAAATTATTTCCAAAATATTTTTTAAAATCGTAAGTTATAATTTTTTTATAAACTTTTAAAGTTATAAACTTCAATAAAATTAAAAATTACGATTTTCGTTATTTTAAAGTTTTTATTTCGTAATAACTAAGTGAGTTTTGATCGTAGATACTTAGATCATTTGGGATGTTTGAATATCATTGCATTCAAATCTTAATTATAATAAACTACTAATTTCTCCGAGAACTGAAAGGACGAAGGAGGAACATTTAAATTCGACCTTCCCACTTTTATTACTTACTTTTTAATTTTGTACTAAAAGAATAATATATAATGAAATAAAATAGGTACAAAACTAAAAATATTGCATAAGAATAAAAAAATAAAAAATCAAGGGGGGATACGACACCCATATCCGCTTACTACATACCATACCATGCCAATTCATTTATCACTTCATATATGCATCATATTATAGTTAATGGTATTATATTTTTATCTTTATACTCTTAGCTATATTCTACATTACTAAATTGTATTAACCTCAGTAGCATAGCCAGGAGAAGTATGGTATCAGTACTCAGATCTACGGGGGATCATATGGGAATCATATCCCCTCCTGGTAGGTAAAATAGCTTTTTAGTAATAAAATTTTATTATTTTATGTCTATATTAATATAGAATACCTATACATACAATATGTATACAATACTACATACATATTTAATATCCCCCCCTCCCCACGTGAGAAAATCCTAGATTCGCCACTATACGAGGTATGATAAAAAAAAATAAAAAAAAAATAAAAATTATATCTGCGTTAAAAATAATCGAATCAGAAATATACACACATCAAATAAAAATAGAGATAACACTCAATTACGTTATTCAAGCCGCGAGTTAATATTAACTGTTAGTAATGAACGACAATTCATTGTCATTGAAATCATATACTTTTATTGTGTCTGTCGTTTTTGTCATGTCAAATAAACTCGAGCAGCGTGTTTGCATTAAATTTTGCGTTAAACTCGGTAAATCAGCGACTGAAACTTTTGAAAAAAGCATTTGAAGATGAAGTGATGAGCAGGTCTAAAACATTTGAATGTCATAAAAGGTTTATTGAGGGTCGTGAAGACATTAATGATGACTCTCGTGCTGGACGACCTTCAACATCAAGAAATGTGGAAATGGTGGCAAACGTACGAAAAATTATTCGATCAGATCGACGAATGACGATAAGAGAACTTTCTAGTGAGTGTAACATTTCTTTTGGATCATGTCAAACTATTTTGACTGAAGACTTAGACATGAGACGAGTCTGTGCAAAAATGGTCCCAAAATTGTTGTCTTAAGATCAAAAAAAAATCATCGAACTGAGGTTTGTCAAAGTCTGAAAGAACGAACACAAAATGACCCAGGGTTCATTAAAAATGTAATAACTGGTGATGAAATTTGGGTCTATGGTTATGACATAGAAACTAAATGACAGTCATCACAAATCAGTAATTTCACCAAGACCCAAAAAAGCTCGACAAGTTCGTTCTAACGTGAAGACCTAAAGTTGAAGACTTCCAATACTGCTTCAAAAAGTGGCATGAGAGATGGGACAAGTGTATAACATCGGGCGGTAAATACTTTGAAGGAGACTAATATTTGAAATATTATTTGTATACTTAAATAAATAAAAAAAAAAATCCTGGTATTTTTTGATCACCCCTCGTATGGTGTTATAACTTACCCTAAATATCTTCAGTTATTTTCTATACTTAAAAATTTAAATTTTTGTTGCGGTATTGTAGTTGTAGTTATGGTTGTGGTTTTGCAGTTGTAATTTGCGGTTGCGGTTCGGTTTCGGTTTTATTTAAGCGGTAGCGGTTACAATAGTGCGATTTGATTGCGGATAGGTTTGGTCAAGGGTGTCAATAGTTTTAGATGAACCGGGCTGTACCACAGGACTGACCATGTCGATCAAGGCAGCACCGAGTTTTTCAGCCGTGACGTGTGACTTTGCACATTTGGTGAGGTCCATCAATAGATAGCCGTCCTAGGTTTTCCTCATTTAGGTGATTTTTACTGAAATTTCTTCCAAGTCGGCCCCACTGTCCTACAGTCGAACTGGGTGGACAGTGTACGCATAGGACGATCCGGGTGTCACCTTGACTACCATAGTCGATTCCCGGGGATTTGACGATTGTCTTCTTGATAGGATGGTGTTGTTTGGGAGCTTGGAACAGAAATATAATTTCATCTAAGCGGAATAGTGTTCGCCACAAAAAACTAATTAAACTTAAATTATTAATTAAAAGGAATTATAAAAAAATTGAGAATAATTATATGATTTTAACTGGACGGAATATAGTGTCCAACACAGATAATTATTTTAATTAAGACTATGAGTTTATAAAAAAAATAAGAGTTAACCGTCATAGAAAATTATTATTGAAAATTATTTCTTCGTGTATGGAATATATTATCGTCAGTAACCATCACGTTAAAGCAATCAAAGTAGTTTATATATAAATTATAATCCTTTTAACTCCTGGACTCAATACCCGAAACTCTCCCATTTTTGAGACCCCCTCTTAAGGGTTAGCACTCATGCAATCAAAGTGGGTTATATATCAATCAATATTTCAATATGGTTTGTTAGTATGGAGTGGATTTGGCGATAGGTGAAATAAATTGCAAATAAACAAGAATATTATAATAATAATTTGTTTAAAAAAAAGGTGTTCTCTACAAGAATCTGCTACTACACAAAATTATAGGGAGTTGGATATTTTACCAATTAAATTTCTTTATAAAAAAAAATTGTTATTTTATTCATTCTTAGGAAGTTCATTCAAGATAATAATTATAAATTTATTTATGATAAAATGGAAAATAGATTCTACAATATTCTTGTTAAATTTTCTTATAAATCCTTTGGTTGATCTCTCGTTAACTATTTAGGGCCTGTATATATTTTAATTCGATGCCATTCCAATATAAAAAAATAAAAATAACTATAAAACATAATATGTGTTTCAATTATAAATGTATTACTCTCTATATCTAATTCAAGCTTTTAGCTTAAAATAGATAGATAAATTGTATAAACTAATTTAGTTTTTGTTTTATGTAAGTTATGATGATTTTCAATATAAAAAAGAATTATGTAAAATGGAACAACATTAACACGAGTATTATGTTATATCAAGTACCGCATGTTAATGTTCAATATTTTGAGCGTTTTACGTGCCTCTTATTATCCTTAAATTATTTTGATCATTATAGTGTTATCACTATCTAACTAAATATGAATCTTATTATTTATTAATATGAATAAATAATCACTTTTCCTATATGTTTTTATTTAAATTTTAAAATGTTAATTATATTTTATTATTTAAGTTAATTATTATGCATCGTCGACAAAACATTTGTTGACGCGTATCTCTTTACAAATAATCAAAAACTGTGGTATCTATATCCGATGATCTTCAATTAATTATTGTTTACAAAGATTAAGATATCCATATAGATATAAGTAACTTATGGCAATAATAATTATAGTTACGACTTTTTGTCTATTGACAAGGTCATAATATGTTCAATATTTATATAATTATATTATGTATAATGTAGTATATAAATGATTAAATTCTTTACTTGTATTATAAACTTAAGAATAAACAGACAATCACTAATGGATTTTTTTTCATGAATTATAGCTTTTTGAGCTATTTTGTCAATGTAAAAAGTTACAAATTTATTTAATTCAACAACGCGAAAACATTAATAATACATTTTTTTTTTTTTTTTTTTTTTTTAATGCTTTGTTTATTTATATACGAATAAAAGAAACGATATGATAAACACTTATACAGATCTAAAGGCTAAGATTTTCAATACAGTAAAAACGAAATAGTTCACAAAATTGAAAATTATGAATATAAAAATATTGTGTTCTTTACAGTGTAAATATGAAATCTGTCTGTATATTATCATTGTTTATCTGTACCTAGGGGAAAAAAAATGTCAAAAAAACGTAGATGATAGATAATATACTCTATTATTATTATAGTGGGTACTATAACAATACAATAATGGTTGGCCCGGAGACCCTCCTCCGCACCGGTACACCTGTCGTGGTCATACTGTCTGCCGCCGCTGTAGCGTATTGTAGCACACTTGCGCCGGCGAATCTGCGAAATCCAATCGAGCCGATGACCGCGCGCGCAAACTGAACTGATCCGCAGTGCATTGCAACTCGTCGGCGGACCGTGTTGCCCCGGATGTCGGTTATTTGTCAATTGTAATATAACGTTTTGTTTTCGTTTTGTACGTATTTATATTTTATTTAAACTCTTGTTTTTCGTTTTTTATTGCTGATTTTCTCTCAAAAGTAGGTGGTACACATTAATATAATAATTCAAATTAAAAAACTAAAGTGCTCGCAAATGATATCGTCTTACCGCCGGTGAGTACCTATTAATAAGTATATTTAAGTGGAAATGTGGAGTTACATATTTGTAATATTATTTGTTAACAATTAATAATATTGTCATATAAACTATACAATATCACTATACTAGGTATATAAATATTAAAAATATATAACTTAATTAAATTTAAATCATTAAACTTCTAATCTTTTTTAAAAATTTAGTATTTTCGAATGTAATTACAATAATTATATTTAAGGGGTTACTGTCCTTATATATATTTATATTAATTTACTCAGTAACACCAGTTTCATTAGTATTTATTATACCTTACTAACTGGTCCAATAGTAATTTTGAAAACATTTATAAATTTGTTTCTGTGTTTACTTATTTACAAATTTAAAATATTACGATTTTATAATTAGTAAATTAAATAAGAACAAAATTATTTTAATTTATATACATTTTTAAAAAATATGTATTAATTAAAAAACAACTATTGACCCTTGTAGCCAAAGTTTATATTTATAAAAAAACAACAAGATATAATACATTTTTAACGATCTAAAATTATACTTAAAGTTTAAAAATCAGTTTTTTAAAAAAATTACCATATTGTAAAATGTATAAAACTGTTATTAGAATTTATGTCAGAACATATGTTTGAAAAGTAGATAAAAATTTTTAAATGTTATTCTACGAAACGCTTCGCGCCATTTGCGGTTCCATCAACAGGATGGCCAAAATATTGTAAAATAATCGTATTTTTAATCTATTCTAATATACCGAATCACGAAAGTTGTATATATAAATTCGCAACAAATATAATAATAATTATTATTATTATTATTATAGTATTATTATTATATTATAATATTATCGATAATTGATCACTGATTTGACTATTGTCTATTAGCCAGTAGCCACTATAATATAAAATTGTTGTGTAACATGTTATTAGATTCGAATTTTAGGATTAATAAATTCGTATAAACTATCCCATATTCTCATTATTATCAATATAATAATTATTAATTTAATGTTTTAAATATTTTTTTTAACTTTTAAATATCTATACAATTCAAAATGTTATTACTAATTTAATTATTAAAAATGTCTAAAAAATGTTTAACTTATTTTAATATTTTATACTTCTAATCTAAAAGAAAATTATATGATTAAAAATATTTTTTAAAGTTCTTTTTGAAATATAGTACCTAAACCTAAATATTAAAATATCATTAAAATAGTTGTTTTTTTCTGGAAGTAATTTTACGATAAAATGTGTTTCTTATATATATTATGTGTTTTGAGGTTAGGTAATGTAGGTTAAATGCTGTTTAGGTCATTAATTGAAGAAAAGTTAATCGGACCAATAGATTCGCTATTCATTTTACTATAGGTTCATTCAACCCATTTTTTTCGGTCGTTACTCTATTACCTAATAATAAAGATAAAACGCGTATAATGTTAGATACTCATATACTATTCTGTTGATACAATTGGCACGAGGAAAATAAAGCTGTTATATTTAAAAAATGAAATGTTCATTATGCTTACCAATTTACTTTAAAACTTAACTAAATATAATTCTGGAATAGAAGTAACATAAAAACATAAATAATAAACATTTTAAAATGTTTAATTATTCAACTATAAATGTATTTTTATTTTTAGTTATGAAGGAACATCGAACCAAAGGACTTAGAGTCACAACTACTGAAAGCATAATTAGGTGAGTTTTTAGTTATTAAATAGTAATATAGTATTAATATATATATCCACATTTTAACATTAAAAGTAATAATAATAAATTTAATATGTAACAATTTGATAGTTGTCAAATATTTTTTGTGAAATCTTATGTATTCTTGTGCTTTACAAATTTTTTATAATATTATATTAATAGAAAACGAAAAGAACTCATTGTCAAATATGCATCAGTATATATTGACTACTCGCCAGTTTTTGAAACCTTTTAATAAATGCCACATATGAAATATTATATACGTTTGTAGTTGCCAATAATATTTAATATTAATAGCCAATATTTAATGCATTATGTTCATTAAATAAGCAATACCTACTTGTGTGTACATAAATTGTATTTATTTTTTTTTAAATGTTATATTATCTATGATATAATATACAAATTATAATAATAATAATTTTTAAAAATATTTTCCGCTAAACCAAATAAAATTCAAGATTATTAAAATATTATAATTTATGGTCTATAAATTTAGGATTTTTGTTAACTTTATATAATGTTAATATTTAATAAAGATGTAAGACTATATAATTTATATACTTAGAGATAGATTTTGATGAATATTTGATACAGTTATTGTGGTAAACAGTAACAGTATAGTACCTAACTGCAATAATATATATTAAACAGCCTACAACGACTGCAACTTTGCGTAATTAATACTTTTGTTGACTGTTGTTGAACGCGAACACAACATCGCTTTGATGGCGGAAACGTTGTCGTTACCGGAACAGGTAGTACGGGAACAGGTTAATCGCTATCACACAATTTCTCATAATTCAAAAACTATTCAATTTCGACAGTACAGGCTCGTATTCAACACCCCCACCAACCGAGAGGTCGGTACTGATGCGTCTGCGAGACATTGATCGTATATTCCATGCTTTCGTACTCTTTCTCTCTCCTACTCACTCCCCTCTGTTACTCTCTTCTTCGTTATATGTCATCCTATCTCCTCCCCACTTCTCTCTCTCTTTCTCATTTTGGCCCATTCCGCCAGCTTGAAAATAGTATAACGGACCATTAATGCTTCAAGTACAGTTATCACAAACAGATGCGTCCGCAGGTTCATCAATCTACTTGGTGCTTTTTTATTTTTATTATTTTTTTTAAATAACGGACAATAGTATAAACAATCTGTTATAATTTCACTTCAGTTTAATGCCCCTACATTTTTATTTTAGAAACGTATTTATATATAGTTAATACTTATTACTTACCTATAGAATATTAAAAACGATATTTTTTAAATCTAAAATCGTATTAAAAGGTATAATTATAACATGATAATTTATGTAGTTATTAATTACTATATTAAACACTATGTATTTTACAATTATATATATATATATATGTACATATAAATTATAAAGATAAAGAAACAATATTAACTTGATCAGCGATAAAATACAAATATACATATTTGTTCAATTTTTCAATTTTGAATTACCTATGTAATTTTAGAGTTTTAATTTACATATAATATAGTCACTAATTTATTATAATGGAGATTCATTCATTGTAGTTTGTCAGCAATCCCACGCAATAACGCATTATTTATATAAGGCCATAAAACAATTCATCTGAATTCATATTTAACATGTTGTTACTACTTTAATATTTTGCCTACAATGATAAAAAATCTGGATGTTATATATAATACGCATTAATATTTACAAATACGTACATATGACATGAATTTTTAAGTACATATTACCTATCTGTAACTACAATATGATAGTTACATTTATGTAATATACGAAATTGCATCAAAAAATTTTTATTGTTTAAATTATTTATTTATTTAGTTGAATAATAAGTATATCAATTTGTATTTACAAAAACTTATCATTAATTTTCAATGATATTTCCAAATATATTATGCAATATTATATATTTTAAGTATGTATCTATTTAATTTTAATAAAATCTAAAGTTATAAATATAAATTTATAATAAATTTGTATATTGTAATAATTATAATATTACTATTCCCAATGTTATATAAAATAATATGCATATAATAAATAATGCTATATAACATACATCATAGTTATAGATAAACATTGGAATGTAGTTACAAATTTCTCAGCAGCTTCATAGAAATTTGGTGATTATTCCGGTCTACGACCTAAAGAATTTCTTCTGCATGAATAAGAATTCATGTACAAACTTAACTATACATAGGTAATACCTACATGGCTACATGATATACAATTTTTAAATTCACCGTGTATGGCAAGGCTATTGTCCACTATAAAAAAATTAGTGCCTATCTATATTCACTATTTTTATACCTATATAGTATTTAAATAAGTTACCTTTACTTTTATAGTTAAACTTTTATTATTAATAACTACATGTAGTAATTATATTATCATTAGTCTTTATTAAATTATATTTAAAAACTATGTCGTTTTTGAAAACTAAAATACCCAATACTTATTAACGATATAAGTATATAACTGTCTCTGTCTGTCTGCAATACAATTTTCCAACCTATAAATTAAAGTAAAAATGACTTAATTTTGATGATCTTTTCATTTTCTTTGATGATGTTACAATTAACTATTAAGTATTATATTAAGTGATATACTTTAATATTGGTATGCATATTTAATTATATTTTATTACATAAAATATATTATATTCTTCTTCCCACTATTCAAAAAGTCATAAGTTACACTTGGACACGCCAACATTGTAATAAATAATATATATTATGTACAAACCAATAGGGTCAAAAGTCTCTTAATGATACTTTTTATATATATAGTATATAGATTTATTATTATATACCTACAATAATGTACATGATTTATAACGTTATGTCAATTAAGTATTACTCGTTGGATTTCATATACTATATTATATAATAATTATAAACATTTATAATACAGAGTGCTCCACGTCACTTACAAATTTAAACTGGTAATCGGTAAGTAATTTATATGCATAAAGATTATGTCCATATTCGATCATTTAATATTAATATTGTTTAGTACCTGTATTAGTTAGCAGCAGCGTAATTAACAATTTATCTTCATCTTGGAGGGGGATATTAAATATCTAAATATAATATATATATATTACATGTCATATAGTAAATGTTCAATATATTTTTAAATACATTGTTTATATATTATATAAGGCTCTGAGAAGATCTATCCCTATTACCACCACTTAATAATGTCACTGTTAGTTAATAAATAGTAAAAATAGAAATAAAAAATTGAAAATAAGGTTTACTTCCTGGAAGTATTTAAATTACAAAAATACACAATTGAAATTTATGTATGTACAAATAATAATCGTGTTTGAACTTTAAATAGGTAGTATTTAAAAGTTTTTTTTATTGAAAAATTGCTTTTATAATTTTTATATACCTACAATATACTATACTTGTAGCAATACCACTATAATATAGTGATAAGAAAAATCATGTTACAAAAATGGCGGCGTTCGTATATGGTCTTCAACGATATCCCCATTATTCTTGTAAAACAATTTTCTGATCACTCTGTATATTTATGAAATATGCATAATGTAATTAAATATAAATACCAATTATAGTATATTCCACTAATTTTCCTAGTTATTAAATTATTAAAAAATATTTTTATATATGTTTGTATTAATGTATATCACTTGTTTTAATAATGAATTCATTACTTCATTGAATTTACATCTCCGTTTGAAATCATATTTAATGGACAAACAACTATAAACATAGATGACTAATATTTTTTTAATAACTAAATCAAGTACATATGCTAGTTTAAAGAATAAAATAAACGATAACTATAGATGATAGGATTAGGATACATATTTAGAATTTTGTTTTGATTTATTAGATCAACATTCGTGACAGCCATTGCTTTTTTAAAAGGAAATGTACAATTCCCATAAATAGAGACTATCTTTTAGCGTGTTGCTTAGGTTTAAATTTGTACGTTCCAGTACATTTCAACCATGATTTTTACCATACGATTTCTTTACTTAACTCTTTTCATTGTCGACGTCAAGAAGTTGTCAACCCGGATATGGTTTTTAATAATCAATTCTTTATTTTATTTTTTTCCATCGACTTGTACACAAAAAAAAAAAAAAAAAAAAAAATGAAGAATGAATAAACTGTCTTCTGACTAAATGTACAGCAAAAAAACAAAGCGACCATTGCGGCGATGATATAGCAACACGGCAATAATAATATTATAGTAACGGAACACGGAGGCAGATCATTGACCCACGATGTAGGTACGAGGCGCGTACTTGGCGCGGTCGGTCACTGTCCTCCGCTCCTAAAAATACAATTTTGCACCGATTAACCGTATAACTTCTACTTCCTCTTCATCTCGTATTAAGCTTAGTTTAAACAAGATCTTACTCTTTAGAACAGAGTCTTAAGCCAAAAATTTTGTTTGGTTATAAAAAAATTTCCAACAATAGTTTCTACGTGTGTTTTCTTATATAAATAATTGTACTAAAATTTAGATTAATACAATGAATTAAACTCTTAGCTTGAAACAGTTGAAAAGCTTAATGTTTTAAAGTAGGTAAATATTTATATTTTAATATAATGGTATTCAATTAATGAAATTATGAATATTTTCAAAGTATTTGTATGCATGAATAGACGAAATCCTAAAATTGCATTTGAACTTTTTTGTCATTCAACTCATTTTGAACTTTGAAAATAAATTAACAAAGTGAACTTTATAAATATATTTATATGGTCAAAACCAAGTTCCTAAATGGTATTATATGGGTTTTCCATTTAAAATTATATCTTTAAATAAAATATAATAGGTATATATATTTTTAACGAATATGAAATTCTTAATTGTGGTATATTTAGGTAAATTAAGATTTCAGAGACTATTGATTTTACTCTATTATGATTCAAATAATTGAAATTAATATACATAATAAAATGTATCTTGAAAAGTTATATCGAATTTTTTATATGTAATTTTAAAATTATCCATTTAAAACATAGCTACACATTATGTGAAAAACAAATTTCCTTATACTATACTATATAACTATAAAAATTATAATACTGATATAGTCATATACTCATATTATACATACAGTTATGCAAAAAAAAAAATATATTTGTTTTACAATTATTAATGCTTTTTAATTAGTAAAATAAGTAAAATGAAGAAATAATGGGTTCATTTTTTCAGTAGATAATTTTTAGATTCTGATCGGAACGAGGAATGTATTGTTTTTACAAAGATGATTTTTTATTTTTATAATGTATGAAAACATTTTTTTCGGGTAGAAATAAGGATCCGATTACCACAAATAGGGTATCTTTTCCGTGCCAAATTTCATCTAGTTGATACTTTATTTAGCTCATTTGCCAAAAATGAGTCATTTTTTTATTTCCTAAAAGTTTTTTCTTGAGAGGTGGAAAATCGGCAAAATTACGGTTTCCGTTATTTTAAATAAGTTTTTATTTATAACTAAGTTTTGATTGTAAGGACTTGAAAAGTTTTTTATTATTTTTTAGGTAATATTTATGTTTGGTAAAATTTTGAAACGGATTGGTTGATTTTTTGGCTGAATATAGAGCTTTTAATTTTTTCCAAAAGTGTTTAATATTACCTACAATTTTTGGTTTAATGGTATGAAATTTTTATAGAAGTCTACCCTTATGCAATTTAGGTAAAGTATTTATAATTTATTTTGAAACTCGTGACTAACAATTTTTATCATGAAATGATAACTCCTAAAATTTTGATCGTAGAAATTTATTTTGAATATTTAGATATGTAATTTATACTCGTAATAAAATTTTGGAATGGATTATCAGTATAATATATTGTAATTTACTGAGATTCGCTCAAAATCATATTTTCTAATGCAATATTATTGCATTCAAATATTAATAATTATAATAAACCATTAATTTATCCGGGGACCGAAAGGACGAAGGAGAAACATCCTTAATTGACGTTCTCACTTTTTTTCTTCTTGAGTTTTTTATATCGGTAATGTTTAGAAATTTTAGTAGTAAATAATTACTCAAAAATTACACAAGAACAGTAAAAAATAGTGCTGGTGTGTCATTTTTTAAAAAATTATTTTCATTATTTTATAATTATTAAAATAAACGAAGTTAATACATACAATTTCCTCTTAGTGTTTTACGTGAATTTAATTATTTTTGAATATTTAAAATTACTTTTAACTAAATATAGAACACATCCAGTATTTAAAAATACGTTTTATTTTTAAAGTTAACTATGTTAAATTAAAAAATAAGTATAATTAATATTAATTAATTAACTATAATTAAAAAATTATATTATTATGAAAAATTTGATAGATAAAATTTTTAATTTAATTTAGGCGGTGTATTATTATTATTTTTTATTAATATATTAATATAATTAATATTTAGGTAATTTTTTCTTTTATTGGAAAAATAATATTTTTGACGTTATTCATTTTATTTAATCTATTATACCTATCGTGCAATGTAAAATTCATATTATCAAAATTCAATAATATGATAAGTAAAAGAAAAAGCAACAAATTTGTATACCACTACGATATTAAAGTATTAAATTATTACAAATAATAGCATCAGAAATATAATTTCTCAAGTAAATGAAAAAAAAAAAAATTCTAAAAATCGATATCTTGTTTAAATTAGGTCGACATATCAAGATTCTCATACTAATATACTCTTTAAAATGGCTATCTTCAAATTTCACATAACTTAATAAATAAAATGTGATTGTATTAATTTTTTATGAAAAGTATTGTTTTAAAAAAGCAATAAAGGTAATATTATAGGTTGCTGTATAAAAAATGATTTTTAAAAAACACATTCAAAAACTTGAATTGTTTACGAATATTTGCAATTAGTAAATATATTTGAGACACTCTATATATTATATTTATAATCAACAAAACGTATTACTATTATTTCCGTTTATTCTAAAATTGTATAAGTTACGTAACATGAGACATAAACTAATCAAACAAGAGGTTTTAATATAAAAAAACTAATTCATTGTGTTTATTTTTTAATTTATAACTAACGTTTGGCCTTTGCTCATTTTGTCACTATAATACTAGCATACTAAGTAAAATTTAATCATTTTACAATTTAATTTAGTTTAATTGTAAAACGTCCTAAACAAATATAATTTATATTTGAAATCGTCCCTCTAAAAATAACGAGTAATATATATATATATATGATAAATATATTTATTAGAAATTTAATTATAAATATTTTTAAATTAAATATTTTCGTTATCATTTTTTCCACTTTGTAGCAATTGTATAATCGAGGTTTGACTTGTAATTATTGAGTACATTTAATGGATTTTAGGATTGTCGGTGTTTTTTCCTATTTTAGTTTTTCGGTGATAATATGGGTGTGCCGAAAAAGATTAACGGCCGTTCGTAAGTGTGCGTTGACCCCGACGACGACTGCCAAGTGCAATACGTTATAGATTCCGCGACCCGTGAAGGGAAACCTGTTGAAATGCGCGAACGACTGAGTATAGAAATTGACGAAACCCAAACGATGATGTTGTTACAACACCTCTTGTAACGTGCATTGTCGCTGTCTGGTCGCCGTGGTTCGGGTTAAAAAATGCGTTGAGTCATCCCATATGGAAGGAATTTTTATGTCAAACAGCGATTTTTCTACAACAACAATAAAAATAATAATAATAAAATAGGTATTTTTCAATTATATGCTGTGTAACACAATAATATTAAATTTAACCGTTTTTTGTATTAAGGTTAAATCAATTTTATAATATAAATATACTATAATAGTTTACTTAAATTCTTATAGATAAAAAAAATAATTATTAAAAAAATGTATTGTTTTAAATTTTTATAAATTAAGTTATGATAAACTCAATATTATAATACGCATTATAATATATCATGTTATATTCTAAAATGTAGGTACTAAGTACTAGGTATAATAACACTATTATATTGTAATATTTGTATGTACTATTTATACTATGTGCTATGAGCAATATTTTGTAAATAAAGAATCTACTTCTACAGTAATATTTAATGAGTATTTACATTTGAGACACATAATTTATAACCTGTGGTCACGACTCACGATATAATTATTAACAACTAACAAGTTATTCTATTAATTGTCCTCGTGCTTCGTGCAATTTAATTTTATACTTATTAATTTTCATTAATATTATTGAAATTACATAACAAGGTCCATGAAGGTAATAATACAATTTTTTACTATCATCCTAGGTTTTGAATTTTATTACAAATTTTAATATTCTATTTGCTATCAACAACAACAAAAATTATTATGTTATGTTATTATATTAAGTAGCTCTTATTCCAATACCTTAATAGTGTCTTAATAGTTAAAGCACTAAAGTTTAAAGTTAAATAGGACTAAGTATATAATATTTAGTATAGTATCTAAAAATTATTATCATTGCCAAAACGGTGATTTATTATATATTTTGGAGTTTGGAATTTTTATGTTTATACGTATTCAAATTAAAATATGTTACTTGTTTTAAAAATGCTGTACATAAAAAAATACTTTTTGGCTGACAAAAAAATTTTAAATCGACAATCATTGTGTATGATATAATATAAAATTACTTAAATTAAAACAGTTTGTAAAAATTGAACACGTTTGATGTTTGCAACTAGAGATGATTGCGATTCGGAAACGGAATATGCCTAAGGGATAATCATGCAATTTATAACTATCGATGAGCAAATTATTATACGTTTACGAGTAGGTGACCTGGGCGGTGTACGGTAATAATTTGGCAAGGACCGGCGTGACCGCCGATGGTTCAGCGACCTCGTTGCGCTAACGGCTAACGCGGTGGCGGCAATGGTCTCTCCCGCGCTCGGGAACCGGCCGGGCGGTATATATAGTCGTTGTACAGTGTAATGTAATCCACTTAAATTTTAAAATAATAATAATAATAATAAAACCACTCAGCGACGTCCCTTCGCATCAAACAACGGTGTCCTTTGTATTTTTAAACCGCATCCACGCGAATTTATTTACCATCATTACATAACTATTATTACTGTGTATATATCGCACACATTGTGTTGTACGTATTGCTAACAAATTTTCGGGTACTTCGGAAATAGCCGTACTCAACAGTCCACCCTGCTGCAGTGTTACATAATCGTATATATTGTATATTTATAATGTGGGGCGGTAACTCTATACCCTTTATATATGAGGTTCTACTGATTTGATTTGATTTTATAACTACGCTATGTGCCGCTGCGCACAACCGGTTATGTCGTCAGTATAATTATTATTTGTGTATAGTTATTATTCGTATACGTGCCATTTTTTTTCCGGCTTTATTGTTCACTTTGTTTTTTACTGAACGGGTTTATTGGTTCGAATTTTGGGGGGAGAAAGGGGAGGCAGTTGGCCAGTTATGTCTTAAACAAAAGATTCGTTGAACCGTACGTTGATGGGCGACAACGGTTGAGAAATCCGTAGAGTGTCCCCTATACACGTTTTTTTGGAAGCCGTATGTTTTGGTTTACTTGTTTAAATTTTTTTTCTCCTGCACATACGCCGTCTATATTTAATAGTATTTTTATTCTTCAACTCTACTGCTAATTTTTTTCTACAAAATGTTAATTTTGGGCCGATACCAGACCCTAATTAGCTACATAACGCTATAGTTGGCGCGTTATATGAGTTGTTCACATGGAAATGTCGTATTGGACAATTTTTCATGCTGTTTCGATTCCTTGCAGTTTAATTTTTAACTCTTTATTCATACACGTAGATAAGCGATCGTCTAAATCCATTCAAAAATAAAGATCTCACATTCATTCTGTTTATTTATTTTTCGTACCCAACGGAAATCTCACATTGAATAAGTGAGTGTTGATATAATATATGTGCTTGGTCTGCACACTTGTGTATTCTACGGATAATATGCAATTTTATTAACAAATCGTATTATTTTATTATACACAATTTTTAAACAAACTTAAATCAAAATAATAAAATAGGTAATTTGAAATTATTATTTTATATTTAAATAAAATTGTTCTATTGCATAATATTATTGATTTTAGCATATTATTCTATAATCAATGAGAATACTAAATAGTAAATAGTACCTATAGTGTATAAAATAATTAGTTACCAGTATGTATATGTTTGGTAAAATTACACATTGTTATTTTTTTGATTATTAAGAGAGGTTAGGTTAGGTTAACCTATTCGATTTAAATTAGTCAAAATCGTTTAGTTAAACATAATGAGGTACTAGCCTATATATATACCATACCATCGTGCCTATACACACATGTGTATTATGCGCATAAGTACACCTATATGTTACGGATGAGAAGGTGCGAGCACAATAGAGGATATAATGTGCAATTTTCAGTGTCATACACTAATATAAATACAAAAAATATCATTTGTGCGTGAGGCGTATAGGGAGGGTATAATACTATAATACTATATAATAATATATAAATATAGGTAGGCACTGGCGGTATGAGGTCATCGACGGGTGTAGAGAGGATCGACCTTTCGTTGTTTTATTTTAAATATTTTTACGATAATTCCACATCATATCGTCTTTGTCTTTACAAATTGTTCTTCTAGGTCCGTTTTTCTTCTTTCATATATTATTGCATGTATTTTTCTACCAAGATCATTGGAAGTGTGTAATACAGCATTGCATCCAAAAAATACGTGCTCAGTCAATCGTTACAACAAACATAACGGAATCACAACCGTTATAGACCTACGCGTACGCGTACAATTCTTTATTGTGCATGCAAAATTGTGTTTATTCCATAATTATTTTTCTTTTCCTGGTAAAATAACGAAAGCCAGAAAGTACATTTATCGTATATAGAATTGTTGACACTTTTAAACGTATCAAGATAATACTGAAATTATTTAAATTATTTTATATTAATGATTTCAATAACACACCAATTTTTATGAATATATTTTAAATTTTCTGCGTCAATCAGAAATTATAAGGTGTGCCTATTACCTACCTATTATAATATATATGATTATGCCGTGAAAATGTGAAATGGATAGATATTAGATGATGGGAAATATTTTGACCATTTCGTGAAACAGAACTTCATTTCATCCACATCGCGTAATTATGTTATTTGGATAATATTTCACGAAATGGACACCAAAACTTATCACTATACGGATCTTGTCCTGTCATTTGGATATCTACATAGTGAAATTAATATTAATTTTTAGGTATTTTTTTTTTTTATTAAATATTACAATTATTATTTCAATATATTTAGTATATAATATATTATATTTGCATTATATATTTTAATTAGAAAATTGAAAATATTACATTTTTTTTTTTTAATTTAAAAAATATAGGTACAAATTTTAAAATATTATTATGAACATTGGAAATCTATTTGTTAGATCAAGCATCAAAGTTATGACAACGATTATTACCTACATTTGAAATTTGATTTTAAACATGCACAATTTTCAGTTTTACATTATATTTATATTTATAATGATAAATTGATAACATAATAATACAATCATTTTTATTAAAATTAATAGATACGGTCATACAGTAGCCAGTAGGTATGTATTATTATGTTAGTAGAAGATAAAATTGTTATAAGAATTTTGTAATAAGAATAATAACAGAAAAGAAGAATAACGATAATATAAATATTATCACACCTTTATTATACACCTAATAATGGCTTATAGTCGTATACTATAGTATTTTTAATTTAAAAATGTTAACAGAAATCAAGATAACTTGTTCCAATAATTAATAATAGATACAAGGCGTTATTCATAAAATAATATTATATAATTTGTATATTTTTTAAAATAAAATTGTAGTATTTCATAAAAAACAAAAATTAAATTTATGTTATTAATTTCAAGTGGATATCAAAATGACCAAAAAAGTTTCGCATAGTGAAGTTTAGGTGTCCATTTCGTGAAATATTATTCAGATAACGTAATTACGCGATTTAAATACGAGTATGTGACATATATATATATAATTGCATTTATAAGAAGAACATTTTGGTAGCACTTGAAAAACGCTTCTAAGATCACAAAATATAACATAAGTAGGTACTACTATGAAGAAGTGCCAATGTAGTGATTTTGTGATTAACTTTGTTCATATAATATACTATACAACAAAATGTCTTTTCTTTTTTGAAATACTATAACTTATCTATAGGTCTTAAGTTTATATATATTAGATTCACAAAGTGTTGTCTCGAAACTATAGTATACCTACCTATAATGATAAAATATAAATAACGGTATATAATTTTCCTTGTTATAATTGGAAATAGAATTATTATATTAATTATTAAAATAATATATAATAATATATAGTAATAGTATAGGTACGCGTTACTGCAATGTAATAATAAATTTAACCAATAAAAAAAATTACAAATTGAACATCTTACTTTATAATACTGATGTAAAACGTATTACAATTATGCTGATAAAACATATAATAAAATGCATCATTTACTATAGCAATGCGATTAAGTTTTAAATTGATTTAGTCGTAAAATGTGAATTGTGCAACATATGCCATACATACACCATGTGTCCATACTACCATACGGTTTTTATAACAATTTTGACAAGCTCACTCTGACATTCAGTGAAAGATATTAACATTAATTTTGAACAAATAAACACTTTTGCGATAATATTTCGATTGAATATGTAATTCATTTTCGAAAAATACAATATATTTCACTTACATATTGTATTTTAAAAAGTGTCGTGGTCGTATTATTTTATGCGCATAAATTTATTTACTTGTGTATAGTAGGCGGTTCGTATGAGTCATATAAATCATAACTTATTGTTTTATTATTATTAGCTTTTAGTATACATTTGTATATCTCAACAATTATATTAATACACAAAAATATAGTTTATCAGTATATAGATATATATTAAGATATAGAAATAAGACAATTGATTAGTATACCTATTTCTTAGGCTTGCGAGTACGTTAATTTAGTATAGAAATTTAAACTGATATAATATATATATTATGATATATAATAATAGGTAGAGTAGGTAGCTGAATATTAAGATTTAAAAAATAGTAGATGTTTTCTTTTGTGAAGAAATACGAGCAATACGGTTGCGTTATATGTTATACGATTTATGTCGGTATATTTATTAATGTTTCGCAGAGTATGAAATAATATATACTTATAAAATTATTTCTTAAAGTCCATCATCGTGCACACATTGTTATTTAATCGGACAATCATTTATATTAACAAAATTATTTTCGTTACAAATATACTGTGTATATTATATTATAATATACAGTCATGTAAATATATAATTATATTATATATAACAACTGAGCAATTTTTCAGCTGAAATTTTAAGGAATAGGTTTAGATGGAAATCGTTACAATAGCCCTTTGAAACTAATTAATTATAGGTACTTGTAGTCTACTATTTGTCATCGAATTTTTATGAACCTTATATAAAAAAGATATATAGATATTAAATAATAAATCATGGAGTGAATCAATTAATATATCTCATTTTCGAAATAATTTTTCAATATAGGTACCCATTTTAAATTCTTTAGACTTTATTATTCATTAATAAATATAATTTAACACAATTTTTCCATGCTTAATCCCCCAACACGACTAAATGAAAATATGAATTTTTATAATGTACATAAAATATAATACTAAATAGGATATATAGGATATATACATCCTAGATATTAGTATAATATTAAACTTTTGTTGAGCTGTCAATTTTGTCATAATATTATAAGCCACAGCGTCAAAACAACTGTGACAAAATAATTATTATCAATTATCAATTGTTTTGTTTTGTATTTGTGCCGACGGCACAAGTGCAACGCGCATTGTTACAAGTGTCATTATACGATGCACCGCACCACGGTGTACCCATCCACATTTTGTGCGCGTATATATAATCATTACACGAAGCAATAAACGCGGCCGATTCCGCGAGTAATTCCGCGCGGTCGTGCTGCCGTCGACCGCGGTGCGGAGTGGCATTAACCTTCGGCATTCCGCGTGTTCCTCCGTTTCCCGTTCGCCACACACATGTCGTAAACATACGTATAACGGTGTAGATAAAAAATAGAAATATAATTTTTTCATATCAATTTGGTTTTGACTACCGTTTGTCTCTATTGCAGTCAATTAAAGACGTACGCGTCAAAAATACGACCGTACGGACTTGGTAGTAAACTCGTAAAGTCATATAAATTATAACAATAAAACCTTAGGTACGCGCTGCTTCGTTGATCTTCGCAATGGCATTTCCAAGTGATTATACCCAATAAAGAATCAAACAATATTACATTTACCGTAGTCCGTAATCATTATATTATTATAATAATACCTGCCTAACAATATAATTATACAATATTTTATTTACATTGTACAATATTATATTGTCAACTATAACGGGGTAAGGACTTTTGTATTGCATTTCCTGATATAATAATATATTATAGTAATTGCCAATCAAAGTTTTTGAATTACCTACCACTTACAAAATGTTTTTGTGTTTGTATTATATATGTGTTTTTACTCATTAATATATTATGTATTTTTTTCTAAATGAAACGTACAAATGATTCAATTGTTTAAAGTGTTTAATTTAATCACACTTATATTATAGTGAATCGATTATTTGTAGTTTTTTGGTAAGCATCATATATTGTTATTTTCTATCTAATTTTACATTAAGGACTGAAGTGTAGATACAATATCCAATAATCTATATTAATTAACAATTAAATTCAACGAGAATTTTTTATTAGGTACCTAATACTTATAAACTGACGATGCAATGTGCAATTCTTAAACACTTTCAGTATTTCATAATAAATGCTACGTCTCCACTTATCCAAAATAATTCGTTTCTTATTGAAATATTTAATTTTTAGCTAATTTAACTAATATTTAGTTGTATACTTATTGCACGATTAAAAAAATATTACATTAAAGGTGTGAAAGTTTACAATATACCTAATATACGTAATAGTTTATTGTACAACAAATAACATTTTAGGTTTTTTCACATACATAAGATATCATAGACATACAAGCTAGGTCCAACAAACTAGGTAGTTATATAAAGATAATTATTTTATTCTTAACTGCAGTATCAATATTACAATATAATGATATTTATTTAAATCTATTCGATAAATATTATTAAATAAGGATATATTATTATGTAATTGATACGATGGACATAAATTTTAAAAAATAATTGTTCATAAAAATTAATTATTATATTTAATTTGGTGTCACAGTAGTCGATAAAAATTAATTAAAATTAATAAATTTAATTAAATTAGCATAATATTAATATTGTACATCTATATAATATACTATAGTATATAGGTATACTAATATACATATTGATTTAAATAGTACTTATTTTTAATTATTTGATTAATTCTAATTTTCAGAAGATTAAAATTGATTTCATCAGAGTTACAGACATTTGGACTTATAATATATTATCATTATTGATTTTTCTATTTGGTTTCAGTATTTTATTTTTGTTGATTATTATTGTATAATGTATAACATTTCGCATTAAATAGCTAATTTATCTTATATATAACTTTATAGCATACAACTAAATTTTTAGTTCTTATCAAATTTAAGAATATTTATCTTTTTAAATATTTTCAATTATTGAATATAAATAAAAACTTGATAGACGCGTGTATATTAATTGGATTCATAAATTATCATTAAAACAAAACTATTATTTTTAATTAAAACTCATTTGTATTTTAAATAAAAATCTACCTCGTTACAATTGTTTTAAATTAAGTATAATTTATGTTAATAATTATTAGTAAAACTAAAACACATACACAACACTGAAAATAACAAATATTATTAATGTAATTGTAATTATTATTATGTTGTGTTACAGTAACAAAAATGACACTATGACCGAAGGTGCGGAAGGATGCAGCGACGACCCGCTGGCTTTATTGCAGTTAGACGTTGCTTCCGGCGGACCATCGTCGGAAAGTCAACAGCCTCAGAGTCAGGCGGAAGTATCCACGCTGTGCATCTCGTCGGCAGATGATGATATTGACAAAATAATTGCCGGGGAATGGCATGGAGGAGAGTGCAAAAGTATGTTTACATTTGGTGACTTATCTACACTTATACAATCGAAATTGATGTTTTTTTATCATTTTTATTTACTATACGTTTATATACATACGTCGATTATTTACTATTGCACTCGTTGATGACAAATATGGTTCTAATAATAGAAATTAACGCATGAAAGATGAAACGTATAATGATACAAATTAATTCTTTCCCGGGGAAATGTTTATAAGTCCGAGTGCACACGACTAGAACTATTAATGATATTTGTTTTATTGTTTCTGTTAAAAGCAGATTGCTGTAGCAGATGTGAATTTAGAGAATGGAGGCTGGTCGGAGACAAGTTACAATTGTTCTGTTTCAAAGACTACGACGCGTTGTTAGCTACTCGACCGGCGGTAATTAATTACCTATTTAATTATATTAAAACAAGTGGTAATTTTCAATAAATAATCTATTGTACAGACACACTTAAACACCATATGACTTTTATTATCTACAATTGTGTATAGAGTTATCGAAAAAAACCAATGTTATATATTATTATTACCAGTGGTCGAAGTGGGGGGGGGGGGGGTTAGGAGGGGATGCCATTCCTCCACTTATTATGTCCATAATAATGTATCCCACGTTAACTTCATATTAAAAAAAGTATTTCATTGAAAGGTTTAAGTCGTATTTCATAAACTAAGGAACGATATAGCCATTTTTGAGGGAGAGGGGAAGCTTTTATTGGGTTTATAATATATACAAATATTAGGCCCTATTAAATAGCTGGACATTCTCCCACCATTTATTTTGACCCACTACGATCACTAATAATTTACGTTGTATTTTTTGTATTATATACTAAGAAAATTTATTTCGTTTCTACATTATACCAAAAATAATACTTTTTAGATTTAAAACAAAAAACTCAACATTAATGTGTGTGTCCAATACAAACATATAATATATGATTGCAGATAACTAATATAGAATTTTGCTTCCGGTTCAAGTCCAGCCCGAAATGCCTAAAACATCCGAATGTACCGAACGCTAATTGTTTCATATTTTTCGACATAGTCTCGGGTAAGCTCGTATAAAATAATATAATATAACACGAATAAAAACAAAAACGAAACGTGTTTTATGTAAAACATGTTTAATTATTTCATGGTCGTTTCACAGGAGACATCCACAAGAATTGGATACAGGTGGTACGCCGGCTGAAAGAAACGTCAGCCAGCGCGACGCCTGCTCAGCTGCGCCGATGGTCTCGGACAGTGGACGACAACGGCAACACAGCCCTAATTCTGGGCGCCAAACGACTAATGAATTGTGGATTGTTTAAACGCGCTTACCAATTCGCGGTGATGATGTTGAAATTCGGCAGCGACGTGAACTGGTTGAACAACGGCGGTCGGTCGTTGATCACGTACACCGTCCATTACATGGATCAAGCAATCGACATCACTAGACTTTTATTGAATAACGGAGCGACCGTCTGGCTCGAAGGTTAAAGGAACCACATATTATATAATATTATAATATATATTTTTTTTTTTAAGTCGATCGGAATTTAATCGTCGGGTCAATCGATTTTCACTTCTTAGTATATATTATTATATCTAAATTATAGATGATCTATAATAGCTATAGCGTTTTAAGCCGTATTAAATTTTTATTTTTATTTTAATTAATTGTAATCACTGAATATTAATAATACACTAGTACACTACAGTGGCGTAATTGATAATACTTTACGAGGGGAATAAAATAATATTTGACATCATGTCAAAATCCTTCTTTCACACCCCGTTTAAAAAAACATTTTTAAATCTATCACATAACAATTCAGTTTTATTTATATTAGAAACATACAATTAATTATTTAGATAATATTTATAACTTTATAAGTATTAATAATTTATTTATAGAACTGTTTCTTACACTTTACAATAATATGTCATAATTTCTTGGTTTCGTGGCAAGTATATCAATGACTTGTTCATTAGAAAATTCAATATTATTATGAATCGCTAACATTGTCGTATCTATAAGGAAAATTTTCACATCGTCAGCGTAAGTCAAAATCCGATAATCTATTTTTTTCAAACCGTCTTTGATTATAAGAAAAACTTATCAGACAAAAACACTATCATCTTATAAGTAAAATTTCATAATTTACAAATTTCTATTTTGACTTGGAGTTCTGATGAAATATCAACATGACAACATATGGAAGGGATTTATCCCCGTATCCCCCACCCCGTAATTATACCCCTGAACCACTATATATAATATAGATGTAAATTTTTATATAATTTTGTCCAAAATCGTATGTTACATTAGGTACAGTAAACGTATATTGTATAATATAATGAGGACTGTTCGTGATTTGGTGACTTACGTCGTACTAATATTCTCGTGTTTTTTTCCTCCCTGATCACAGATTGTAATTCGAACGCGAGGCTAAACTACGTAAAAATATTGAAAGAATATCGCACGAAGACGTCGGATCTGAGATGCCTGACTGAAGATCCAATAGAGAGCCCGCTCGACAGTATTTTCACTTGGTTCCTACGTTCTGTAATGATAAGAAGGCGTTTAGACGACAATTGTTTGCGCACATTAACGCTACTCTCACAGGTAATTAATTATTATATAACTGCGACAGATTCTGAGAATTTTCGACAATTTCTTTTTGCGGTTCGACAAATATTCAAACAAAAGAAACATTATATAAATAAATTACAGTTTTAAAATTGCTTATACTCGCCTGCAAGTAACCCGGCAATTATACAATAGTAATAATACTAATAGGTAGTATTATTGTCGAGTTGTCAAACTTTTTTAGTTCTGTTGTATCCATAGGCGGAACCGAGACAAATTTTTTGACAAGGGGGGCTATAGGTTCAATACTTAAATCTAACAAAACTTTTACATGCATCTCATAATTTACATCAACATTTTGTTGAAGTAATTAACTTAAAAAAATTTAAACTTTTCTTGTCATATTATTATAAATATGTTAATATTTTAATATAAAATCTTATACATTAAGAGCATAATCTTTGAACATTACCTTAAGTTTGATGAGTTAAAAATTATTATATTTGTTGTAAAAGTGGATTGAATATATTTTATATGTAGTTCTTGTTATAAATTTTTAATGTTGTGTTATCTTTCCTACAAAAATTTGGTGGGGGGATGGGATAATTAACATTTTGGAGGGGCTACCCCTTATTTCCGCCTACGGTTGTATCATATTATGATATTACAATTATTTGTATTTATTTATTAATTTATGTTATTTTTTTTGCCCGTGGCACGCAGTCGATGGGTGAAGATCCGACTAGAATGCACTCGCACGTCATGCGCACCATGTTCAGTCACGCGCAGTGTTACAACATATTCGGACCGGTGTTCTACCAGATTAAAAAAGCTTTGGCGCCCCAATGGGTTCAACCGCGATCGCTGCAGCAACTGTGCCGCAAGTCAATTCGACGGTCGCTGTTCCGCGGGTACCGGAGAAACGCGCACCCCGACACGGTGGCCGAGCTGAACCTACCGAAATCTTTAGAGTCCTATATATCGTATCACAATTGAACTTCCGCCGCACGTTGTCCGACCGTACGTAAATTATTATAGTCTGCCGATCGATATTATTGTTATTATATAAGTATATCCGGTACATTTAATTTAATTAAATGGCATATTTTAGCGATCATATTTTATTTGGTACGCATTTCGATTGTATAATTAAATGCTTCGCACAAAAAAAAAGAAAAAGAAAAAAAAGAGTTTCCGGAGTAATATTATATAATTTACTATCGTTTTATTTTGTTACATAATATCCGTTTGTTGTCATAAAAGTATATTATATTTTATACAATAATAAAATGAAAATGTTGATAATAATTATTACCAATATTTAATAATTATGTAACGACGCTACTCTTGCCGTTAAATGTCTAAATCGGATGTGATCAAATATTATATATAAAATATCTAATAAGTATAATAATAACATCTCCAATCGACATGACTATCAGAATATAATATTTTAACTGCTATCGTAGTTATTCAATTACCTATACTATTTTTATTGAATAAGTACCAGTGTACTTTAACACTATATATTCTGAAAATCGTCTGTTGTGCATAATTAAATTTCGTACCTGCGCATTCTATACACAATATAAATTACCTAACGTATTTATCACCATCACTGTGAACTAATTATTGTTTCATTCGCCCACTATTTTAGTGAATTAATGATGTAATATTGATCATTATTATATATCGCAGTAGCAGAGTAAGTTAGAAATTGTGCACGTTTTAAATTGCAAAATGTACTTGCCACGTGCATTATTATTATTATTATTATTATTATTATTATTATTATTATTATAATTATTATTATTATTATTATTATTGTATATTAATTATTATATGTTATATAATATGTACTAACGTTGCTAAAAGCATTTAAATATTTTATTTATTCTATATATAGATTGTATCGAAAAATTACGTTATTAAGGATATTAATTTAGATAACTAAGATGTTTAAGACAACAACAAAATGGTTTTATATTATATTGCTTTTTGTAACTATAGTTCTATAGTTTGATAAATTATTTTAACACCTGCAATGTTCTTCGATGTTTACTTCTGGAGAATATGGAAAAACAATCGAATAATAAATCTATAACGATTTAACTTTATTTTATTATTCTGTTTTTACCGTGATTCTCCAGCGGTGTACAATATAATTGCAATAATATAAATATATTTGTTTTAAATACTGCCTTTTGTGACATTTCCCTAGTGTCTCATTTTGTAAATTAATTCCTAATATTTATTATCAAATTACCTATACATTTGTTTAAAAATATATACATGTGTTTGAAAATATTGATAAGTGTATTTAATATAGTATGTGTGATCGTGTGTACGTGTGTATTGTCTAGTCGCAAAGTGGCGACCAAACCAAAGGGTAACCTTATTATATTTATGATATTATTTATAATAATATAATGTATAATGTAATATTATTTCAAATTTGAGACTATAATATCTACCAAGGTTGTTATTTCATCCTGTTGATCAATTTTGATATATTTTAAATTAGGTATTATTCAACTAAATAATTTAATTTTCGTGTAAATTACATTTTAATATAGCCCTTTAATTTTGTATTCATATATTTTTCTTTGTATTTGAAATTAAATAAAAATATTGAATATTAATGCATTTTGTTATTTTTTAATTAGTTTAAGTTTAAATAACATATTATATATATTAACATCTAAAATAATTGTATACAAACAAATAGCATTTTTACGGCTAAAAATTAGATTTAATTGTTTTCTTTGGTTTAATTTTTGCTTGTCCTTTTGTATCTAAATTACATGGTTTTTGATCGATTTTCAATAGAAGCTCAGATTCGAGTTTTAAAAAATAACCACCTGTAAATAAAAAAATGTAATGTTATTAATTTTATCGTTAAAAAATATATACGAATTAAAACACGATCAGTGGACAGTGGTGACACTTGTAAAGATATTAAATAAGGTTAGGTTAGGGTTAAATAAAATTTCAGTTTTTAATTTTTATTTATTTATTAATAATAGTAATAATTAAAAATGTATTACCAATTAGTAGTGAATAAAAATATATTTATTTCTAATGATCTGAGTTTATCAAGTAATTAATAATAACGGAAAAAGTAACGTGTGAGTGCGGCGCTCACAGTTTAGCAATCATGTTAAGTGTTATAGGTTTACCAACGACGGGTTAAGAATAAAAAATCAATAACCTGATCGTTGACAGAGATCAATAGGATTATTCGATGTTAATATTCCGCTACATTCTGAGTTCGTATTATTACTTCGATGCAATAAATGTTGAGCAATTTGTCTAAAACATCGTTCTTCGTATTCTCTCTGATTGTCCTGATTGCAACGCATTGGTGCCGTCGACGACCATTGATAAGTACTGGAATACCTGAATTCAAACACAATCGATAAAAAAATAAAATATTTTGTAAATATAATACTGTGAAAAAAATGTCTTTCCAATTATATGTAGGTATATAGCTTTATTTTTGAAAATAAAAAAATAGTATTGACATATTACAGAAAATTTTTTTATTTCTGTTCATTAAAATGGGTAGGACGTATGTAAGTCGTAGATATATATATCAAATATTGTCACTATAACGATAAATTTAAATTAAAAGTATACATTACCTGTATCTTTGTTTTAATGTTCTAATAGCTTTCGAAGATCGTTTAATATTTTGTTGTTTATTATTGTAAGTCGTCTTTTCCGAATGAGCTGAATCACTATCACTAAAACTGGACAATGAATCTTCGACTTCTTCAAATGATGATCCAAACGATGAATGAATGTCATTTTGTGAAACTTCTGTTGCTACATATGCATTATCATCTTTAAAAAGAAAAGCATGTTCACTAAAGTGAATTTTATAATTAAATAATGTGTATATTTTACTTATATTAGGTGATATGGGCCTTTTGGTGAATGGCTTGTCCCATAATTCTGTTAACAGTTGTCTTTTGGTTGACGACGTTCCCATTACAATATTATCCCACCAAAATTGTGATTTCTTCGATGTTCCTTCACTTGAACCTAGACAGAAAATGTGGTTAAATTTTCTACTTCGAAATTTTATGGAAAAACGATATAGGTACCAATAAACGGAGCAAAACAATGAGATTCAGTGGTCCAAATCGTATTTTGATCGTTATCCTTCACATCGCCTATACAAAAAATGCATAAAAATTAATTGAAATCTACACGAATAAACGATTAATGTTTCAATTTACAATTATTATGTGCATCTATGAGTTTCGAAAAGCCATTAGAAAAGAACATCGGCGGATCGATAGTGGTTAAAGACGGAAACATTTGCATAACTTTGTAGGTTTCTATTTCAGCTGTAAGTTCAAGTAATGGAATATGTTCTCTATAGTGACAGCCCTGAAAAAAAGTGAAGTAATATATTGCATAACACACACAGTACCACTAAGCATACATAAATCCAATTTGTGAATATCGAGAACTTATTTAGTCCCACTCATCCAAATAATTTATAAAGTTTCGAGAATATTTTTCGATTTTAGCTTATCCAATTTATTTAAGTTCTGGATGACTGGATATAAAATATGAAATACCTATTGAACTTTTTTTTTAATCTTTCAAATTAATTGCGTTTATATAGTATTACATTAGTAATAGTTTTTTATATTATAATAGTAATAGTTTGCTTATATACACATTGTATATATATAAACATTTTGTAATAAGATACGATATGTTAGTAATTAATATAAAAAGTAGTTTGTTTATAAAAGAACACATAAACTTCATTTAAGTTATTAACTGAATACGTATAATAAAATATTACAAAATTACATTTTAGAAATAACAATCTAAATAACCATCTAACTGCAGTGGCATTATTTGCGAAAAAGACATTCTGACGTTAGTTTAAAATTTAAATTTGTCATAAGTTGACATTTATAAAAAAAAGTCTTTTATCACTTATCATGATTTTGTAATATATTCGATTAATAAATAAGTTTCCTTTTGTCTAATAAAAAAAGCATCGAACTATTAACAATGACACGAACAAATTATACAATATTATTAGGTACGAAAAAAAGCTGAATTTAAATGCGATCTACTTTTAATAGTTATAAAATTATCCAATAAGATATAAATATTTTATTTTTTTATTATATGGTATTCGATTTAATAAATAATATAATATTTATTTTATACGTATACATAAAATATAAGGTTAAAATATAAGGTCGATTATATGATAATTATTGATAGAAATTATGTGCATTTGCTTAATAAAAACATAAATAATTGAATAGATATCTAATTATGTTTATATTTATATAGAGTACCTATAATATATTATAATGTTTATCTATTTCTATCAAATACAAAATGTAGAAGTATATAGTAAATGTAGTAATGCACTACGTTTTTAATATAAATTGCTATTTATTAAAATAATATTAACTAAAAATATCTAATATCAATCGTATAAAACTTCTTTTATGAAATATTATTAATCATAAACTTCTAACTCATAAATCATGAGATTAGTTATAAAAAAGAAAAACCATAAATATTTTTTAAATTAATCTATGACTTACAAATGGATTTTTGATTGGTTCATATTTAAAAGTTCTTTCACTGCAACACTGATAACGCCCTAAAATACACAAATAATTACATTCCATCAAAATAAGTATTTTCAATACAAAATAATAGCTATGTGTCATATTAATTACACTTTTCTATATGACTTTAATGAATAATTTTTTTGTATTTAAGTGTAAATAATAAATATTATTAAATATTTATAATTCTACCAATAGGATAGCAAATATGACGATTGTTTTCCACCGGATAATACTGTGGTAACTGCGTATGAAATTGACACCACCTTTGATTTTTAACCGGATACATGTATTGACAACGTGAACATCTCATAAAATGGCATTCAGACCACAGAGACCAATAAACAGTTCGCCAACACTTATATTTTGAAAATAACGATTTCACATGATCATTCAATGTCCACTTTGGGTCTCTAAATAATGGTGTAATAATAATATCTATTATAATTATTGTATAATATGAATAAAGTCATTAAATTATATATTATGTCTCAACCATTAATTTAAAATTAACAATAACATATTTAAATAATAGATTTAAATTTATGTTGATTCATACGACTGAATGGACAATATTGTTAATGAAAAAAATAGAAACAGGTTATTAAAATTAAAATTAAATATATTATAGGTACGTATACTTTAATACTTATTGATTTTACAATAATCTAATTATTAAAAAAGTAAAGTTAAGTGGAAATGTCGATTGTGGACGTTCCTCCTTCGTCCCTTCGGTCCTCGGAGAAATTAATGGTTTATTATACTTAAGATTTGAATGCAATAATATTGCATTAGAAAATATGATTCTGAGCGAAACTCAATATATTACAATTAGCTATACTGATAATCTATCCCAAAATTTTATCACGTGTGTAAATTACGAATGTAAATATTTAAAATAAATTTCAATTTCCTACGATCTAAACTTATCTAGTTATCAAGAAATAAAATAATGAAATCGTAATTTTGCCGATTTTCAAGAACTTTTACTTTAAAAGCTTACGAAAAAAAATTGTCATTCACGATTATCAAAATATTTGTAAAAATACTAAGTCGTATATGTCTAGACTTCGATAAAATTTTCAAACCAATAAAATAAAAACTGCAGGAAATATTAAATATTATTGAAAAAAAGCCAAAATTCTATACTTAGTCAGAAAATCAATCAATCGTTTCTAAATTCATTCTTGTAATGAAGTTCACCTAACACTCAAAAAACTTTCAAGACACTATGATTAAAACTCAATTATTTATCACGAAATTAAAAAATTTTAAATTTCAGAAACGTTATTTTGCCGATTTTCCGCCATTTTTTAGTAGTTTTTCTTCTCCCAAAGAAAAGCTTTTGAGAATTTGGAAAAATGAGCTAAATAAAGTACCAACTAGATGCAATTTGCTACCAAAAATATAACCTACTTGTGGTAATCGGACTATTATTTCTACCCGAAAAAGTGTCTTCATACATAAAAAAAAAATATAATATTCATTTCTACTAAAATTATTCAAATTTTAGAAGCTCATAAAATAAAGTTGCAACTTACAATTTTCAAAATATTTTGTAATAAGCTTAAGTAGTATATGATTAGACATCGATAAAGTTTTTAAAGTGATAAACCAAAAATAGCCGAAAATATTAAACATTTTTGGAAAAAAGTTATTTTCTATACTTGGCCAAATAATCAACCGTTCCTTTCTAAAATTGTACTACACTTGTATATTATTTGTTAATATTCAAAAAAATTTTCAAGTCCCTAAAATCAAAACTCAATTAGTTATCACGAAATTAAAAAAATTTTAAATAATGCAACCGATTTTTCGTAATTTTTTTTGTAGTTTTTCCCCTCCCACGGAAAATTTTTTGAGAAATTCTAAAAATGACCTAAATAAAGTACCAACGATTTGCTACCGAAAGCATACCCTACTTGTAGTAATTGGACCATTATTTCTACCTAAAAAAGTGTTTTCATACATAAAAAAAAAAAAAATCTTTGTAAAACCAATACATTCTTTGCTTCGCTCAGAATCTATAATAAAGTTATATAAGTATTATATTAAAATTTAGAACAAATACTAATGACTAATGTTATATTAAACTACGACTTAATTTTAACCATTAAATGATTCGAATAAGTCTATTATGAACTATGAATATAAAGCATGTATGGTTATTATTTGATCTGAAACTGAACTATATTTCATCATTTGACATACACCATTTGACAAAATAAAAACTAAAATTTAAAAACACTAAAATACGCTAAACATAATAGGTAATTATCATGAATACATAATAATTATTCTTAAATTTGCAAGAGACTATAATTATAACTATTCGAAATTTACGCACTGCTACAATCGATATATAATATAGGTACCTGTATTTTTATATTTTTCGTTCATTTATATGATTGTTGAGCTTCCGCTCGATTAGTGTATTGTGTATATGTATATACCTACTAATTAACTAGGTATAATTTATAAATATATTTTACTATTCAAAAAAAGTAATAATAATTTTAACATGACGCTGCGATTGTTTCATAGTTTGGCTGTAAAAATGTTTATTGTAATATATAATATACTTAAATACAAATTTATATCCACATATCTTGCAGAGAAACATGATTGACATGAATGATTACAATGTTTAAAAGTGTATAACAATTTAAAATTTATATAATTAAATATTGTCTTGAACAAATTATTATTTAAATTATAACATGTACTATATGATGCAGAAAAACAATAATATATTATGATTACCTAAAATGATAAGCAATTACACTTCCATTTTGAGCAATCTTAAAAGTCGGTGGCTTACAAGGTATCCTGCCCGCAACACTTGGAACCAAAATTGTGTTACAACGACAGCAACTATAAATAGATCGATTTAATGACTTTGTGATCTGCATTCGATAAAATATTATAAATTATAAATGTTTAATAGCTGTAATTGCGAAACACAGGGGTATTGTTCAAAATACTACAGTGAAATTCACAGACTCTACAGAACCTCATACGAGCTTATAATCTACGTATAAAGTGTAATAAATATAAATACATAAATAAATAATCTCAAATGTAAGTAAACTAGTTTATAAATATTGTACCTATTGATAATTATATGCTGGATTAAAGCTTATATAATAATAATATTCTTGATTACCTACCTACCACTTCACTTAATTTCAAAATATAATTAAGTAAAAATCAACTTACTAGCTATACAAAGTGTCCTACATCTATTTACTATATATTTTGAAGATTTTTAAATGTTATTTTTAAATCATATTATTTAAACAATGGACTATAATGTTATCTTTATTTTTTTTTAATTTTAAAGATTTATTAAAAAAAATTTTTTAAGTTATATGAAATTTTAATATACGAGGAGCTAGTTTAAAGATTATATTTTAATGAAAATTTGTATGGGTCAAATTTATTTAATCAAGGTCGTGATTTTTAGTAATTTGTTTTAATTTATTGGATAAAACATATTTTTGACGTTATTTTTTGTATTTGTTTTATCTAATATATCGTGTAATGTAAAATTTATATTTTCAATATTCAACAGTTTCAGTGGCGGCGAATAGATACTTTAAGTAGTTCAAATGAACTGCCTTGAAAATGGGGTGGGTGGGTCCCCAGAGAAATACCTCTTTTAACATGCTTATAAAATTTATACTTATATAAATAATTAGCATTATTATATCTAATTATTACTCAATGAATAAAAATAGGGGAGGTGAGTATCGAATCTGGCTTGTTTCGGCGCCACTGAACACTTTGATAAGTAAATAATACAATGTAGTTATTGTTACTATACAATTTTTTAATAAATAAAAACATTCATGATATTGAGAAAACAAATTTTGCATACTATGATAATTCATAATATTAAATTATTACAAATAATCTACAAATATCTGAATTATATTTCTGACGTCAAATATAATTTCTTCAATAAATGAAAACAATTCCTAAAAATTGACATCTTGATTAAATTAGGAGGCTACCTAATTTGTAGTTAACCTAACCTAACCTAACCTACCTTCAAATTTCATACAACTTATAAAATAAAATTTTAATTTTTTTATGTAATGTATTTTTCTAAAAAAAAAGTAGTAAAGGTATATTATTGGTTGTTGTCTAATTAATAATTTTAAAATACCCTTAATCAAAAATTTTTATTTTTTGCGGAAATATTGAAATTAGTAATCTATATATCTACAGCATATATATATATATATATATAAATGAATACGTTGAACCTACCTTATTATACCTTTACGAATATTTATTAAATAAATATAGTATTAAAAATTATAATTAATAATTATTTCGAAAGAAATAACTTTTAAAAAATATTGTGAAACCTAATCCGAAAAAACTGTAAAATTATTCAGGAAATTAGTTATATTAAAGTTTATTAAAGTAATATTAGGTAGATTGTTATATAAACTTTTAATTAATGAACACATTACTATATCGTAAATGATACAAATCAAATTTTGAATCTTTAAATCTTTAAATAAAATATAATAATATTATACCTACTAATGATATAAAATATATTTTCAAACACGAATACCTATCTGTATAACTATATTATTTAAAATGTACATATATATATATATTATAAATATGAAAAAAAAGGTAATTTTCAATTTAACATAATTATAGGATATATATTTTTATATTTGAAATACTGATGAAATATCAATCATTTATATAGTGTGTCTATAAAAACAAATTAAAAATATTGAAAAAAAAAAAATTCAAATAATATTCGTTTAACTTACTAATACGAATAAGCCAGTGAACTGTAATGACCTAATTCATGTTTTGGATTTCGTTTGCACAAATCCCATATTAATTTTGTATACAGACGAGATTTTAATTTATCCTTTACGTCTACCATATTTTCCACATCGCAGTTATTAAACTGATTTGATAACCTAAATAAATCATTTTTTTTTGACAAAATTATGATGAAAATAATGGTATAAATTTACTTACAAACCTTGTAATAACTCCGTCATTAACACATCCAAAACTCGCCGAAGACGATAACACATCATTAATATTATTTTTACAAAATAGTAAACATTCTTGAAATAACGGCTCCATTTGAAGAAATGATGCAGAAACTAATATTGGTATCACATTTCCATAATCTAAATAAATATCAAAGTATGTATGTAGATTAATTTAACTATTAAAATATATAACTATAACTTATAAGTTATAACATAATAATAATTATGTGTTGTTATCTTGGTAATATTATATTATAGCTTATAATAATAGTTCTGACTTTTAACTTTGTACAATTTGTTAGTAAACTAAAATCTCTACGACATGTACACATCGTGTAATGTAAATATAAGTATGACTTGTGATTTTATACTTATCATATACATAATTGAAAGTTAGTAGAAAGCCGTTCTGTATTCAAAAATGTCTTAATAATTCAGAAGATAATTAACTGTTTTTTTGTTATAAAGATATGTAAATTTATAGGGGGAAATTTATTATCCATCACGTCACTATATATATCATAATAAATTATGTTACGGTAAAATTACGAATATCGGTAAAACCTAAAACACTTCAACTAGGAATTTTAACACGTCAAAATTATCATATAAATATACTCTTTAAAATGGCTATCTTCAAATTTTACAAAAATAAAGAGTTTATTTCTTTATAAGACGTATTTTTTTTTAAATAAGTGATAAAGATAATATTATAGTCCGTTGCCTAAATAATAATTTGAAAAAACTGCATTCAAAAGTTTTAACTTTTCACGGAGTTATTCCTATTAGTAAATAGATTTGGGACACTCTATATAGTGTATATTATCCTAAGATTTACCATATCTCTTTTGTAAAAGCTCGAACTATAATAATGATTCGTAGTTTTATCGTATAATTTTGTATATTCTAGAATTTACGAACATCAATCAGTACAGAGAGCAGTCGGTAAAACCTAGGTTTAACCAGTATTCTTAGGTTTTACCGGTATTCGTACTTTTACCGTAAAATATATATTAATGAATTTTGCTATCCATTCTGTCATAATAAATGTTAGAAATTAATTTTAATGTAATATTATAATTATTACCTAACGATGGCCATTCATTTTTTGGTTTTAAATCTTTCTTGACCCATTTTATTAACCAATCAAATATAGGTATTTCACAGTGTACAGATATATCGATATCTTCCAGACGTTGTCCTATAAAACGTAATATAAATATATACTGTATACTGTATAACTGTTACACGTTAGAAATTATAATAATAATAAATTGATTTCATTTTTATAGGTTACTGCTTACCTTTTGTAACTTCTGAAAAGTACCCCATTTTTGATATCAAAAGTCTTTTGGGACATCGAAATATTTTTTTTATTTTTTGGACTGCATCACATACATTAATCTCGATCTCAGTGCTTGAATTGTTATAACAATAGGTACATCGTATTAATATTAATATAAACTATAATTGTATAATACTTAGATGTTTCGATATTTTAGTCATATATAATTTTATGGTTATACTTACTCTCCTTTGGATCGTAATAAGTTATCAGTCGCATTACACTTTGGTTTTGAACACATTTTGTCTTTATTTGAAGAATTAGTAATTTTGGATCCTATTGATTCATCAAATGTCTTTGAAATATTTGTCGTCAGTGTTTTCTTAACTATAAACGGAAGTACCGAATCCAAAATACCCTCGTTCATAATGTCTTTTAGTTTATGTTTAAGAACGTCTTGTACACGTTCAGTACTAGTACTTTGTGACATTTTTGCAGTCTCGTCGTCCGTGTCGTATTTTTTATCGGATAACCGTAAAAATAGACTATTACGTGATATTTCAGTCCAATCAATACTGGAGTTGTCGACTTGCATTTCTTTGTCCGAAGTTAGAACGTCGTTTATCCGGTAAGACAGTATTAAAAAATCTAAAAATTCTTGTAAATCTATTCGGTCGCTCTCGGAAGTATCGAGCTTGTTTGGTTCATCAGTAGATGAATTCATAACTCATGAAATAGCGATTTGCATTTTCGTTGGATGTTTCATCCACTACAGTCACTCATTGACGACTTTATACACACGTTATTCATTTAATTATTGTATTGAGCAAAATGATATGCTTACCAAATTAATCTTATTAATTAACTAAAACACTATAAATAATTAAATAAATAAACGAATAGTTAATATTTATTAAATATATACAAATTATATATTTTTCAATATTATATTGAACTATTGAACTTGATTAGTAAATAATAAAATAAAAATGTAATGATTATAACAATATGTTTGTTTGTTTCTATAGAAACATTACTACTATAAAATTGTACATTTTTAAAAAAAGCATATTTTCTTATAGTATTTATTTGGTTACTAAGAAACCTACAGGCTATTGAAGATACGAGGAGATGTTATTCTGTTATTATACTTAGGTATATATGCGTAAGGCGTAACAACATAATAGTTCAGAAGATTTTATTTGCAAAAACTTTTTAACGTTTTCCCTTATAAATAATATACCTAATATCCTATATTCTTATCTACCTGGCACCTGCCAAATATACAAAAACATATGTATATAAATATACCTATTTAAAATAATTGTATAATTAAAATTAATTATAAATAATATTTTTATTTTTTTTGATTACGTAATTTAAATAATTATTAAAATACCTAATTGTAAAAATATCTATAACTATAAATTTCTATTCTATTACATATCAAAAATATTTATAAGTAAAATAAGTATAAAAATGTTTGTAAAATTAGGGTCCCCAAAAATGTGTTAGCCCGGATCACTCATTTCATTCAATCTGGCTAAGATGTAAACTCAATTATGTCCCTACTATTACTTATAAGTTATATGTTATATCAAGGCAACGTAATAAAACAATTATTAATTAATCAATAATTTACAACTGTTTAATCTTACATTTAGCTGTAGCCATGTATATAAAATGTAAAATGTTAATTTAATCAGATGATATATATACGAACGAGTTACATAAACCTTTTCTATTGGACTTAGACATAGAGATAAATAGGTAGATAATTGACAAATAATCATTAAAAGAAGTGACCTTACATATAATTAGTACTATACCTATACATAAGTACTATGTAGTGTTTTTTATTTAGATAATCTATATGACTATATGCCAATAGGTATATAATTAGGTAATTGTTAAAAAATAATAATAAATATTTTGTGCAATTTAACATTTTAATTATGCATTATAGGAACGTAACATATATTACGTAACATATTACGTTCAATTATTCATATTTCTAGTCTATGATCACTTATTGTTTTGTATAATAATTTAGTATATTATACCTATTAGATAGTTAGTACTTTACTTTAATACCTTATACCTACATATACCAATATATATGTGTTTTAGTTTTATTTGTTGGTGCGGTATTGAAAAATATATTGACAGTCTTAGAACGTTGTAGGTATAGTTTAATAATAAATATTCATTTTTACAGAAAAAAATTGTTATTGCCTATCATATTTACATGCTTTTTTTATCTATTATCCTTTTGTGCTCTTTTTAACTTTTGTACATCTTTTCTGGATTCATTTTCATCACATCAAAATCTAAGTGTTTACCATCAATATTATTTTTAAAAAAAATAGTCGATACGAGGTAATACGAGGTACTCGTGCTTAATATACTCAATACTTGGAAATTTGAACCGTATTATAACTATATAGGTAGGTACCAAATACTAATTAATTATTATTGGAAAAAAATTATTATTGTTATTATTGTACCAAAAAGACTGGTTTAAATTTAAAACTGACAGACAATATTATAGAAATGTTTATGTATTAAATATACGTCAATTTTCAATATAATATTCCTACCTATAATAAATAATACAGTCTACTGTTGGTAGGTACCTATTATGATTTCTTTGTTGTCTATAATTATAATAATATGTCTACTACACGTAAACGCATATTATATTATTATAATATCGACTAGTGACTACTGTTTTTTTTTTTCTATTGTCATTACATTTTACGACTTTTTACGTTAACTATACATTGTGCTAACCTACCTATAATGTATATATATATTATCTTCGTGAATGAACTTTGAGTTTTCGAGGTCAACTATGTCTATTTGATATGGAATATAGATAAACCCACACCACACATCACAATTGAATGTTTTATCAACAATAAGTGTTTGACAGATTTACAGTTATTATCCCATTTACAAATAATATAGATAAGCCTGCCTGTAATAAGCTATACCCGGAATTTAATTTCAGTGGTATCTCAAATAATTTTGGGTCCCTTTATATTATCCAAGTTTCTGTGAATATTCCAATATTCATGGTGATACGAGTAGTTAAAATAAAAATATTTTGTAAATATTTTACATCTATATTTTTTTATTTTTAGTCATTATATTAAATCCGCACTATAGATTATAAAGTTGCTTATTACATATTAAGTAAAGGTAGGTTAGATAATATTACCTATTGTGTATATTATATTTAATATAATATGCTGTATAGACAATATATTTTATATATAGAAATAACATATTTTATAAATATGATTTTTCTTCCGTTGTAAGTGTATGTTTTTAAAATTACGTTTTTGATTAATAAAAAATAAAGCATAAAATATTTTTTTTTTTTCAAGATATTAAATTTCGGAGATTTTAAAATTTTGGACCCTTAACTCATAATAGCAGATGGTGCCTAGGCACACCATGTGCGCACGCCTAAGGCTATACCTATCATATAATATAAGTATTGCAAAATAATAGGTATAGGTACCTAGTACCTAATTTATAAGTACCTAAATAAGTATAAATAAATAAAAATGATTAGCTTTAAATTTCAAATCATATTTTATACTACATAATATATAAAAAATTAATTTTTTATCGCTAATTTTAGAACCTACCAGACTTATAGAAATTGAGGAAACCTTAATAATTTAACAGTAAACATAAGTTAAAGTACTAATGTAAATCCAAATGGTAATTTTGAAAATCCAAATCTAAATTTCGAATAGACATGTGGAATATCTATTAAGGATGACCATCTAGTTGTGCAACTTTGATAGTGAGATGACTCGCGGATTATGGTTAGTGGGTTCAGAAACTTTTTGCTAGATCATCATAAATAATCAAATCATTTTCGTGAATAATGATCATAGTCCATAGGTAATAGGTATGCAGTATGCCAGTACCCATAGATATCCATATGCCGAAATGCTACATGCCCATACGCAAGGGTTTTAAAATTATCCAATACAATATTTATTATACATTACGTATAAACTATTTTAAAAAAAAAAAAATTTTATTCAATCCGAAGTTGATTAAATGTTTATTGATGTCTCTCACCATTTATCTCGGTCACACATAAATATATAATCCTTTTCAACTCCCAGTTTATGTTCCTATTCCGGTATCTTCCATCACTTGCTTCAGAAATGGAGTTCTAGTTCTTTTCCAGGTTTTCCTTCGATTTTTCCCTCTTTTATTGTGGTTATCCAAGGACTTTTTCTTATTAAATGTCCGATTCATGATTTTCTTCTCAGTCTTAGCGTATTTTTTAACATTTTTTACCTTTTCTGTTCGTGGAATTTTTAGCGTTCTTTTCCAACATCATACTTTATGTATAATATTATTTTAATATGTATTAATTTATGTATTATGCCATTGTAATTTGCATGATTGAAATATATTACATAGTACATATTGTCTAATGTCTATCTTAGACATTGACTTTAAATTACAATACTATTATAGTCCTATACTCATATTATATATGATTTCAACCGTATGCCATACTCCATAGAAATTTGTATTTTGTAATTTGTACTTTGTAGTTGGTACTATCTCAACCCGTTCCTGTTATCAAAAAGCATACATCTGTGATGAAAAAAATTGATCATCACAGAAGGTTAACCCACCGATATTTAAAACAATAACAAATGTTTTTTTTTTTTTCCAATGTCTGTGAAAGATTAACCTTAACCTATTCTGTAATCGACTCATGAATATATTATTCAATAAATTAACTACCATAATAAATATGATAATAGTTCGTGAAATAATGGACAGAGAGCGGTTAACCGATGTCGTCATTATTGATAACGAATATTATTCTGCTAATATTCCCGACCATTTTAGTTGACGCGCACAGCTCACGTTTTGGTTCTTTACGTTTTGCACCGTCTACCTTGCGGACGTCTCTAGTCGGGCGTGTTCCATTAATTATAATTATATCTACTGGCTGATTATTCTATAGTTGTTATTTGCACTTGCAGTTACCAAAGTTAATTTAATTATAATCTATTAACATTTATTTATTTTAAATATTACTGATTTCAAAATGTTTTCCAAAGTATTTAATAACATCATTAACCAAGGAGTTAGACAGTATTCATCAAAGGTAAGTCGAATAGTTTATTGTTTCGGTTTAGGTATAAAAACATTTTCAAGTTTTATAGTAGTTATCTATGAATATGTTCTATTTCGAATTCGTTGATGGGTTTATAACTACAATACGAATTTACGATTTTAAAAATTTAAATAATTTTGAGTTCTCTTTTAAAATTCTACCAACTGATGTCTGTTCATGGTTTGCTGATTCTGCTTGTCTGACGTACAATGTAACAAAATAACCATATGCAAAACAAGAATTTTTTTTTTTTTACATTAAATTTAGAGCTTAAATATTTATTGTCAAAATTAAAATCAGAAAATTTTCGAGAATTTTTTAAATGGCTTTAACTTTTTCGTCAGACAATATTTTACCAAATGGATATGCCAATATCAAAAATATTCTTCCCTTTAAATTTGGTACCTAATTAGCATTTAAGTTTTAAATTTACCTTAAACATCACAATTTTTATTTTGCTTATAGTTATTTTACTATAGGTTCTAAATAAATTTATACCATTAATATGTATTAATTATTAAATAAAAAAATTAAAATTCAATATTTTGTATTATAATTTTGATAATCATTTACTTTATATACTGTGAATTTTATTGATTTAGTTATTAATGTTGGTTTTAAAAAAAAAGTACATGCAATATTTAAACTTTAATATTTAAAAAGTAATAATATTAATAGTAATATTTATATAAATAACTAATTTTAATTATATATATATATTATATAGATCTCCTTTCATCTAAAATTTATTTGATTTTAATTTTAAAATGTTTTACATTATTTTAGAAAGGATTAAAAGTTACAGTATGTGGAGGCTCGGGTGGTATTGGCCAACCATTGTCCTTGTTGTTAAAGCAAAGTCCAATCATTAATCAATTAGCTATTTATGATATTGCTCCAGTAACTCCAGGTGTTGTTGCTGATTTAAGCCATATGGATACCAATTCCAATGTGACCAGTCATGTTGGATTGGACAATTTAAAAGTATGTGCTTTGTATTAATTAATTTTATTGTGTATAGTTTTACATTATGTAATATATTATATTTTGTTACATATACAAGTTAAAGTCTCAAATTCTTTAAATTTTTGTTAAGATAAAAACATTGTTTATAATAACTTTTAAATTCATAAAATGTTTAAATATTTTGATGAAAAGTGATACTATTTTACAATATAGGTCAAAATAGTATAACATTATAAATTATAACAACAAAGAACCAATTTTTAAAAAAATTACATACAATTCCTTTTATGTTGAAAACACCTTTAATATAATTAATAAGTCAAATGTAATATATAAATAACATATTGACCCCTAGTTTTCTCCTTCACTATTGCCAATAATTTTAGTGTTGGCAGTAACAAATTAAAAATATTCTAAAAATAATTTATTATCTGTTTCAAGGTAAAATTTTATTGCCAATTTTTATACTTCCTAATTTGTGTTATTAAGATATCAATTTTAAACTCTAATCATTTTTTTTTTTTTCTGTATAAATAATATTGTATCTATAAAATAATTAAATACACAACTAAACTGATATGTAAATTAAGTATAAAAGAAGACACATTATTTATTTAAGTATACAATACAAGTTGGATCCATTTACCTTATACTCAGTGGCGTATGTATGCAGGGGTACTAAAAACCTTCCCCATTGAAATAATATAATATAATAAAATTTATATTTTTATTACTTCAAAGAAAACAATTATGCAAATATATATATAAGTAATTATAACAAGAGTGAATAATGAAAGAGACAACATTTAACGTATTTATTTGTTTTACCAGATACTGAATTACATACTTACATAATTATTGAATTATTATTATTGACTAATAATAATAATAAATAAATAATTAAATTGATGTTAATTAAAATTCTAAAATTAATGTTGTAAAATATTTATATTATATTTTAATTTTATCTATAATCTCAAAATATTTTATACAATTATTATTATTTATTTTTATTTTTTTTAGGATGCAGTTGTTGATACTGATGTAGTCATTATTCCAGCAGGAATTCCCCGTAAACCTGGAATGACTAGAGATGATTTATTCAATACCAATATTTCAATTGTATGTGATATCATTAAGGTCATTGGACAAGTTAGTCCTAATGCTCTTATTGGTATTATATCTAATCCAGTAAGTACTTTTACAACATCTTAAAATAAACATAATATTGTGATAGTCTATAAATAGTAATATTAATGAACATAATTATTTTAAATCAAACATTTAACTTAATTAGAACTAAGGTTGTCTAGTTGTCATTGGACTGTTTCCTGTAAAATTATTTTGAGATTCCCAGATGTCCCTGTTTAGAGAGAAATTGTTGTAACTGTCTATATTCTTAGAACATATTACTATATTAGCAGGTAACAATTTACATAGGTAATATTGTATATTTAATACCTATTTTATTTTTATTTAAAAAAAATACTTTGTAGGTATTATCAAAAACAAGAAACAAACAAATCTAAATTTAATTATTATTTACAAATTTATTTTATTTTAATAAATACATGCTGTATATATTGTAAGTCTTATTTGTTTGATATAATATATGTCAATATATATTGATTAATTAATGTAATTGAATTTTTAGAATAGGATATATAGTGTCCCAGTTTAGTATGTCAAAAATATAGCAAGCCTAATTGAATCTAAATAGATACTACTGATGGAAGTATAAACAATAAAATATATTCTGTATGGATGACACAAAAATAGTTTTGATAATAATTTCAAATCAACTGGTCCACAATATTTAAAATGCTTTAAAAGTTTCTACGATCAAAACTCAATTAATAATCAAAAAATTTAAATAATGGAAACTGTAATTTTACCAATTTTCCGCTTTTCAAGGAAAAACTTTTGGGAAATTCAAAAAATGAGCTAAATAAAGTACCAACTAGATAAAATTTGGTATAGAAAGGGTACCCTATTTGTGGTAATCAAACCATTATTTCTACCCGAAAAAAGGTTTTCATACATCAGAAAAAAAATAATAAAAAACCTATAAAAATTGCCAATTTTCCGCTTTTCAAAGAATAACTTTTGGGAAATTCAATAAATGAGCTAAATAAAGTACCTACTTGATGAAATTTGGTACGGAAAAGGTACCCTATTTGTGGTAATCGGACCATTATTTCTACCCAAAGAAATGTTTTCATACATAAAAAAAAAAATTCGCTCCGGTCAGAATCTAAAATTATACAACTTTTAAAGCACTTGACAAATAAATAATTAATTACAACTATCATAAAACGAGATATATCTGAGTTTTCTTTTAATTATTTTATATGTGAATACTTACCAATTTAAAGTCATTATCATTACTTTGATAAACTTTAATAATTAGTTAATTAATTAAAATATTTCTTTTATTGTAATTATAGTTTCATAAACTTTCCTATTAATTATTAAATAAAACCAATATTAATATGTTTACTAGTTGTTAATTCACTACAGAGTCAGTTTTTGGTTATAATGCTACAATCGAACAATGCTTTAGTCTGTCTTAGTCGTTCATAATGTTGTATTAAATCAAGGATCTTTGTTCATTTTATTAATTAGAGATTAGGAATTATCATATAATGTTTGTTTATTTTGAGATTTATTAATTTTTATTATTATCCGATAAAATAATTATTTGACATTGTTATTATAAATAAAATTATATATAGTGTAAGATTAAAAACGATTATAAAACTGTCTCCAAATTAGTATATTTTAGTAATTAGAAAACTATATTATAATTTAATATTTTACATAAATTGTTATTAAGAATATGTCTGCATGAGTTGTCTCTGTCTATTTAATGGGAAACATATAGTAATACTTGCTTTTCACGGGACAGTTTTACTGAATCTGTATTTGTGATAGAAATACCAAATTTTTATAATTATTAGAAGAGAACTTTATCTGTGTTATAGGGTTTACATTTTTTTCATTATTTAAATTAAACAAATTAAAAAATAAAACAAATATTTCCATGAAAATAGTTTCACGTACACATATATTATGAAAAAAATGAAACATAGCATATTCTTAGACTATTGTAAATAAAACAATTTTTTTTAAGAAAAATCTAGATCCACTCTGGTTTTTGTCAATACAAATTTATAATTTTAGGTAAACAGTGCTGTACCAGCTGCTGCGGAAATATTAAAAAAGCTAAACGTTTATGATCCAAAAAAATTATTTGGTGTAACCACTTTAGATATTGTCCGATCTAATAGATTCATTTCTGAACTTAAAGTAAGTATTAAAAATAATATTCATTTTTGTAAACGATATTATATTTTAATTTCAAATTTGTTTTTTTTTTTAAGGGTCTTAATGCTACTGATGTTAATGTACCTGTTATTGGTGGACATTCTGGCCCTACAATAATTCCGTTAATATCTCAGTGTTCACCCAAAGTAACTTTTGATAATGACGTTCTTGTAAAACTTACAAAACGTATTCAAGTAAGTTAATTGCTATATTATGCATTTATATGTAGTTTCAAGCTAATTTAACAAATATATTGGTTTCAGGAAGCCGGTACTGAAGTTGTACAAGCTAAAGCAGGAGCAGGCTCAGCAACACTGTCAATGGCTTATGCTGGAGCCAAATTCACAATTTCCATGTGTAAAGCAGTTCTTGGTGAACCAAATGTTATTGAATGTTCCTATGTAGAATCAACAGTGACTGACTCACCATTCTTCAGTACCCCAGTTCTTATCGGGGTAATTTTGTTTTATTATATTTAAATTTAAAATATTGGTTTTAAACAAGTGTATTCTATACTAAAATTAATTAATTACGATTGATTTCTTAGAAATCAAACATTTTGTTGATTGAAAATTATAATCTTGTAATTTAAACTTTACATTGATCTATACTTAGACCATTTACTAATTTAAGTAACTAGTATTCCAACCAACTTGAACTATTACTTTAAATTACTGTTTTCACCTGCTATATCTTCTCCTCACATTTAAACATGTTAAACGTAATAAACCAATATGGGCTTAAGATAATAAAATATAATGGAATTAAAATAAATGATGAAAAATGTTTACTTTATCATAAGTACATAACTTATGATAATTTACTATAGTCTTAAGATAATTTTTAATTGTTTTATTAACAATAATACTTATTTGTGTTATTAGGAATTATAATCAATAACAATTTTTATTAAGAATTATATGAGTTTGAGTATTTTAAATATAAATATTATTACTAATATCATTAATATTATACTATGTATAATTTATAATTACTTATAATACTAATTATTTAACTTTTTTTTAGAAAAATGGAATTGAAAAAAACTTTGGTATGGGAAATTTGTCTGCTTTTGAGAAAGATTTATTAAAGGCAGCATTACCAGAGTTGGCTTCAAACATCAAGAAAGGAGTAGACTTTGGCAAAAACTACAAATAAATAAATATAATTGGTTACTTAAGAGGGGATATCAACGCACAATGTTCTCCTAGTCTGTCTAACATATTATAGTGATTAAGCTATAGGTTTTCCCTAAATGCTACAATTTTTGTTCTGTTATTTTGCTATATTGCACATTAGAGACAAGACAGAAAATTGTGTACAGACATCCTCTAAAATGTACCTATCCGATCCATTGTTTTGTTTACATTGTGTACTACTACTTAATAATAATTACATTAATATCTAGTATTTAAATTAAAAAGTTTTAATTTTTGTGATAATTCAATTTGACTTCTACATGACAATGTTCTCTATTATATCATTATAAATTATAAACATGACTTCTTTAAGAATTTACTATAAAAAATATATAAGCCGTAGATATATAACTTGTTATTTAGTTATATGTTATAAACAATAATAATAAAATGTACTTTTAGTATACAATAGTATTTGTTGTTCGTATTTTGTATAATCATATATATGGTGAAAAAATGTATTGTAATAATTTAGTAGTATGTACAATATCAGTAAATAAATGAAACACATTGCCTAAAGTTATAAAGTATTTATTTGAATTATAATACATAATATATTAATAGTTATAAATGTAAAATTATTATGATATAGTCAATATTATATCAAATTAATTACGCTTTGATCTTAAAAATATTTTTTTCCTATTAACTATAATTATTTAGTTTAAAACAAATTAACTTGGTTGATTACTTTTTGTGATTTTCTCATATAATTAATGGTATGGGAAATATTCCTACATCAGAGCGTAGTCATGAAAAAGTTACCACTAGCAATGCTTCTTATACACTATTACATATATGCACAGAATAAGTTAAAAATAGTTGTTGTAAATTAAAGCAATAAGAATCGGTTGTAAAAGAATAATTTTTGAGTGAATGTATGTCGATAATGAAATATTACTTAATACACCAATTATTTTCAATATCTAATTTTTCCTGACACACAAGTTTTCTATTTATTAATTACATATTCTGTATCTACAATACTGTCAGATAAATTTTACCTAATTTAGGTACACATGATCGATTATTAATCAGACGGTTTTTTTATTGTATCAAAATATTGTACAATATTTAAAATTACATCGTTATAAATAGTGAACCACTGTTCACACAATAATAATAAAAATATTGCTTGGTACTACGAAAACTCATTTTTGCACAACAAAAATATGTTATTATAAATGTATAAAAATTGATTGATTAAAACACATGAACGATAATTATTGTTATAAAGCAAATAGTTTATAAGTATGTATCCATCATGTCTTTGAAGGATGAATTGCGATCACTCTAGTAAAACTGATAAACGAGTGCAATGATGAATAATGAATGTATTCACATTTTTCAATTTTTCTTTAATAATAGTTCATATCTAATGTAAAAAATTATACTATCATTTATTGTAATTATTTGGTTAATAGATTTCAAAAATGTTTATTTAATAAATTGATTTCTAAAATGCAGGAGAAACTGTACACGAATACACAACATACAATGCACAGTTCAATAATGGCAATGCCATTTAAAATCTATAGATTGTAACGGTACTGTCCTTCTAGTGAATGTCCATTCATAAATTTAACTGAATCCTGAGGATATAGTTGGCTAAGCTATCTCTGCACTAGAAAATCTAAAGTTCTCTATTTAATTTATATAGCCCCAGAGAGACTCCCAGGACTTAAATTTAATCTTAGTTCAAATAAGTAAACTCTCAATTTAACAACACAATGGAATATATATATTTAGCAACGAAATACTTATGTAATTATATATATATATAAATTATACACCTGATATTTGGATCCAAGCGATTGACCAATGGAAATCCGTATGACAGGTGAAGACGACGCACACAGGCAACAATTATTTAAATAAAATATAAAATAATTTAAGTATAAAATTATAATTTAAACCTCGCGCAATCACGGTAATAAATCGACTCCCGTATTTATTTGTATATATTATTTTCGTGTTGTTTATTGCGTCTCCCCACTTGTCATACATACTGGGATTGGGTGGTTAAGAATTTATACCTAATTGGCAAAAAATTGGAGCAGCCGTTTGGGTCGCATAATGAGACCGTAACAAGATCATTCAATAAAAAATCAGTCGTATAACCCAACTAATACCTTATCTAACGATAATAGTTAATTTTGCTGTTCGATTAAAACTATCATGTGTACCGGCTCAAATACCTACTTAACTAATACTTGTTTTGTATATTTGATATTTTATTTGTGAAGATACATTTTTTACGTGTTTTATGAATTATATTGTAGTTTAAAAATATGTATACATATATATATATATATATATTCCTACTAATTTGATCAAAGGCTGCAATTCTTTAGTGCCTATAGCCGTAGTACAAAGCTGAATCTGCCTCTGGTTGTGGCATTGTTCATTAGTCCATATAAATTACAATTTATTTACACAATATTTTGTACATTACAATTATTTCTGTGCATTTACATTAAAATGAAATAATATTGATAAAAATAAAATATCGTTTTTTAGTATTCTAGATTGTTGTTTAGATTAAAGATTAGCCAACATTTAAAAATTTTAAATAAATTTCTTTAGTTATTTACATTATTGTCATGTCAATTGATAATTATCATAAAGAATATTTTTTGCTTTATCATCATAATTAATAATTTTTTTTTTTTTATATTTTACCTAAGTATACAAAATCTTTAGTTTTCAGTCAATATACTAGAAAAATTATCACAAATATAAGTGACTTTAACAATTTGAAAAGTACCTTAATACATTTCATAATATGTGTATCTAAATTTTTCGTGTATGCTTACTATGTATACTTCTAACATTCTTATAATAATTATATTGTTATTTTTTTTAATAACTAATAATAATGCAATTCATTGTTATAGTTAATACAGTATTAATATATTGTTATTAAAAAAAATTGCTAAGATATAAAACCATAAATATGTATAAAGAAAAAAAAAATATAACCCACTTAAATATTATATAGATAATACTAGATAATGAATTATACATTTATTATAGTACAGTAATATTTTTTTTAAAATTTGGTAGTTATAATGGAATATGGATCATAACACTTAAGCAGAATTTTGTATCAACTATTCAAAAGAAATAACAATGTAGTGATATACATTCTTTGAGAAGACAACAAATCATTAACTTTTTAAAGTAATTATAAAAGGTAATAACTAATAACTTTATTAATATATACATAGGTTAGGTGTTTATGATAATATAATAAAATACTATTAAAAAAATGTCATACTTGCATACTCTGTCTCTGTCTATCAAATGGTTTTATAAAAAATCATGCTACATATTATTTAAATTATGGTGATTAGTGATTAGTGTTGAGTTAATTTTTTTAATGCTACTTCCCCGTTTGTATTAATTTATTATTCTATCCTTAAATTCATTTTAATCACTTTAAAGAACCATCTTGGTATTCTCATCATTGCTACACTCATCCTCTATTTCGTTTTTTAGTTCACTGCCCAATATTCCAATCCATACAACATTGCTGGTCTCATTAATGCCTTTCAATCGTATTGATATAATCCATCCATCTTCTATTAATGCTATTTAATATAAATATCATAATTTAAATAATCTAGTGGTTTTGCTATGATGCCAGTGATAGACAACACAGGCGGATAATAGACTTGGTCTCAATATATTATAATATATTCAGCACAAGTTAAAAAAATTATTATGAAATCAACATACCTATTATAGATAAGTAGGTTCAATATTTAAATATTAATGATTATATATAATTTGGATTTTATGGTAAGTTACTGCAATAATATTTTTTCATGCTGAGAATCTAAATTTGTAAACTATTAATAATTATTAACCTTAATAATATTAATGTTATAATTTGCTAATAATAATATTAGTACTAATTTAAATTATCTTAATAAATAGATTCTAAGCTATAGTAATAGCAATAAATAACTAAAAGCTTATCATTATCATAGTATGTAGAATTTTGGATCAGTGGCCATGACATAACAATTATTTTTAATTGTGTAGTAGAAGTTTTAGAACAAAATTTGAAATGATTCAGTGTTATAAGTTGATTATCAAATATAGAATTTTACAATTAAATCTAAATTATTCTGAGCTATTTTACTATATATTATATAATTTAGAAACAGACAAAATTGTATTTTTTTATTATAATGTAGTTGATTTTTTTGAGGTGTAGCATTATAATATTAGAATACAATTACCAATAAGATTAAATGTAGTTTTTGAGCATATACATATATTGGAAACAAATTAATCAAACAACTTAGTTTTAAAATTAAGAAAATAATACAATATAATTCTTTAAAAAATAATAATTACTTATTTACCCAAGAAAATATTACTTATCAATTACCATCAACAATTTATTACTATCTTTTATTACTAACATTTATAATTTAAAAACTTGTTAACTAGGTACTATCATATGTAATTGATATGTTATTAACATGCAACTAATTTTTAGTATAAATAGCAAATACATTCATATTTTTTTAAGTATTATTATACTTGTTTTAAATCTAATGAGAATGAGCATATTTATCTGATCATATAACTATATAGTTTTAATCTAAGAATACTTTGTCTAATGGGTGGACAAGTTTTTAAATTAATAAAAATCAATAAAATCAGTCAAAACATTACCAATTTTGTACTCAAAAATCATATTTAACATTGTGAGCTATATTCTTTAAACACATTTCCAGCTATTACTAGCTTCTGTATTTCAGATGTTCCTTCATAAATTTCTGTTATCCGAGCATCACGATAATGACGTTCAGCTGGCATATCAGAAACATAACCCATACCTCCCAATACTTGAATACACTGATGTGAATTAAATGTTGCTGCCTCAGAAGCTGCCAATTTAGCCATTGCCGCTTCCTTTAGAAATATCCAAATTTTAAATTAATATAATTAAAAAATAACTATCTATTAACCTTTGTAAATGGTTTATGTTCGTCTTTTAAAACAGCAGCTCTCCATGTTAGAAGTCTTGCACTCTCTACGCGTAAAGACATATCAGCTATTTTATTCTATAATTAAACAATTACCTATTTTTAGTTATCAATCAAATAGAAAGTTCATTGTTATGAAACATAGTACAGTTATGATTTAATTAATTAATCAAAATTATTATTTATTACCTGAATACTTTGCAACTTAGATATAGGATTACCAAATGCTATTCTCTTAGTTGCATACTCTACAGCAACATCAAGAGATGCTTGTGCTATTCCTAATGCTTGCGAAGCAATTCCAATGCGACCTGCATCTGAAATTATATTATTGTTTTAAAACAATATTAAAGTATAAATAATGAGAAAACTACCTAATGTTTGCATAGCTATTTTGAATCCTAAACCAGCTTCTCCTAAAAGGTTTTCTTCTGGAATTGAACATTCTTCAAATATCAAATTGCTAGTGGATGAACCTCTTATGCCAAGCTTATCTTCTTTTTTCCCAAGTGAAAAACCTAAAATATAAATAAAATAAATTGTATATTTTTTAATATAATAATATTATATTTTTACCAGAGGTTTCTCTCCTGACTAAAAAGGCACTAATTCCTTTATGTTTCTTTGATTTGTCAGTAGTAGCAAATAAAACTACTGCTTTAGCTTCATGAGCATTTGTAATCCATGATTTAGTACCATTTATTATCCAATTTGAATTGTTTTTAGTTGCCATGGTAGATGCTGCACCAGCGTCACTTCCATTACCTAAGACAGATAATATCTTTATTATCTATATCGGTAATTTAAATAGCTATTAACTCGCTAATATAAATTCTTGTAATTTCCGATTAGATATATTATCAGTTATGAATAAAATCTAGGGTCATCTAAAATGGTACACACATTAATATCATTAGTTAATATCACATTGTAATAACTCAAATGTAATCCAATTAGTTAAAATTTAATATTTTAAAGCAATTATTTTATAAAGATAACAATTTTATTGGATCATTAAAAAACAATAAATATATTTATCACATAGTTAAAAAAACTGTTTTTAAATTGATTAATTAAATATAAAATAAAATAGATTTAAACAATTTAATTGTCTTTATCTAAATAAATTTGTACAAACAACAAACTACATTAATATATGTACTATATACACATATTTTATATATTACATTATTTACCTGGTTCACTAAGTCCAAAACATCCAATTATTTCACCTGTTGTAAAAGGTGTAATATAATCTTTTTTTTGTTTATCATTACCAAATTTATTAATTGGACCAAGATATAATGAATTATTAACACTCATTATTACACCAGCTGATGCACAGCCTCTAAAACATGTAATTATTAATTAACTGAAATAAAAAAAAAAAAACAATTTATTACAAATTTAATATACCTAGATATTTCTTCTATTGCAATAGCATATGCCAAATAGTCAAGACCAGTACCACCTAATGATTCAGGTATATCAATTGCCATTAAACCTAATTCTCCCATTTGTTTAATCTGAAATATTTATAGAAATTAGAAATTTTAATAGGTAATATAAACTAATTTTAAAATTTATATAATGTATATCACTATCTCTATAATATCATTCGTCATTTAGAAAGAATATAATCAAAATGGAATTGTTTATATCTGAGATTTTTTTTTTTTTTTTTTATATATATATATATATATATAATAACAACTTATAGATATATAAATTTGAAATTAGGTAACAATATGTCAACATTATGATTAATAGCATTAATCATTATTATATTTTTATATGTACACATTAGATAACAAATTATAATTATATGTTTAAATTAAATATGTATTATATATAGCTTATTTAGGTAGGTATATATTACTGCAAATGAAATAAATAAAAAAATAATGATATTCGATAATCAGTATACATTTATTGAACCAAGTCATTTAGATTTGCATAAACCATAGAATTAAACAAAATTATTTATTAGTGAATTTCATTACCTATACTAATTTGAATTTAATATATCCTGCCTCTACATACAAAATTTATCCTATAAATATAAAGCAACAAACCTGTTTCTCAGGAAATAAATGTTCCTTGTCCACCTTAGCTGCAATAGGTTTTAATTCTCCTTCAGCAAAATCTCGACATGTCTTGTACAATAGACGGTGAGTTTCAGATAAAGATGACAATGATGATATTGATCGTTTCATAACATTATTCAATACGTTTTTTATCCCTATGCAATACATAATGATGTAGTAATTATCAAAAAAATAACAAACTACATTAATAATTTGACCTTATGCCTAACTAGGCCATTACAATAATAGTAATTTATTGTGAAAACAAATTTAATAAATTATTTACCCGAATTGTTCATAAAAGAAGATAATTTTAAACTCGACATTGTAATTCTCCGTTTGAAATTGAAATACGATTTTTAAAGGTGACCACAATTTACTCGTAATGTCTCAACACAGGTATTCAATGCCGGTTTCTAAGTATAATTATTGTTATTTATACAACTATGAACTATTGCAAGTGCAGGCTGCAGTGTGCAGTAGTTATAGTCATACCAGTTATAGTAGCTTTCCAATTCGAATAATATTTCCGTGAACTTAATCCTACTACAATCTGTATGTCTGTTTAAAAAAAAGTTAAATCATTACTGCACTCTAGTAGCAACACAACGCACTACACTGTAATTCTTAATTTAATTTTAATTTATTATATTTTATTACCTTGCAGTTTACACAATTGGCTTTACAGTTTTACATATTCCCATTTTCGTTTTATTAATATAATTTTGTGTTTATTAGTATTTAGTTTTAATCTTTTTAGTTTTTAGTATAGTTTTAGATTTTGAGCCAAGCAAGACATGTATTTTGGTTTTACAAAGGTGTGTGTTTATTAATTCCTTTTGTGTGTAAGCACATTTTTGAGCAGAAATAATGATCCGATTATTATAAGTATACAATTGTAATACAATTAAATATTTTTAACAATAATTAACATAAGTTTGAGCAGGAAACTTATAATTTCCAAAATTTGTAGTTGTACAATTGTTTTAGATTATATAGAGACATAATTAATAATCCTTTTTTAAGAATAATATGTATTATCTGATTTTCTGTTATAAAGCGATTATTTATAGGTTTTAATAGGTGTTTTTCAATACACCATATAAAATCCTACTGAACAATTATTTGATTATCTATTATATAACGAACATTTTACCGATCACGTTTATTTATCAGAGATAATATTGACCATTTAGATTTAATGATACTTGTCATCTGTAAACAAATAGAACATAATTAGTATTGAACCAATTGCTGGATCAAAATTTAAGTCCTATAAAATTATTTAGGTACTATTTATCGAGTATTTTATTGAACTTGTATCAATACGAGGAATCCAGAATTTCTTCTTAAATTAGCTAATGCAGTATTCCATTAAAGTAAAAGATATGTTCATAACTTGGGATGAGAAGTTATAAAAATTTCATTTTTTTGTCTATTATGCCTTGTATTTATAGCTAGGTGATCCAAAAATATATTTTATAATCCATTAAGATTTTCGTAGTATTTATTTTTTGCATATTTTGGTAATATTTTTAAAAATATACTAATTATTTTTGTGAACATAAATACATTTATGGTAAAATTATATATTTTTAACAATAGTTAAAATAAGTTTGAGCAGGAAACTTATAATTTCCAAAATTCGTAGTTGTACAATTGTTTTGGATTTTGACATTATGTAGAGACATTAATATTCGTTTAAGAATAGTATGTATTATCTGATTATCTGTTATAAAGCGATTATTTATAGGTATTAATAGGTATTTTTCAATACACCATATTTAGAATCCTAATATCCTATTCAAGAATTATTTGTCTAATATATAGCGAAAATTTTTCCGTTCACGTGTATTTATCATAAATACTATTGTCCATTTAATGATACTTGTCATCTGTATACAAATACAAATTTCTGATGTATATTATTTTATTTCAATCAGTCTAGTTAAAACGCTGTGGTATACTAGTATACACTATTTAATATATATATATATGCATATTCTAGGCTCTCGTTGATCGTTATTCGTGTTATTTTTAAAAATACAATGCCAAAACTTTATGTATTTAAATTAAATAAATACGTAACTGAGTTTAGTGAAAATGTTTTTTCTACAGACGGAGATATTTTATTTTGTAAAATTTGTGATGTCAAAGTTATTAGTGATAAAAGGTTTACCGTTAAACAACATTTAAAAACAAACAAACACAGAAGATTGACGAATCGACATAGGCACAATATTATAATTTAATAATATATTGTCAAGATAAAGTAAAGAAAAATTAATTGGATTTGTATTTTAGTATTTGTATTATCTTAATTATTATAAATGGATAATTAGACATTCTGTTGTTATAACTATTTTATTCAAAATTTATGCCAGTGATTATTTATATCTAAAATATTTTTTATTCATATTATTTATTAATAAAATAGTCGTAACAATAAAGAATATTATACTTTAACAATTAAACGATACATACTAAACTGTGTAAAATTTGTTTTTTCCATTCCGACGACAATAATATATTTTAGATTCTGAACGGAGCGAGGAATGTATTGTTTTTACAAAGATTTTTTTTTTTTTTATACTATGTATGAAAACATTTTTTCGGATAGAAATAATTGTCCGATTACCACAAATAGGGTACCCTTTCTATACCGAATTTCATCTAGTTGGTACTTTATTTAGCTAATTTTATGAATTTCCCAAAAGTTTTTCTTTGAGAAGCGGAAAATTGGTAAAATTACGATTTCCGTTCTTTTAAAAAAATTATTTTTTTTTATTATTGAGTTTTGATCGTAAAAACTTGAAAATTTTTTTGAGTACTAATATAAGTAATATTTACGTTTAGTAAAATTTTGAAACGGATTGGTTTGTTCTTTGGCAAAATATAGATTTTTAAATTTTTTCCTAAAATGTTTAATATTTCTTGCAGTTTGTGGTTTAAAGGTATGAAATTTTTATAGAAGCCTACTCATATACTATTTAATATATTTACAAAATATTTTGAAAAACGTAACTGACAATTTTTACCATGAAATGATAACTCCTTGAACATTGATCATAGGGATTTGGAATTTATTTTGCATATTTACATATCTAATTTACATTCGTGGTAAATTTTGGAATGGATTATCAGTATAATATATTGAAATTCGCTCAGAATCGTATTTTCAAATGCAATATCATTGCATTAAAATTTTAATAATTTCTCTCTCTCCACTAATTTCTCCGAGGACCCAATCGATGAAGGAGGAACGTCCACAATCGGCCTTTCCCAGTTTTTTATTTTCATTATAATATATTTTATAAAAATTTAATTTTAAAATTAGACCGAGACCAAAAATATTGTTCGTGCTTTGCTCTAGTCTAAGGTTAATTCTGACTAAACATAATATAAAATATGTCTAAATGATTAAAATCAATCGTTTATTGTATCATATGATTTATAATTAATTTATATTTAACTATTTAGTAGTGTTTAACTGTTAATCCCTACATAATTAAAATATTAAAACAATACTTTTAATATCAAGTCCAACAAACATTTCACAATACTTGTTTGGAATCTAAGACAAAATGACCACTCATCATCACTCAGTTATTCGGTCTACTAATTTTTATTTGGTACTTACATCAAACATTCTAACGTTAATGTATAATTTTATCTTTATTATGTTCTGTAGGAGTAGGTAGTATAATTTATATATATATATATATATAGTATAATATTACAGCTTAATAAATTTAAAATTAAGATCACAGGATAAAGACCACTGAGTAAGATATAAGAATAAAGCTAATCGGACTGCGGTTATAATAGGCTGCCAGGGGCATCCTTGGTACCTACTTATTTTAAGAGGGGCGATTTTTTTTAAAAAAAAATATCATTATAAAATATAAATGATTTGATAAAAAAAAAGTCATGTTTAATTTTTAAATAAGTTATAAGTTAAATCTTAGATACATATTATGTATTGTTGAATGATAAACAAATGTATCCAAAATTCATGAATTCAGTTTGATTATATAATAAATTTTTAAAAATCCATGGGGGCGATCGCTACGTCACCCCTCCTAAAATACGCCGCTGTAGGCCGTCAAGTGAACACTGGAAAATGGAAATCGAGATCATTATATTTTGTTTAATCACTCTTTCTGAAATAAAAACTAGGTAGATTAAAAATTAATCTTGAAAATTTGATAGTTTAAACTTTTATTTATAAACACGGTTCTTTACAATATTCAATTATATTGTTGTAATTTGTAATATTTTGTTTGGAGAAAATCCTACTTGGAAAAGACCGTTAGGAACACCTAATCTAACGTTTGAGATGAGAAGACGTGGTAAGGAAGGACATGGAAGCGTTAGGAGAAAGTCTAGATTGGAGGAAAGATACAAGCATCGGATATAGGGAAAACTGGAGACAAGGTTGTTTGTCAGGATGGTCCTAAGGGCAGATTTACCAAAGAAGATAATGAATTTGTAATAAATTGTTAATCATTTAAATTTTAATTTATTTAAAATTTCGAGTGAATTAAAATAAAATTTTGTATCTTATCATAAAGTGTATTTGTATTATAATATAATGGTATGTGGTAACACTGATCACATAGAGACTCAATGGTTGGTAGGTAGGTAATCGATTCATTATAAAAATTAAGTTTCCAATTCTATTTTCCATCACGGATATCTAAATTTTCCAACAACGGTATTATCACTACTTATTATCAACTAAAATCTCGGCGCGCATCGACCGCTCTTCTGAGATTATTTGTAAATTTGTAATAAATACATATATACATACAACGTGCACTTTGATTCATTTCAATTTTAAAATATCAATTTACTTTAAAAATTAAATAATTTTAATAATGTACTGTTTAGTATTGGTTTTTCAAATGATAAAACTATACATTTGATACGGTTATATTTTGCACTTTTACAAACCGTTATTTAATACAATAAATTGCCACAACACCGATCACCATTCTACAATGGAAACATCAGCCGAAACAACAAAACTATTCAATTCTAATCGGTAGTTGTATTAATTTATTTCTGATTTATCTATAAAGTTTTTTTAAAACGATTTTGTTAACAGTAAACTATTATTTATTATTTTTAAACTATATGGTTTTTTTAGACAATCAATTGCGAATAATGGAGCTGCTTTAACATCTGAATGTACAATTCTCAAGCAAATAGACATATCTAACTCAAATATTATTAAAAAGTTTGTTTTTTAAAATTTTTTATATAATTAAATATATTATAAAAATTTATATGAGTTGTTTAAATTTATAAATTATAAAACAATTTCATAATTAAAGGTATCCTAAGGACGTAACGCTGATAGTGAATAACCAAAAACTAAGTGCTCACAAAGATATCTTAGCTTCCAATAGTGATTACTTTGATAGAATGTTTACGAGTAGTTTTAAAGAGCGAGACCAAGATAATATTGAAATAAATATTACTGATGTTAGTTATGAAACTTTAGAAACACTTATTGGATATTTCTACAACTCAACATTAAATATTACAGAATTGAATGTTCAGGTAATTATTATTTTAATTCTAATATAATATTAATTATTTATCTACATTATTATAGAAATTGTATAGTTTCATTGGTAGGTATTTGTTTGGAATTGCATACCTTCCTTACAAATTCAATCGATTAAAGTTTAATTGCTCTTTGATAATAAAAAAAAAAAAAATATTATTAGGCTTAGAATGTAATAAAATTATATTATTTACTACTTTTTTCTATTATTTCTATTTTTAATAATATCAAGTATGTTTATTAAACCAGTCTCACAGACTATTATGAGTATTATGGTTTCTGAAGCGGTTTATTCTATTTTATAACATTAATTAAAATTAATTTACATTAATTATTTATTTTTTAATTAAAATAATGATTATTTTCGATGAATTTTTTGGATTTCATTAATATCATTTAGTACCTGTTCACGCAAAACACACTAGTCTAAAAATGGATTTTTGGGGTTTTTTATACCATAAAATGCAGAATAATTATATTATTAGTGATTAATAACTATATTAAACTAATATGTATAAAGGAAAATAAATAAAATTATGGAAAAATGAAATAAGTTACATAGGGAAACATTTAAAAGTTTGTACTATTTTAAAAAGCTTATTCTCAAAAATTATGTTTTTGGACTTGTGTGTTTTACGTGAACGGGGACGATTTGTTTCTTACATTAAAGAATTTACTTTTATATAAATATTATAATATAAAATCAGTTTTTTCTTTTTACTTATCCAGGACTTGTTAATTGGATCAAGTATATTTTTACTGGAAGATGTACGGGAAGCTTGTGTAAACTACTTAAAAAACATGATTGATCATGATAATTGCATCAATATGAAAGATTTTGCCAATTCACTTGGTTTAAACGATCTCTATTCCTTATGCTTAGACTACATAATGAATAATTTCAGGTAATTAATAATTTTATAGTATCTACTAAATATATATGTACAAGTAATGTTCTCTCAATTTTTAAGTTTATAATTTATTATAATGCAGTTAATAACAATAATCCAAGTACATATATAATTAGGATTTTAGTAGTTTAATGTACTCAAAAATTATCGAAAATTTATAAATATGTTTTTATATATTAAACAAATATTAGTGGTATTTGTCATTATTAAAAATGAATACAATTGTGTATGATGATGTGATGTGGATGGGGGGATAAATCCTCACTTTGATCTTTTTTTAATACAAATTTTATGCATAATGCATGTCATATTATAATTTGTATGTAGGTCTATACATTTTTACTATTTTAAATTCAATATCTTTCCTCCTTTAAACAAAATCCTAATTACACCACTGATATTAATTGATTTTGTATGATATGAGTATAAAAATATACTTTACCTTAAATCTCTCGATACAAAAAAATATATAATATTTTATAAAACTTGACTGAATAACTAAATAAATTAAAACTTGTATTCATTATTTTCTATTTGACAATTTTAGTTTGTACGTTACACCATATATTTTATAATATTCTTTTAAGGTTTTTATAATTTAGTTACAAATAAACTAAGCTATTGATACTATTAAATATAGTAATGAGTGTTCTTGGAATATATCGATAATAAGAAGGCAAAATAACATGAGCAATAATTTTTTCAAAATAGACTTTTTTTACATATTGTTGTAAGCTACATAATTATACATTGATTAGTTTAACCATTGATTATAGAATAGTCTATTTTAATAAATATATCAATATCATAAGATATAAGATTACAATGAATTATTTCATGTAATTATTTTTATGAAGAGTGTAAGCGTCAAAGAATTGACGGGATTGAAAAATATTATGTGTAAGCGGTAATGAAAAGACGTAAAAGCAACATTTTAAAAAAACATGTAGTAAAACGAGAATTAGTTCTTCTAAACAATTAAGAAAATGACGCTTATACCATTCTGTTTTCTAACCATACTTTTGATAAAAAATCTCTTTAACAATATTTTTATTTTCTATATGTAGATTAAGTTTCAAATTTATATTACATATTTTAAAATTTATTTTTATATGATCGTACAATAAAATATATTAATTATATTAGTTACAAATATTTAAAATAATATTGTTAATTATTTTTAGGTTTATAGCTAAAACTCAAGAATTTATGACAATTAGTTATGATGAAATAATTTTATTCATTAAGAGTGACAATTTATTTGCAAGAGAAGAAATGGTATAGTTTTCTTAATTGAATAATTTGTATTCTTAGTTTTAACTTTAAAACATTACAAGCTATTTATATTTAATATTAGACAAAATTATAATATTAATTATATTAAATAACTTTATTTTATATAAAAATAATAATATTTACTATCAAATATTTATATTATTAAGTAATTAAATATACAGTAACAATTCTATATTATATTTTAGATTTATGATGTTGTTATGAATTGGATAAAACATGATCCGGCAATCAGATCCAAATATTCCCCAGAATTATTATGGTATGTTCGGTTACCATTAGTTTTAAATACATATCAAGGAGTCATTAAAATTCATGAATTTCAAGGTGCTAAAATTAATGGCCTTAGTTCTTTTAGAATGGAACATCGAAAACCATTTAGAAAGGTAAATAATTTTTAATTATTATTTAAAATACTCAATTCTTATTTTATAATCAAAAAAATGACAAGAATAATTATTATTAAATTATTGAAAGTATTTAACTTACTTTAATATAGAATGTGCTAAAATAATGATAATACTGAAAACACATTCATTTATATAAAATATTTTCACTTATATCACTTTAATTGTATTTGAAAATATTAAACAATTATTACAATCGAAAATGATATTAATGAATGTTGCAATATGTTTATGCAATTGTGTTGCATTTATTAAATATATACACAACCCTGTGGCATGCATAAATTAAATCACAAAAAATATATATAAATAAATAAAGCTTCCAACCATGCTTGAACCTACAAAACCTTCATTGTAGATTAAAGGAAAGTACATTAAATGTATGTTACTTTTTTAAATAGAACAATGGGTATAATTATAATTTTAAGCCTTCTTTTAATTATTTTAGTAATGGTATTAATTGTAAAGTATAATAGTATTAATAAATAAAAAATTATGGACCTATGGAAATAAGAAAAAAGTTCTTGAGTCTGTTAGTTATAAAAATGTTATCTAAGATTGTATGAAAAATATGCATCAATGTTTGTTATTAATGTTTCAGGGTATATTAATGCTAAGCCATTATCCATTAACTTCAACTCCTGAATGGTATGATGCTGCTTTAGACCAATGGCAACATTGCATGTGTGAAAATTGTCAGTGTAAAAACTTTCAAATCACCTTAAAACCACCTAGACATTTATGTACATATATTTTACTTGACGACGGACGTTTATTTGTTGCTGGTGGTTATGAACTTGGTAAAGGTATGAGATTAGCAAATATATTTGATGCAAGAACAAATGATTGGATTTGTTTAAACGATATGCATTTTGAACGTATTAAACCAGATATTATGCAAATAGGATCAAAAGTTTATGTGGTAAATATTTTTGTAAACCTAATGAATAATGCTTTTTATATTTATTTACCTTTTATATATTTATATAAAACAAAGACAGTGATTTATTTAAATTTAAAAACATAGTACAATATATATAAGAAAAGAAAAATTGGAAAGGTTTGAACTACTAAACTCCTTTCCCAGGTGCCGATAGAAATAGAACACTCGCGGTCATGTTTCCTTTTTTACCATTAAAAAAAGAAAAAAACCTAATTTTTTTTGTTCAACTTTAATTTTATTGAGTGAATACATTTACAAAAAATAAAAATTAATTAAACAAAGTCATATGGGAAATAATTTTTAAATTGTTGTGAGGACAAATCAGCTATCCTCCCTACCACCTTTTACTGTCGTTGGGATGGTAGCAGTTTTAAACTATTGCATTGTCTAAATGGTGGTCAATAAAGAACCTAGTTCGCATCCAATATATTGTACTTAAGTATATTGTACCTACTTGTACTTTGGTACTTGATATATATCGGAACAATGTCAATAGTTTGATATAACATGGTGATGGTGGTTATATTTAAAAGCTTGGAATTAGGGTAAAACTGTAAATTATTATTTTTAATTTGTAGATATTTTTATTATGTGTATAATTAGGCTAGGTTAAGTTATAATAGTTCATGTTGTTCCTATTTAATATTGAAATTTAATTCAATGAATTGTTATTAGGTTGGTGGTTGTACATCTGATAAGCCATCAATTTTTTATAATTTAGAATATTATGATTTGAAGAAGAATAAATGGTTTATCATTAAAAGGAAAACTTTAGGAGTTATTACAAGAAATGAAATATTTGCCACCAGTGTTAATGGAATAATTTATATTGTAAGTTTTAAATTCTTTATATTTAATTTTTATTTGTAATCAGATCATTCAAAATCAAGTTTTATCTGTTTTCTTTTATTAATTATTCTTATTTAATACAATATATTATTATTTAAAAAATCATACTTACACACATAATACATATATATGTATATAAATCTAGGATTTAAAAAATTAAATTTGAGGTATTTTAAATTTATTTGATAATAAATCTTTAATACATACAAATTAAATAAAAATAAAAATAATTAGTTTTAACAAGCTTAACAGTGTGTCATAAACAAGTAATAAGTATTAATATTTGAAAAATAATAGATTTAAGGCTGTGAGTGAAAATATTCACTTAACAATTTAAACATATTATGTATTAATAGAGAAAGCGTAATATTTATTGTTCAATAAAAATTTAATAGTATTTTGTATTTATAACATTAATTTAGATTGGACACAATGGATCTGTGTGTTATAATCCTCAAAATGCTTCATGGCATTCTATTCCTCGATTACCCGACAAAAGAAAAGGTGCTGCGATTTGCACATTAAATAATTGTATTTATGTTATTGGCGGACATAATAATGAAAATGATTGTAAAAGTGTATTTGTATACTGTACAGAAAATAATGTATGGATGTCAGTCGCTGATTTGTCAGTTGCTAGATCATATTCTGGTAAAATCATAAATACATATGTTTAACAAAATAAATAATATTATGCGTAATGTTAATTTATAATATGCATGTATAATATATATATATATTTAATTTTTATATAGGTGCTGTAGTTATGAATGATTTTATATATGTATTTGGAGGAATGATTAGTGATAAATCATATTTAAATACATTTGAAATATATAATGCACATAATAACGAATGGAAAATTTCAAATGCTGTTATGAATATGGAACGATATTTTATTGATGCAATTGTTATTGAGAAAAGTAGTACCTTATTTAAAAAAGTATTTGAAGATGTTACTAATAATATAATTCATTAATTTGTAAGTTGCAAATCCTAGTCAATGAGCAAGACCATTTAAATAAAATTGTAATTGTAATTATGATTATTTTTTATTTATTTAATACACGTTTGATACTTATTAATTAGCTATATAATAAATATGTAAACAAACAACAAACAAAAACAGATATTTTATTTTAGTTAATTACAGTAGAATATTTCTTAATAATCTTCAATGTAGTATGGAAAATAACCATCGTAATTCAAACATATTTCTTATTATTAATTATTGTTGACTGTTGAGTAATATATATATTTATAAATATATAATTATTTTTTTAATTACTTATATGATATTAACTGATACATTGCAATTTCAACTTGATTAAATTTGTATTTTGTATCCTATAATTAAATACTATTTTATATTAACTATTAACTAAAAATAATAATAAAAAAAATACTGGTTAAAAAAATTTTTCTCATTTGTATAATACCAAAAAAAGGCAACAATATATCTTATTTAGTTCAGAAATTATAATATTAATGTTTTAATTGTTATTTAATTCAATTTTGTATAATAATTCCTACAATTCTTATAACAATAAATATTTGTGTCCTTGCAATTGCATTTGTATTTATTTTGACAATTATTTAAAATGGTAGAAAATACTTACTGAGAAAGCATAGTACCAAAAGATTTCATGCAAAGTAGAATCGTACTTATTCCCAAAAAAGGGAACCCTATGGAGTGTATAACTATTGAACTATCAGTGTACTTATGCACACTTCATAAATACTTTTAAACATTATAAAAAATAGAAAATGGAAGAGAACGGAAGTAAATTTGGGAGAAGGTCAGTTTGGATATAAACTAGGAATGGGGACTAGGGAAGTTATTCAAGAACGATTGTAGAAAGGAGGCTAAATATTAACAGTAATACATATTATATAGGGTTTATTGATCTAGAAAACATATTCGACACTGTAAATTGTAACTTATTAATGATCACCCTAAAAAGAAATGGCCTGGATTGGAGAGACAGAAGAATCATTATAGAACAATACAAAGACCAAGAAACAATTAGATAAGCAGAATGTGTAATCACAGACAGAATTTGCAGAGGAGTAAGACAAAGCTGTTCCTTGTCACCCTATTATTTAATATTTTCATAGAAGAAGTTGCTCAAAAATATAAAGCCATAGGTATAAAAATAAATGAAAAGGTAATCCATTGTATTGTATTGTATTCAGATTTTCTGGTATTGATATTTTATTGAGATCTAATGATATAGAACTAAGTTATCCAACTCCATCTATTTTTTTTATAGTTGGAAGTAAAAGGAGATATTGTAGTTACTAATATTTTTCTCTTAATATTATTATATTTATGTACATAGAAGTAAGGTATTAAATTACTATGTCAGTTGGTAAAAAAATTATTAATTTTTTATTTTGTGTTATTTTAAAATATTCCATATACATCGTACATTAATAAGTTATTAAATATTTTATATAAGATAAATCTCCAGTTTAACCATCAAAGTGATCATTTGGTATTTACAGTTTCCATTACAAAATATTAAATTTGAATAATTTGTAGCATGAAAAATGGCTCACTGATAATAATGGGTCTTTATGAAAATGTTGATAATTGAGTTTTTTGCCTAACTTGCTAATAAATATGAACAATAGTCATGTATACCTCATTAAATAATTTAAAAAATATTTCTTATAATTAGTATTCATTTATATGTTTTTTGGAAAAAAAATTAGATACAATGAATATAAATTAATTAACTTGACAAAATTAAAATAATAAAAATATAAGAAAAGCTATTAATAATCAATAATTCTTAAATATATTTAATGGAAAATAACCTTAAATAATAAAGACATAATATAATAATAATTATTATTTTGATTGTTATTTGAACATGAGCATGTTATATAATACGGATTATCAGTTTATTATATTGCATTTAGTTATATTGTACTATATTGTATTTTATATTGAGTTTCGCTTAGAAACTGCATTCATATATTCGAATGTAATATTATTGCATTCAAATCTTAATTATAATAAACCACTAATTTCTCCGAAAACTTGAGGAACGTCTAAAATCGACCTTCCCGGTATTTTGATTAATATTTTATTATGTGCATATTGCATATTATATTATTATAGTATACAATATACAAATTTGTTTATGTATTTTTCTGTAGAGGTTTAAAACAATTTAAAGGGAAAAAAGATTGAACTAAAAAGCACCATGCGTCAATGCATCAAATAGCCAGTTTATTGTAAAATGAAATAAATATCATGTTGCATATTTGTATCATGGGTTCGTAATAAATATTAAATAGAAAATAATAGTTTATAATACAATAAAACGCGTTACCGCTGCCGCCAAAAGCAACTATTAGCGATTATAACGTTATCTTATGTAATTAATTTCTGGCGCGTAGCGCTTCATAGCGAAATCCGATTATTATCGTGCAGCATATTTTACTAGTGATGGGCACTATCGAATAAAAACTATCTAGTCATTCGATTGTATTTTTAAACTATCGAATGTTTTTCATTCCAATAAAATTTTCTGATGTTTTTCATTCGAAATTGGAATAGGACTATAGAATAATTTTTAACACAATAAATTATTCCGTTGTTACTTTGTTAGATATAATGTGCGTGGTAGTGGCTATCATACACAAACAATTTTGTCTTTGTGGACAATTCATGGTGCCAATTTACCTATGTTATCACTTTATCATTTATCTTGTGTCTCCTGTAGTCATTTGGTCAATTAAAAATCAACAATTGTCAATTTGCATCTTACAGTACAGTTTTACACGTAAAGATTATAGCGACATAACACGTGTGTCGTAGAAACTATTTTAGACTATTGAAGAATTTAGGATGTTAAATACTATTATAGTTAGGTTAGGTTAGGTTAGAACTATTAAATTGAGTTTTGAGTGTTTATAACTATTTTACGTATTTGTATTTTTTATTTTATTAATATATTAAATATTTAATTATTGTTTAAACCATTCATTATGGCGCCATCACCAAGATAATATAATATTACCACTCAAGTTTATAGAAATTATTCGAATCCTAAAGATTAATAGAAAAAGATTTTAACCTCCTTGTTCAAACCAAATAATTTCAATTAAAATTTGATGAATATAAATTCAATTATTCAAATGATTCAAGGGCGTAGTTAGAAAAATATTTTTGAAGTAGTTAGGGTCTGTATTAATAGCAGTATTATATAATATTAAATCATAATGTAAAAAACATAAAATTTCGGGGGAGTGTTTAAATATCCTCTCACCTACAAGGCCGTATCTGTGGGGGGGTCAAAGGGGTCCGGCTCCCCCTCGAAATTTCTTCAGTATTTTACGAATGTTTAAAAGAACTTATTATAAGTCTTATTTTTAACCACATTTTAAAACCTAAATTCAGTAAAATTTCAATAAACATATTTTGGACCTCCCTCCTAAAATATTATTTCTGGATACGGCCTTGCTTACCTATACCAGACTCGAATTAGCCAAACAAGTTATCGAGAAAATCTTAGTGAGCGTATACACAAATTCATAGAAAGAGTAGTGTTAGTAAAATTAATCTGGATAAATTAAACATAATTTAAATGCGTTTAAAAGATAAAATTTATAAGATTGGCCATCAAAATAAAATATCGGTGCCTCAGTGATCCAAATTTACAAATCCGATCCAGACTATGCGCTATGCCCATGGAGTTGATTGAATGAATGATTAATAAATAACGATTATTCATTCGAATAGAATTATCGAATGATTATTATTGATATTCATTTAAATAAAACTATGGAATGATTTTCATTCGAATACAACTATCGGATGTTTTTGATTCGAATGAAAACTATCGGTTATTCATTCGATAGTTTGCTTTGACTATCGAATACCCATTCGAATGAAAACTATCGGTTATTCATTCGAGTAATATAAACTAGTCGGTAGTGCCCATCACTATATTTTACTACTATGGTGGCCTATCTTTAGTATTTATAATCAATGACAATACCAATATAAATTGGAACTTGAGCAATAGCCAATGAGAATCTTAGTTTTAGTTTGACATTTGATACAAATTTTCTATAGGTATTTAATTGTAGGATCTGTAATAGTACCTAATTATAATTGAGCATTAATACAAATTTAAACATTAATAAATTAAAATAAATAATATAATCTTAAATCCACATCTATTAAAGATTTTAGTATATGAAAACTTGGGATCCAATTAAAAATTTCGACTCAAGTAGGAAATAGGATCAAAAGTAAACACAGACATAATGAACTAACCAATAACTTTGGTAATTAATCTCATACTTCATAGTTATTTTTTAGTTAATACGTCTGTGAATTATTTTTAAAATTTATATGCAAATTATATTAACTTATAGTTAAAGTATATCAAAAATTTAAATAATTGTGGTAAAAATCTTGGTTGTTTTGGGGTAGTCTGTAGTACGGCCTCTTTGGATTTTTCATTTTTGTCAAGTATTAATATATGATCTAAGAAATGGTAACACTGTTATCTAACCACATTTTGATTTGTTTTTCTCTTTTGGTGATTGGAACTTGAATGGAATTATTCTTTACGTTTACTTGCGGTTTTCGGATTTATTCTGCTGGTCAATATTTCTAATTTTCATGAAATTTTATTGATTTCATTTCTTTATTTTATGCTGTAAATCTCACGTCACGGTAATGTATTTTGACATTTATATAATGCTAAAATCAAATTAATTAATAAACTAATACTAAAATAATAAATTATTGAATCTTTTACCTAACCTCAATAACACGTTTCGTTCATATAGTCTAATTATTTTGACGTTTTCAATTTTGTATTTTATATTTTCATGGTTTATGTACCAAGGGTTGTAGCTTAATTATTTATATTTTTCTATTATTCTATTACAGATGTCATCGATTACGTTGAAAGATGTTGATCAGCACAAATTTGTTGCTTCTTTTTCCGCATTCTTAAAAAAGTAAGTATAATATTCTGTAATTGATTTAAGTTACATTGTTTAATAATATATTGTTTCGGCGTTAATTTTAGGAGTGGTAAGTTGAAGGCCCCAGAATGGGTTGATTTAGTGAAGAATGGTAAATTTAACGAATTGGCACCTTATGACGAAGATTGGTATTATACAAGATGTGCTGCCACATTACGACACATTTACTTCAGGTCGCCAGTTGGTGTTGGATCTCTTACCAAAATCTTTGGAGGTATAGTTTAGTTATTCAATTGTATTAACTCTGATTTTAATTAATTAATTCAAACAAATTTAATCACCCTGGGTAAATGCAATATGCCATTTATTTAATTAATTAATGTAGTCTACAATATTGTAGAATATAGTATATTTTTACTAAATATATATTTTATTGAATTTTATTATCTATATTTCAATATTTAATGCTAATTTTTAAAAATATTGTATTTATAGTTTTAAAATTAGAAAACTTTAAATATGTGTAAAAACATTGAAATATTCCCTCCTATGTGTCTAAAGATAGTTTATTTTATTTTCTCAGTAAATTTTAATAATTTGTCTTTATTACTATTAATACACATACAATTGTGATTTAAATTACAAAGTATATTTTTATATTAAGTATTGTATTCAAATTTAGAATCTACTATTAAAATAGAGTTTATACTTGTATTTAATGTTTTTTTTCTATTTAATTATAACTTAAAATAACTAACTTTGGTACACCAACAAATAAACAAATTGAATTGATCATTTCATAAACTAAACAAAATCTACTATTTTCTATTTAATTGTTTGGAGGTCAATGAATGGCTAGTTTTTTGTTTTTTTCAGTTTTCATATATATCTATTTATAATATATAATACCTCCAAATTAACAATAATGCAAAATACTCAATTTTGTTTTTATGGCATTAATGGTTTTAATTTATTTTATTTAAAAATTACCTATATTAGTAACATTCATTGATGTTAATGTAATATAAATGCTATTGAATTACTTAGAAATATAATAAATTGATTAATTTATTTGTTTCATTAATAATTTTTAATTGTAATGTTAAAATAGATTTAAAAAAATTTTAATAATATTAAATTTTTAATCATTAATTTAAAAGCTAGGATTTTAATTATTCAAAATTATTTTTACAGCACGTAAACGTAATGGTGTAAGGCCATCCCATTTCTGTAGAAGTTCTTCTGGAATTGCTCGTAAAGTGCTTCAGTCTTTAGAGCAAATGAAACTGATCGAGAAGGTTGAAAATAATAACGGTCGTAGGTTGACCTCCCAAGGTAGAAGAGATTTAGACCGTATTGCTGCTCAAGTTAAACAAGCTAAAAAGAAGAAGCAAGCGCTATTGGCAGCTGAGTCAGCAGGATTCTCTGTACTTATTCCCAAGACCGACTAAATATTGTGCACTATTATATGAGACCGATATTACATAATTTAAAAGTAATAAAACACTTTTAAAAAAAAATCATTTATTAAATTATTTAAGTTTTTATTATCCTGCTTTTAGAATTATGGTAATAATCACTATTGCTCTTTTATAATAGTTTATACTATATGAGTAGTGGCACACACAAAGGGGTTCAGAGGTAGCAACTGTTACCCCTAAAATTTTGGGTGGGTGCACGATAGGTGTAAGGGTATTTATTATTTAGGTAATAATTTTGTGGTACAAACCAGTGGCCACAACTTATAATATAGAGAAACAATAATAATTAACAAATAGACAAGGAAATATAACTATTTGAAATATGTCAGTAGTTAATATTATTTATTTAGGTATATTTCTGTTTTATTTTCAGTCATCTATCTACCTATACCTATACTATCATGTTGTTAATACATTTATCATAGTTAGGTTAGGAAATACAATACATGGATTCCTCAAAAATATTATCTTAGTTCTTTCTTGTAGAGTTTTTTTCTTAAACAATTTTGAAGTGAACTATAAGCGATTAATTTCAGTCATTGTTTTCCGTATCTGTAATTGATTTATAAGATATTTTATTCTTTCATGTTAATTTGTGCCATTTCCAGCGATACGTTTAACAACAAAATATATAAAAGTGTTTCTTTGCCAATGACCCAGTTGTCACGGCATATTAATAGAAAAAAAAAGTTCAAATCAATTTTGTCAAAATTTCAATTTCTGTAAATTTTACAGATTTTTTTTGTCATTTATTGGTAGTTTTTCTTTTCTTGTGAAAAATTTTAAATAATGAGCTAAATAGATTACTAACTAAATGCAGTTTTCTACTGAATGCATAACTTTAGTGGTAATCGGACCATATTTCTACTAGAAATCATACATTTACAATGCGTGTAAAGTACCTATTGGAATTTCAATTATCACGAAATAAAAAAATTTAATTTAAAATAACAGAAACCATAATTTAGCCGATTTTCCGCCATTTTTTGGTTTTTCTTCCGAGGAAAGCTTTATATAGTACCATTAACTAAATATAGTACCAACTAAATGCAATTTGGAAAGGGTACTATATTTGAGGTAATTGTACCTTTATTTCTCCTCAAAAAAGTGTCTTAATACATAAAAAAAAATATTTTATTTTATACTGTGTGAATCTACCCAATCTTTAATAATTGTAATTAAATATTTTTAGCTATTTTAAACTGTTTTCGAAATGATAATTTTAATAAATGATGCTTTTCTTTACTTTTAAAATGTAGACAAAAATATTTTTCTGTTATTTATTATTATAAAAACATTTTTTATTAGTTTATTTAAAAATATCCTATTTAGATATCAAACCATAATGAAATTATTGTGATTGGAAATTCTGACCTTACGCAATAATGAATATTTATACTGGCTACCGCATCAGAGTGATGGGAATAGATGCCCAATATACATGTCTGTGAAACGATAAGTTACAATACTAATTAATGATAAAAAGGATCTATTTTATCATTACACAATGTGATATGTGTATCTATTTATTAATTTAAAATACATTTGAAATTTGTACATAGTTGTATTCTATAATTTTATAAATTGGTGATTTTTAATCACTCTCCCACTTTAAAAGCCTTTGAGCCGCCACTGACTTATATCATTGTTATAAGTATTATTTTGACTATTGCTTAACAATTTTTAAGAAAATTATTTTTTTCTAAATATACACAACTTTAAACATGAACTGTTCTACAAATTTCAAATGTGTTCTTATTTGCATTAGATATTTCAAAATTGTATTAGCAATGTTCATGTTATAACACCTTTCTTTTCACCTAGCATTGAATACATTTGAGTCCAGTAAATAATATTAGTTTATAACAAAGATCAAACTGATAATAAATGTTAGAATATTTGATAAATTAATTTTCTTATAGTAATACATAATACTATTTAAGACTACAACAGATAAATTAATAGAAAACATACAATTATATTAATACATCAACTCTCCAACAGGTCTAATTGTTAACTCACATATCTAAAAATAAATATAAATTATATAATTAGTTACAACTGAGTTGCATAAATAAATATTTTAAATTTTTACTTGTACACTTGGTGGTGTCCCCAAAATATATAGTACTGCGTCAGCAATATCTTCAGTTCTTAAGAATGCTTTAGGATGAGATTTCAGTCTCTGTTTTGAAGTAGCCGTCAAAGTTACTCCTGGACTTAGGCTCTAAAATATATTAATAATTATACATATGACTATCACATATCATGGATATATAACATATTCTTCATGGAATAGTAATTTTAATAATTATATTACTGTTTTTAAAATTTATAAATTAAATTTTTTATGGTAATGCTTACCGTTATCTTAATTTTACTTCCTTCTTTAACCAACATCCTTCTAATACTATCTGTTGTTAATGTTATACAATGTTTGCTTGCATTATGAATAAGAGCTTTAGTTGGTTCAGCTCTAAAATGCCCTGCGACACTGTTAAATTTAAATTCCTAATATTGTAAAATTTATTTAATAATAAATAATTAACTGTCTATACAGTTTTATTTTAAATAATTCATTAAGTGTATAGAAAAAATAAACAAATAGTTAAATATTAGAAATTAAAATAGCAAAATTTGATTATATCATATGACATTTCATTTAATTAAATGTTTGTGATTTTAAATAATGAAAATTATGGGTACAAACGAGTGTAAACGTTAAATTTATTAATACTTATTAGTAGGTATACGTATTTAGTGGTACCGAACAGATACTTCAGGTAGTTCAATTGAACTACATTAAAAATGGAGTGGGTGGGTCCCCTGAAAAATAACCCCTTCAAATGTGTTGATATTGTTTGAATACTTGATAAGTAACTAATATTAGATAATGGGTAAAATAGTGGGTGCCTAGGTGGGTATCAAATAAAGTAAATAGAACTGCCTGTTTTAAAACATCAACGTCACTATGTATGTTTTGTATGTTTATGAACAATGGACATATAATATGTCCATATGGATATATAAAATGATGTAAACAAGTACCTATTTATATTGATAATATGTCCATCATCTATACCTTTAAGTTTCATTGCATTGATTACTTCTTTAATAAAAATGCACCCAGCTAAATAGTTTGTCTCCATTATCAATTTACCATGTTCCATGGTTTCATCTGAAATTTATATTTTATTTTAATTTACATTATTTAGGTAGGTGGCTTATATATAAACATTTTTCTGTTGTTATTCTTAATTAATAATTTTCTAAGGAAGAAAGTTCTACTTCAGTACCTATTAATTTTATATAAGACTATAACATAATAATAATTATTTCTTTAATCGAATCCGTATGATTAAAAAATTCAAGATTATTATAATAGTTAATTTAATATAGAAGGTCTCATTGATGTCTATGTATACTTACATAATATATCGTCCCCGTTCACGCAAAACACACTTAGTCCAAAAATGGATTTTTTGGTATTTTTATACTATAAAATGCAAAATAATTATATTATTAGTGACAAATAACCATATTAAACTAATATGTATAAAGGAAAATAAAGTAAATCGCGGAAAAATGAAATAAGTTACACCAAGAAAACATTTTAAAGTTTATACTATTTTAAAAAGCTCATTCCCAAAAATTATGTTTTTGGACTTAGTATGTTTTGCGTGAACAGGGACGATACATCATGACAAATTCAATATTAAAGGAACAGTTCTAGTATCTTGGAGGAAAACTGGAAATCCAGGATAATTTATTAATTATTGTATAATTAAATTAGAATTTAATACTATCCTGTATAAAATACAATAAGTAATATTATTCGCATAGTAGTACAGCAAACACTGAGTAGATATTAATTAGTTTCTTTTCAGTATATTATGTGTTGTATGTAATGACCCAGTCAGTCATTGCTTAAATGTATGACATGCCACATATTTATTCGTTGTATGTTCATGTTATTATTTTCATTAGTTGTATTATTATTGTTATTAATACCTATTCCCCTCTTGTAAATCCAACGAATTCAAAAATTTGAAAATTTGATTTTAATGATTTTAATGATTTGTAATTTTGATTATAACCGTATTACAAGGTACTATTACACATATTTATTGACTTAATTATAATTTTTATAATATCTACAATTGTTGAACAATTCTCAAAGCCACATTAATAAGTGAATAATTAAATTAAATACTATATACTTGCATATATACTTATTATTTACAGATAAAATAATAATAATTTGTTTAAAATTACCAACTAATCCAACTTCATCATATACGCCAGCATTATTTACCAACACATCAACACAATTGCAGGTATCCATAGCCCATTGGACACATTCGGTTATATTTTTTTCATTTCGGATATCAAATGGTTTATAATGAAACTTCCCAGGCAATTGACAAACTTCTTCATTTAATTTCTAACAGGAAACAAAAAATGATCTTTAAATATGCTATTTGAATAATACTAATTATATTTTATTTACTCTCTACTTACCTTCAATAGATCTTCCCTTCTGGCTATACCAATAACAATCATACCTTTTCTCAGCAAATATTTGACAATAGACTTACCTATGCCACTATTTGCCCCTGTAACGATAGCTACCCTATTGCTCCACCTTTCCATTATTATTAAATTATTTTATCTTTTAAGTTTTAATCGAATACAATATTTTTTATTATTGAGAAAGAATATTTACAATCTATAAGTATACAAAAATAGAGTGCCTATGAGTACCTAATTAAATAAAATATTATTTACAATTATTACAATATGCTGGACAACTTGAGTGAAATGTGTTCATAATAGTAAAATACTTAACACTTATTGGTATCTACTTCGAAGATATAAAAAAATATATATTATAATTGTTGCGTCATTAAAGGTTTAAACATAATTTACATAAAACAATTATTTTTATGATATATCACATTATTCATTACATTATAATCGGCACTTCAGCAGGTTTATCAAGGAAGATAATTTTTTGATAGTTCAACAAATTAATTGTAGGTATACGAATGAAATACGTAAAATATACGAGTGAAATCAGTTCTTAAATTAGAGAGAGGTAGAGATACAGAATAAGTACTGATTAGTGATTATTGAATAAGAATAGTTTATAAGCCTAGACTTGAAAATATAATAATAATCAATATATATATATATATTTATCTTGGTGAGTTCTCAATTTAAATAATTATAGTAATTAATAATTGAGTAACAACTATACAACTGTAAATGCTTATACGAAAAATATTATACCTATTATTATAATCAAGAAGATTGTATAATATATTTATACACCTACTATAAACAATATCTAATATACATATATATACTACATGGCGTGATATCAGTTTTAGACTCTGAGCGAAGCGGTTTTACAAAGAGGTTTTTTTTTTTGATGTATGAAGACACTTTTTCGGGTAGAAATAATGGTCCGATTACCACAAGTAGGGTATGCTTTCGGTTGCAAGTCGTGTCTAGTTGGTACTTTATTTAGTTCATTTTTCGAATTTCTCAAAAGTTTTTCCTTGGGAGGCGAAAAACTCCAAAAAAATTGTGGAAAATCGGCAAAATTACGATTTCTATTATTTAAAATTTTTCAATTTCGTCATAACTAAATGAATTTTCATCTTAGGGACTTGAAATGTTTTTGAGTATTAACATAGGTAATATACATATGTGATACAATTTTGGAACGGAATGGTTGATTATTTGGCCCAGTATGGAACTTTGAACTTTTTTCCAAAAATGCTTAATATTTCCGGAAATTTTTGATTTATCGCTTTGAAAATTTTGTCGAAGTATAATCATATACTACTTAATCTTTTTACAAAATATTTTGAAAATCGTGACTGACAATTTTTTATTATAGGCTTTTAAAGTTCAAATTCCCGAAAATCGGCAAAATAACGGTTTCATTATTTTAATTTTTTTAATTTCGTGATAACTATTTGAGTATTGATCATAAGGACTTGAAACTTTTTTTGAGTATCGACATAAGTGTTTTACATTATAGAAAAAATTTTGAAATGATTGATTGATTTTCTGGTTAAATATAGAGATTTTAACTTTTTTCCAAAAATGTTTAATATTTGCTGTAATTTTTGCTTTTTCGATATGAAAATTTTATCAGAGTCTAATCATATACAACTTAATCTTTTTACAAAATATTTTCAAAATCGTATGTTGCAACTTTATTTTATAAGCTTCTAAAATTTGAATGATTTTAACAGAAATGAATATTATGATATTTTTTTTTATGTATGAAGACACTTTTTCGGGTAGAAATAATGGTCCGATTACCATAATTAGGTTATGTTTTCAGTAGCAAATTGCATCTCGTTGGTACTTTATTTAGCTCATTTTTCGAAATTCTCAAAAGCTTTTCCTTGGGAGGGGAAAAACTACCAAAAAAATGGCGGAAAATCGGCAAAATTACGGTTTCTGTTATTTAAAATTTTTTAATTTCGTGATAACTAATTGAGTTTTAATCACAGTATCTTGAATATTTTTATGAGTACTAACTTAGGTGAACTTCATTACAAGAAAAAATTTAGAAACAAATGGTTGATTTTCTGACTAAGTATAGAGTTTTGGCTTTTTTTATAAAAATGTTTAATATTTCCTGCAATTTTTAGTTTATTGGTTTGAAAATTTTGTCAAAGTCTAGACATATACGACTTAATGTTTTTACAAAAATTTTGAAAATCGTGATTGACAATTTTTTTTTCATAACTTTATAAAGTAAAATTTTTGAAATTCGGCGAAATTACGGTTTCATTATTTTATTTCTTAATAAATAAATAAGTTTTGATCGTAGGAAATTGAAATTTATTTTAAATATTTACATTCGTAATTTACACACGTGGTAAAATTTTGGAATGGATTATTAGTATAGCATATTGTAATATATTGAGTTTCACTCAGAATCGTATTTTCTAATGCAATATCATTGCATTCAAATCTTAAGTATAATAAACCACTAATTTCTCCGAGGACCGAAGAGACGAAGGAGGAACGTTCACAATCGACATCCCCACTTATCTTTACTTTTTTAAGTGAGGTTTCAAGCTTCAAGCAAGCAATTTTATGCATAATATAAAAATAAACAATTTAATTTTAATTACCTATATAAATAATAGTGAATTATTTCAGCAAGCCAATTGGGTGGGACTACTTTAAAATTAAGGGGTGCAACCTGGCCTTAGGGTCAACCTAGCTGTACATATAGACCCATACATGAATTTTTTATAGAGCACAATGACTTAAAAAAAATAAGTAAAAGAAAGTATTATGGTAATGTAATGCCACTCATTAAAATCTGTTAATTTATTTTCATTTTAAAACTCACTATAATCAAAATTACATATTCTTATGAAATTTTGAGGTTTTTCTCTAGAATTCTAGATTTTAATTTCGGTCTCATAAAAAATGTTCACTAAATTACAAAATAAGTAAATTTGATACCTACCTTAGGTAGATATTAAAATAAAACTGTATATATATATTCAAAATACTCACAAGTATTAAACCTAAAATTTGTCACTACACACACGGGTTGCAAATTATAGTAATATAGTTTATATTTTATTTCGTCAATCGACAGCTCAAATAAATTCAGTAATTAAACTATTATTAAATCAATAATAATCATTTAAATATAATGGAAGTGTGGTTTTGATCAAGTTTCTCGCAGTCACAACACTATTGTTATTGTTGCAGGAAATTCTAAAATATAATATTATGTTGATCGATGTGACGATGTTATAAATGGTACCAATGTAGTGTCTATGTGATTAAAATCAATTATTTTGAAATCGAGGTATTTTTTGGAACAAAAATAAAAACATAACAATTCTAAATATTTAGGTATCTACATCTACCATAATATTTTACATTAAAATTAATAAAATATTTAAAAAATAATTTTTTACTAGTAGGTAATTTATTTAGTACATAGCGTTGTATTTTAACAAAAGACCCTGCAACTATAATACGGCTAAGGCCCAGAGTCCAGACAGGGATCCCTACCATCCTGCCATCGGCCAAGCCGACCCTACTGAACAGCTAAACCCTCTCTTTAAATTACACTTTGATACCTATACGAGATCACGAGGGTAAGTTAAAATTAAATTATACATTCATTGTACAATCCTTTATTAAGAAATAATGGTTTTTTATTTTAGAGTTTTAGATCGTTCTTAAAGGCCAGCAGGCAGCATGCATGCATCGTTCAAAAAATATAGATAATAATGCCATATAATAGGTAATTATAAAATATAATAATAATTCTAAAACAAGTACCTATATAAGAAACATATTTATATTAGGTATATAATATAATTTTGTACCTTCATTATAATTATATAAAATTTGTATGTATAAGGTAATATCTTAACAGTAAATAATTTATTATTAAAAAACATAAGCAATACATCAGTTTAACTAAAATCAATATTATATTAATAAGTCGATGATGATATTCTAAACAAAATTATTATTAAATAATTAATTTCATTATTCATTTTTCAAATCTGTTTTGTAAAGCCATTCTCTTAATTGTTTTGTCCGGTTGAATGCTATTTGTTTTGGTGTTAGTGCTTGAAAAATATTAGTGAACTTGTTTTGAAAAACTAAAAAAGATATATTTACAACATTAAATGTGTATATGTTTTTGTAGTTCGTTTACTACATAATTATTGTTTGTTTCCTTCCAAAACTTTATCATTTTGTGATAATAAAATATTAAACATTGGAATAAGTAGTTTATAGAATTATAACTTATATAAGTTGAGCTAGGAACTTCTGGGAGTTTGCATGTTTTTCAATAATCATTCAAAAGTTGGGTAGTATAGAAATTAATTTCATAGCAATATTTGTTGCTATACGAGTTTATATTTAAAATGTGTAGCATATTTAACCATTTTTTATTTATAAATGCATATTTGACTATTTTAGATATAAAAATGTATTTTTTATAAATATTTAATAAAAAAAAATTTCATATAGATTTCCAAGATCTAAAATTTGATTCAAATTTCAAAGTTTATTTTTATGTGTCATAGCATACACATTGGATAACAGCAAAATCTAATATGCAGTAGCAAAAATACTAAAATATAACCCCTGCGTTTGAATATTTGATGGTTTTATATATATGAAATAAATTTAGAAAATTAGTGTTTCCTCACGAACGGAGTTCACTCGCATTGCTACTTAAACTTTTACTTTTAAGTAACAATTAGGTATACTTATCCGGTGAATATTTTTATTTTTAATAAGTTAACAGTTAGTGTTGTACGTTATTCGTATCGTGTTTTATGTTTTTATTATAAATATATTATTATTTATAGGTATTAAAATAAAACATTATTATTAAATATTATAATTTTTTTTAGATACATTATTTAGTAATTAGTGGTATAAGTGGTATTCTATAGGGTATAAATGCATGTATATTTAACATTTTTTTGGACATGAAGTCCCTAACTCTATTACTTATAAGATTGGTATAATAACTTATAACAAATATGTAATATTCACGTAAGAGTTTATTAAATTATGCTTTATAAATCTTACTATTAAATTTGTTGGGAGTGTGGTAAACACTTGTGTATCTTGGATTATTAAATGTGTCAATTAAACGGCATATATTTTGCTCTACTGCATTCACTTTTAATTCCTCCTATATTTAAAATTAAATTTTTATTAAATTAATTTGATAATGAAAATAAATTAATCTAAAAAAAATCATTACCTGACCTAAAACATCTAAAGGATTAATTATTTGAGAGTATGTCGCCATGTAGTTGGAACATAAATCTTGAGACATCTTTGCTTGATTCCAATAATTGGCGTATTTTGTGTTAATATCTGGAAAACAAAATATTATTTAAATTTCGTATTTAATACTGATGTGAAAATTAGATTTATAAGAAATTTACAAACCATATGGGTTGTTTAATATAGATGATGTATTCAATGTTTCTGGATATAAATTATATTCTTTTATACTTGGTTTCAAATGTGGCGTTATTATATTTTCAGTTTGACAAGAAACACTCGAAACTGTAATTTTTTGTAAGTTTTATCATAAATTAAGTGACAAATAATAGTCATAAAGATACATATTTATAATTTTCTTTTTTTTTAAAATTCAAAAGTTACCTACCTATAATGCTATATAGTATATATTGTAATTTAGCTATAATAGCTAAATGTTATTAAAGTAAAAACATTTGGCAACTATATATTTTTTTATTGCATACAAGTTACAGGTATATTATAATAGTTAAAAATACAATACAGGTATTTATTATTATTTATATATTTTATAAATATAAATACATTTATAACTATAATATATCCTATATGTATTGACTGTATTGTATTTAAACTGATATTAAATGATTACAAATTACAATCTAAAACTATTTTTAATTAATTTGAGTTCATGTTTTTTAAAAGTTTTGAAAATAATTAAGTTAAAATATTTTTTAAATTTTGAAGTAAAAGAAGGATTTGACATAATTTCTAGGTATAAATTGCTAAATAGACATATTAAAAAAAAAAATTATATTAAACTACATAAATTATAATTTATTGGAAGGTATCTAATGTATGCTTTTTAATTATAAACATAAATAAATAAATAATTTATAAAATATAGATTGAAGTAAATATACCTGTTGGGTATTCATTTATTGATATTTCGTTGACCAATTTTAGAGCATCGTTTAATTCATTTGAACAATGTTGAATTTTTTTTCTAATGTCACAATAATTGATTTTATGCACATCTGTAGTTTGAAACCTAAAATTAAGTAAGCAAAATTAAAACTTTTCATATTTATAATAAGCACTTTTAATTTTACCCCGAATTAAATTCTTGATTTATACAGTCAATACTTAATTTTGATTGTGGCTTATAAATTGATCTATTAATATTGACATTGTGTTGATGATTTTCGGTGATCCGTTTTTTGACCAAGTTTATTTCTTCTCGTAAAGCCATATCTAATTCATCAGTAGCATTATTTAATTTATCATTAGATATCCCTTTAAGTTTTTCTTTGAATTCTAATTTAAAATTATTAATTTCAACATCTATTTCATGTTTAATATTTTCTGTAGTATGTTCAAAATGTTTTTCTAATTTGTTCAATTCGATATTTTTATATGATTCTAATGTTTGATTCCAAGTATCGGTTACTATTTCAGAATTTTTAGAAAATGTTTGTTTTAATTCATTAGATATTATATCAAGTTCAGTTTGTGTTTTATTTTTAAATGTCTCTGCATAATTCTCTAAATCTTTTTGAAATTTTATGAAATTTTCCGTACACATTTTTTCATTTGCTATTGGAATATATTTCTTGTCACATTGCTCAATTAATGATTTTTCTGTTTCACCATGTCTAAACAAAAATAACATCTATGTAAACAATAAAGCATCTAAACTATAAAATAATTATAGATACAAATATTATAAATACTAAATATAGGTCCATATAATATATAGACCACTAATTAATTTTTAAAATTATATTCAATATTTTAAAAATATAATTTGTTTTTATGTACTTACATATTTTTTAATGTGTTTTTTAATTCTAATTCATTTTTAATAAAATGTTCATTATGACGTGCTTCAATATTTTTTTCTAAATTATCATTTTCTTTACGTATAATGCCATTGATTGTTTTAATAATTTCTTCCCTATAAAATATTATGATAATTAACAACTAACCATATAAGCATCATTTAAACAATATTATTATTAGTAAAACAAGGGTCAATAATTTGGTAAATAATTTGTATCTGTAATAACGCATTATTAAAATAATAAAATTAATGAGGTCTAAAGAAAAAAAATATTTTCAAAATAAATGTTTACATCTTAACATCTTATAAAAGCTTAAAAATTCACTATTCTTTATTCAATATTAAAATATATCAAATATGTTAAAAATTAATAATTTAAAATTAATAATATATTATTGTACTTTAGTCAGTTATAGTTATAGTACAGTAAGTAAAGAAATATTCAACTTTACCTAAATATATTTTCCTTTGTTTTAATAGTATCCTCCAATTGATTTTTAATTATGTCACAATAATTTTCAATTACAAGTTTAATATGTGCATCGTCCAATAACATTTGTTTCCCATTATTCATATATTTTGATTTTATACTATTAGAACTATTATCAAATAGACATTCATCGTTTTCTTTTTTTGTTATATTTAATATTTTTGTTTCACTAGTAGATTGATTTAATGGAAAGCTTTGGGTTATTTCAGCCATTTTACTTTTAGTAGCAGAAACACTATTGGTAATTATTGGTGATTGTATTATTTTAGAATCTTTTGCTGTAGAATTTCCACTGTCACTTACTAAATCATCTTTTTTTATTTGATAAAATTGTGTTGTGTCTATAGACTGAAATTCGTTGAAATTATTATTTGTAGATTTCATAATATTATCATTATTGATAATATTGTTTCGTTCATAGTGTTTATTTATTCCAATTGTTGTAATGACATCTTTTTGTTTTATATCTGTTTGGTTAATATAATTTATTAAAAAATAAGTATAGTTTCAATATCTAACAACATTATATTTATTAATAAAAATAAAATAAATATAAAAAATAGTTAGGCACCTATAGTGAATACAAATAATATTGGTATCATAATCTTATTACCGTTTATTTCATATTCATTGTTTAAATTTTCAGTATGAATTTCAGATGAAGTGCTTTCTGATCGGTCTGAAGACTCTGTTAAAGTTATATCAATTTTTCGTAAAGTTTCTTTTCCAATCTTATAGTCTATATTTATCGAAGATTCATCCTCGTTTAATTTATTTGAATTTTCACCATAATCGAATTTTTTTATTAATTCATCTTTGCTTGGTAATATATTATACTTGGAAAATCCACTTCGACTTCCTAAATATTTGTATATTAATCAAAGCATGAATTATTCAAACACATTATATTTTATTTACTTACCTTATTAATAATTACAATTATTTATAATTATATGAGTTATTATTATTTTAGATACCAATTATAAAATTATAATAATAAATAAATCAAATTTTATCAACGTTATGTGAAATACCTTTAGTTTTTAAAAAATACACAATTAAAATAATGGTGTTCAAAATTTTATGTGGCAGTAAAATAAAAAGTATCTATTGACTCTCAACAATTCCATTTACAAATATTCAACGTCTAAATAGTTTTAGATACCAATTTTTTCGTATATTATGCATTTTTATTAATAATAATATTAATATTATGCCTTTTTAATAATATCTTGTGCTTGTATTGAAAGGGATGGGAACGTTCTTTCTCAAAGATAAAAGGAGTCCTCCTACTTTTTTTTATCATTGATAATATCTTCCATACAGTCATACAGAATTCAATTTACATTATAATATTATACTATTAATAAATAATATAGGCAATAGTCAATATAAATATTAATTTCTCTCTAAATTTCCTTTTCCCGTTCACGTTCCTTGATTAGTTATACTTACATTATTCATAATGTCCCCATTCAATTTTCTTTCTAATGTCTCCATTCACGATTTTGGTTTCACGTTCATCCCTATCTTTCCCCAGTAAAACATATTGAAGCTTTGAAGCTATTTGTTGTAAGACGCTGAAATCCTTGACTCGATCCTGCGGTCTTCTTCTGAATTTCATCTTCTTTCCTCTCTTAAAGCATTATATTGTGCCCTAGAGCATGTCATCCTCGAATACAGTTGTATCCTCTGGGATCCCCCTACTTCCAGTGCTAGTTCCACGATGAAAAAATTTCAGAGGAGGTTTTGTAAGCTCGTAAACTTTGCATTTTCCATCCATCCCAACGATTACACACCTTTCCTGCGGGCTTTGAATTTTAGTTCACCGTCGACATGGATTTAATCTTTCGTTATTCTCAAATCTTCTTTCCAATAAAATCGATTTCCTTACATTTTTATCCCTTCTCAACTTCACAGTTCCTGCCGCTTTACTCGTTCTTCTACCCATTTTCATATTCCTCGCACTAATTCGAATTAGCTCAGTAATTCTTATCTGTCTTATAAGAACGGCAGTAGTTATCAATATTTATTACTTTCGTGTATTTTTGAGCTATATAAATAATAAAATATAATATATGATATAATCGATAGGAAAATTGTTGAAATTTAAGATTGTATAATATTTTTAAACAATTTATAATTAGGGGAAGGCTATAACAATCCGGAATGTATTTTTACGCACCATTTATGTCCGGAATCTAAAATCTAAAAACTATATAATATTATACTGACTGACCGTATGTAATTCCGGAACGTATTGTATTATATTTCCCAGAAATATACATAACGACTATTTTCGTTATTATTCGTTCCGGAACAAATTCCGGATATATAAGGTCCGAGACGATACGTTCTATCGGTTTATTTTCCGTAATTTTACGGCCTTCCATAATTAGGAACAACAATGTATATAACATATGATAATTCATTTAAATATAATAACACTATACTATAATAATAATAATAATATAATAATATTATTATTTAATTACTTATAATCATTTGAATGTTTTGTATAATAAATTTGCAAAATAGTGAAATTTTTGTTAATTTATAAAAAAAACATTATTATCAATTTTATATAAGTAGGTACCTATTATCTAACTTTCTAACCCATATAATTTTTATAGTCTACCTTTCTATTTATACTAATTCATATTATTAACTATAGCATATAAGTATAACTATTAGATATTTACGTATTTTGATATAATATACCTGTACTTTTTGTGTCAAAAGTATTATTCGTTGAAAATTGTGGTAAATTTAGTAAAGTACTTGAATTTGTGTAAGGTGTGTTTAACCTGGATTTTTAAATATAATTTATTATTATTAAATATTAAAATACAATGTATTTTTTACTCACTTTATTGGTCCTAAAAACTTCATATTATCATCAGAATTATCAATATCAACAATATCTAATGATTCTTCTATAGGAGTTTTAAAGCGGACAGTTCGTTTTTCGATTAGTGCTTTTTTTTCATAGTTCTTCTTAAAAATTAAAAATATCTGAGATAATATTATATTTACATACTTATTACATACAAATTATAATTTGTTACTTACATTTTTTGTATGATACATAACGTCCTGCAGTAAATTATCTTCGTCAGAAATAATATTTAATGATACGTCTTGACCTGTAATAATTAATATTTAGTAATAATATAGTTATAAATCATAACGTAGGTACATGGCGAGTAAAATTAAATAATTAATTTCAATTCACTAGTAGATGAATTTTCTGCACAACGTTTTTTTTCAACTATTCGTCGATAATATTCATCTAAAGGATGTTCCCATTGTGATTGTTTACTCTGGTGATTATAGTAAAAATATTTATTTTCTTTTTCGATAAAACTACAAAAAATATAATTAAAATTAATAGGTAAGTATTTTAATAATACAAATTATTGGCATTATTTTGAAATAGTAGGCATCATATTTAATATTATTTTTACCAAGGAAACCAATTTGGAGGCAAAGGTTCAAGCAAACATTGTTTGGCAATACATAAAAGATGTAATTCATTTACTGGGTCTATTCCCAATCTATATGCGTGTTCTTTGATTTCTGTAAAATATTAATAGTTATAATTTTAAATAAAATGTATTAAATTGATTGAACTCTATTAGAATAGTGTTATAAGTATTAAATAGTATGTATACAATTACCGAGATCTGTTGGTTCACTGTTTTCATCAAATATTTCTTTACATAGATATACTTGATTATTCAAATTTGTCATACTTATGTTGAATCATAAAAAATCAAGTACATTTTACAGTACTGATTAACTATATATGTTTATCTAAATGATCAAATCAAGGTTTTTAGTATTTTGAACATACGTAGGTATAACTCCTAGTTATTTGATTATTATTTCGAGTTAGAGATTTCAAATAATACAACAACAAATTGGTTTGAACGAGAAAATATTGTTGTGGGTTTAATCATTGCCATGGAGACCTTATTTTCACAACAACTATGTGAAACGCAAAACATGTGTATGACACATTATAGACTATAGTAGATACAGCGAGTGATATACTAAACTTGCTCACCCCAAATTATATTTTGAGAGACGGTTTTACAATGTTATTCTTTAAACAATCTTTTAGGTATAAAGTATAAGGAGTTTTGTCTTGAACTAGAGGTATAATAGGTATAGAGATTTGAAGTTAGTTTTTTAGTATTAATATTACAATAATAATATGTACATTTTATTAACGTTTATCGTTATTATTCGTCTAAGTATAGGAGTTTATATCTATCTTTTTGTAAATTTATTTTTTATAGTGTTAATGTTTCATAACATTTTTTTTTTTTTTTACAAAATAACATATTTTTATCATTATATTATCTTATATGACATAAACTAAATTAAAACATTTTCGATCACAGTTAGATTGTTATTATTTATTAACTTTTAGAGGAAAATTATCTTTTCATGTTCTTGATATTCTTTATAAAATGTTATATTATTTGTGATAACAATTAATGCCTTGTTATATTTATATGAGAGATTAACATTTTAAAAACACAACACTTAAGTTCAAGGTTAAAAATGTATAATGTGTATATGTTATAAACCTAAAATTATTTATAGTCTTATAGGTCATTAAAACATAAAACAAAAATCATCCTCATCGTTTTTCTATATTGTGAGAATTTATCATTATACTTTTTAAATGTTATAATAAATAAACAAATTGTTAATAATTACGGCTTTGCAATTATAATACATAATATATGCAATTTAAATACCCTAACTAATTGATTTTGATAGCTCCAAACAAACGCACCTACTATCTACACCGTTTGACATTTGATTATAATAATAATTTAATGTGTTCTATAATCCAAAGTAATGGATATAACGTACTGGATATGACATTGGGCAATTAATACGTATTATAGTGATTTGTGAAAATATAGTAACGTTAACCTTTAGAGATTAGACTTTAAAAATATGATCTATGAATATTACCCAATTTTTAATATTAATTATGTCATAATCAGGCAATATTTTATAATTTTTCATACAATATACTTTATATTTATTGTTTTAGCTTGAGACTAGTATTTAAAAATAACTTCTCCTGCAAACCAGAGACAATTGTTTGACCAAACCGAACCATAAGATCTGCGTCAATCGCGGAGAGTAAATAATCATATTATATACGAGACAAACCTATTAAATACTATCTAGTGAAAAATACAGAACGTATCATCGATATGAAAACTTCTACATTTAAAGTGAATTGAAAATATGTTTTTTTTTTTTACCTGACAATTAATACAAAAAATGTGTACCTAAATTTTGATTGTTTTTTGTTAAGGTTTGTACGTTATTATATGCCTTCATATGTTTCGCAACGATCGAAATTGCAGCCGATAATGTGTCAGATGATGATACCACTACTGTCTCAAAGGAAGAATTTATTACACAAACTATGTAAGTGAAAACAATTTTTATTGTTAGTACTTAGTATACACAAACTATTTTCGTTAGTGCTCCCTCCACTTTCATTTATCCAAATTTAGTTTAGGGTGATACCTACTAGCAATATATAAAAAATAGTAGCCAGTTATTTCCATGTATGTAATAATGTAATATATTATAAATTATAATGAATAAAAATATTTATATTTTAACTTCTACCATCATCATTAGAATAATGTCTTTCTGATATAATTATAATTATTATAATAATTAATGTACCTAAATATTAGGACCTAAGTATCCATTATTATCTTGGTTTTCTTCTTATTTATAGTGAACGTTCACAATTAGTAAAAATTAACAATTTCTTTCAAATAATAAAATAAAGATGACTTTTGGAGTCTCTCAGATTGGTAATCTATTTTCATTATTTTTCCTAATTTTTATAAATTATATATATAAATGCTTCCATTTTTGTAAATTCCTATTATTTGCGGATGACATGAAATTATTTATGATTATTCTCCGAGATTATTTCCCTACAACTAGAATCTAGATTTAGATAGATTTTCCAAATGGTACAACTTAAATGGTATGTCTTTAAACACATCTAAATGTGTATAATACATTTTATTCAATCGCGCCAGAAGCCATATAAATTGTCAATAAAATATAAATTATATCCACTTAAATTCTATTAATAAAATACGAGATCTTAGTATAATCTTATTAAAATTTTTTAATGCTCATATTGAAATGATTTATGGTAAAAATCTTTGTGTTCTAGGATTCATCAAATTTATAAACCATGAATTTAATGATGCACTATGCTTTAAAGTATTGTAATGTTTACTTGTTAGTCCGTCATAGGTTCGGTTTAATGGAATCCTAATTAATAAGCTTAAAAAAGCATAGAGATTTTTTTTTTCCTTTTTATGCTTATAAAACTAATTTTGCTATAGTATTTGATAATACTTTCCTTCATAAATTCTTAAATGGTAAAATTAATTGACATACATTTTTACAGAAAATTGGTTTGAAAGTACTTCCTTATAATTCCAGACATAATCCTCCTTTTGGCCTTTTGCGTTACCTCAGTCCACTAGTTATTATTTCTCTAACAGTCCAGTGTGTAGATGTATCACTTATCTACCTCTTGAAATCTGATAACTAATTTTGATTATTTTAGATTCTGAGCGAAGCTAGTTTTATAATATTCTTTTTTCTTAAATATCAGTCCGATTACCACGAATAGGGTATGTTTTCGATAGAAAATTGTATCTAATTGGTACTTTATTTAGCTCATTTTTCGAATTTTTTAAAGTTATTCTTTGAGAAAAAGAAAACTACCAAAAAACTGAAGGAAAACCGGCAAAATTTCCGGAAATCGTAATTTTGATCAAATTGATTTTAGATTATTCATTACCTAATACTAATGCCATTTCGAACGTAGTTAAATACTTGACATTTTTTTGAATATTCCTATGAGTAGTTTACACACGTGGTAAACTTTTGAAACAGCTTAACAGTATAATATATAGTATTATATTGAGTTTCGTTCAGAATCGTATTTTCTAATGCAATAGAAAATTCATGTAAATAGGTTAAAAAAATGTATTATCTATATTGTAAAAATAATGTATATATTTTTTTTTATATAATTAATAGACTAGATAGACATTTTCTATAATTTATGTCATAATATATAAGTTAATTTTTTTATATTATTTACGACAAACGCCAGAACATAAAATCAAATTAATAATTAAAAACAGTTTAATTAATAATATTTAAGATAAGAAAGAATATATATATATGAACATATATCTCTAGCCGTAGACTAACCCGCATAACAACAAATATACAACCTATATTCGGAAATTTTTCGACGATATCACAAAAAATTGCATCCTAACAGTGAAACGAACATTCCTATGTAATTTTTACAAATAACCTTTCTTTTTTAAAATTTAATTTAGTATAATTTCGATACAGAACATTTTGCCGTAAAATTTACGGTTAATCATGTACATTTAAATAATGGCAACAAATTTAATTTTTCCAAAAAAACTAATTTTTTTGTATATTTTAATTTATCTTTAAAATAATAGATATACAAGAAATTTTATTTATATATTTTTTATGTAGAATAATATGATCTAAAATTTAAGTTCTATACATTTTTATGTTAAGAACTATAGTTTTTAAATTAAACTCAAAAAACTATAAAACTACCCCTTTGGCTATTTTTAAACCCCCATGCGGCACGTGAAGGGCTTGAGCAATTATTATAAAAATTTACACAAATCACTTTTAAATAGTATTAATTATAATGAGGGGGTACGGAATAAAAAATAATTAAAAAAATTTTCTTCTTCTATAGCTAAGGACCACCCTAATATATATGTATATATATAAAAACATATTACATGAGATAATAGTCATTATTAAAATGAAACCTAAGAACTAGTCAAACAGAAATTTTTGATGTAGGTACTCGTATTAACAGTGTAAATAATTATTATATATTTGATGTATTTCAGTACTACTTTGCCGACGACAATTACACCGTTACCGAGCACCATTGGTCATGATTTGAAAGAAAAGGTACCATCAGATTTAAAAGCGAATGTTAATAAAGAATTCAATAATAATGCTGTTACTTCAAGGTACATATAAGCATATATATTATATGAAATTCTGAAATGTAAATTTTCTATAATATGGAATATATATTTATAATATATAACTATAAGCATAGGCGTAATTTCAAGTTTTATTTTAGGGGGGCTGGAAAAATTCATAATAAACAGACCTTAACACTACTTTAACAAAATTCTTAAATAAATAAATATATTATTGATATGTATACAACTATTTTCAACAAACAATAAAAACACACTTATTTAATAAAAAAAATAATAAATATAATATATTTCTTTTATTTGTAACAAATTTATAATTGCAATTTACAGTCACTTTTAACATTTCTTCAGAATTAATTTTATTAGATATGCTTCTTTCAATATGAATTATTGAGAACTCAGTGAATCTTTCTTGTGCCATTGAATTACGCAGCCAATTTTTTATTCTGCGCATCGTAGAAAATGATCTCTCACAATTAGCAGAACTTACTGGTATTGTGAGCGCTAATTTAATAAGTTTAAATAAATTTGGATAAACCTCACGGTTAACAACTTCTTTCAGATCATCTAGATTAATTTCATTCTCCTGGTTTAGTCTAGTCTATTCGCTTCGCTCAGAATGTAAAATGTAAAATCAATTTGTAAATTATTTATAAAGTTTTGACATTATTAAAAAAAAATTTAAAGTGGTCCGAAAAAGGTATATTTGTTTTTTTAATTCTTGTTATTTCATTATTACTTCTATTTAAGTTGTAAAACTGTTAGATACAAATCAATTTTAGTTATTCTTTCTTAACTTAATTTATAATAATTCACAACTCATTATACAATGTCAATATTTGATAGATCATAAAGTTTTAGTATCAATATTATAAATTAACGGTATAGGTCTATAGGTTATAGCATAATTATTTGCTATAACATATGTACATTTTGAATATTATTGATTTATTAATATACATTTAAATTTTTAAAAATATACCAACCTATAATATTGTAATTAGTAAATTATTTATTAATAAACAGATATATATATATATATTGATTTCATATTTGTACAATTACTGTTTTTATTAAGTTTAAGTTTTAGATTTGGGGGAAAACGTTTAATGAAATCTGTATAGGTAATAATGTTTTTAAATTATTAAAATAAAAGCGATAAACAATATTAAATGAAAACAATATATTATAATACATAGGTAGGTACTTATATGTATTGATTAACTAAAACAAAAAGTTGTTTTATATCTTCGCTCTTACATAGTTCATCTTTCATCCGTAATAGGTATTTATTATTTTAAACTTGAGATATTTAGACGTATTGTTTTCTATTATTTAGTACGGGAACACCAGTAACATCTACAACTGTGAAATGTAATTGTAAGAACAACAAAAAAGACCTGTGAGTATACATTACCTACACTAAGATAAAGTAGTATTTTATATTGTTTCGCCCGAAAATTTATAATTTATCATAAACAAAACAGTCATATCATCATTATTATTATTTATTAGTTATTACCGTTTAAGAGAGTGCTTATTTTTGTCAATGTAGAGGAGTAGGATAATAACTTATTAAAAATGTTAATTATTATTAATAATGTTTGAAATACTATTATTTTTTTTTTACCATTTAAATATAGATATTATAAAAACATAAATTTCCATTTTTAAATTTAAAATTTGCAGTTATTCATTATTATTTTTGAGTATAGAGCTATCGACTGTATCTTTGGGTACCTACTACCTAATTTACATTAATATATATACCAATTATATGTCACTATCGTCAGATATTTGTCAGGCGTAGACTGGAGAGAACAAATAAGGCAATTGGAATAGGTATATTATAAAATATAATATAGTATAGTTTTAATTTGTTAAACATGTTATAATATCTCATATCAATAATAAATTATTAATAAACACATATAAATATAATATAAATTATAATAATTTACATAATTGACATTTGAAATTTTTCTTAATGTGTTTATCGTGTGTATAGCGAACTAACTAAGGAAAAATTACCAGCGCAGATAAAGGACGAAACGGATGAACAAAATGAAGCCGAAAAACGAAAGTTGCAACAAGATGAATTATACAAGAAACTCAAAGTCATGGAATCTGAACGAATTGAATATCTCTTACAAATTTGAATTAAAGGAGAATTTTCCAACATTTTTCCATACCTCGTAAAATTGTAGTCGAATTTAACTTGCAAACAATTTTTCCGGTTAATTAGTGAATTAGTGAACACGATAATATTTACCTATGTACATCTAACTTAATGACAATTAAGCAGTGCTCAAACTGACAAGAAAATAGATGACTGTTTTCATCTTTGAAGAAACGTCCCATTCCATTTTATCTTATTATTATGACGTGAGACTAGTGGCGCCGAAAATGTTTTAATTAGTTTGGTCAATGTAATAAAACGTTTTAACCACTACCCATATATAATGATAATTTTAACAATTTTGTCAAATTTATAAATAATGAATTATAAAATCATTAAAATATACACTTTCACCCCCCCCCCCCACAACACATTATGGTCTGGTCATGACCATACCTGAAACCCATACTTGGCGCCACTGGTGAGGACTTAACCTTTTTTTGCGTAAAATATATTTATTTATTTGTAGTTCAAAATGTTTTATTACATACTTATCTGAAATCTATATGAAACTATAGCTGTATATTATAATCAATTTAAAAATAAAATATAATTTTACTTACCAAAGTATTTACAAATTACAGGAGTAATATTCAACAACTTTATTATTTTACAACGAAATACAATTTAAATTTCTTTAAGCATTAAGTTTCTTCTGTAGGTACTTATCTTATAAGTAAAAAATATTTTAAAGGGGCCACCAAAATGGAAAAAAAATTGCTTGTATCTAATACACATTTAATATACTTAATGATCTATTCCTAAATAATATTTATTACGTTACATACATCTACTCCTATAATTGATAAATTATGAAAAACAATTTTTCTCGCTTCGCTTAAACTTCAAAACTAAATGAAATCCATAAATACCAGAATAATACTTTTTCTTATACAATTTATATTTATTAATACTACAAAACTACAAACACACTGTCATTATGTTCAAACTTATTCAAATATAAATAACAAACATCGGCGTATAGATTAAAAATTTTGGCCTGAGAAACTACGGTAAAGTCGGCCCATGTGTATTTTTTTTGTATATTAATGAATTATTATAAATAATACAATAATTATGATACTAAATTTTAAGTTAATATTAATACTTACTTATTATTTACTAATTTGTTTATAAAATATTTTTATATTTGACAATAGGATACCTATAATGATTTAAATAAATGGTAATTAAGGCTTGTAAAAAACGCATATTAAATGTTAATAATAATAATATGAACATTTTTAAAATATATGCATTATATTAATATTATATTCATAGGCGGATATTTGGTTTTACCTGTGGGGGGCTTAACATTTTTGTCTTATTCATTAGTGGAAACAAATATTTTTAGTCGCTTCCGACACTTAACAAAATCAAATAAAAATTATAAATATAAAATATTGAAACACATAATTTTTTATTTTGACGTTTACATTCTGGGGGGGCTTAAGCCTTTCCAAGTCCCCTCCGATATCCGCCTATGATTATATTAGATTATACACCATCAGTGGTGGCGACATGGGGGTTCCTATGAAGCATCTTCTTCATGATAAAAAGTGGTAGATAGATTGTTAGATTTGGTCATTATTTGGCAAAACTACGACTCAAAATTGATTAATTTTTATTTGTAATTAGTATTTAATATCATATAAGTAGCTAATCTCTAGAATTGATGAGGAAAATAACATTGTTCAATTAATTTAATAATTAAAAAATTTTTGGTAGAAATTTGTTTTGAGAATAGTAAGGGGAATAATATTACTGCTATATCCAGAACTTTTTGTCTGTCTGGGGCCATTGATTTGGAGGGATTGCCAGTGGCGTAACAAAAATCGTTAACAACAATATTTTGAAATCATATAAGATGGGCCATTCAGGGACCGAGAAGATTTTAGGGTGGGCCGCGGCCCATCCTGAACCACTCCTGACGTCCTGACAAAATTTTTCAAAATAATATTAAATACATAATAATAATAATAAAAACCTATATTTTTCTAAAAATATAGAATAGTTCATTACCTTAAGTATTAGATCAATGGGGTCCCAGACTTTTGGACCCCCTCTTATATCATTCGGTAGCCAATCGTATTATCTTAGTACTTTTTTGGCTTCGAATTTCTCAAAAGTTTTTTCCTAAGAGAAGAAAAACTACAAAAAAAGGGCAAAACATCAGCAAAATTACATTACACAAGTGTGGTAAAATTTTGGAACAGATTAGTTGATTATTTGGCCTAATTTTTTTTACAAAAAAAATTAATATTACCTACAATTTTGAGTTTATCGATTTCAAATTTTTATAGAAGCTTAATAATATACTACTTAATCTTTTTACAAAATATTTTGAAAATTATGACTGACAATTTTTTTGTATAGGCTTATTTTTTTTTTCTGATATATGAAAATATTTTTTAGGGTAGAAATAGTGGTCTGATTACCATAAATAGAGTACCCTTTTACCAAATTTCATCTTGTTGGTACTTTATTTAGCTCATTTTTTGAATTTCCCAAAAATTTCGGCAAAATTATACGGTTTTCGTTATTTTAAAGTTGTAAATTTTTTTATTACCAATTGAGTTTTGATCGTAGGGACTTGAAAACTTTTTTGAGTACTAACATAGGTAATATTTACGTTTAGTAAAATTTTGGAAAGGATTGGTAAATTTTTTGGCTAAATATGGAGGTTTGAATTTTTTCCAAAAATGTTTAATATTAATTTCAAAATATTTTGAAAAACGTGACTGACAATTTTTACCATGAAATGATAACTCCTTGAATACTGATCATAGGGATTTAAAATTTATTTTACATATTTACATATGTAATTTACACTCGTGGTAAATTTTGGAATGGATTATCAGTATAATATATTAATATTATATTAATTAAAAATAATATTAAAATTAATATACTATGTATTTTATGTTTTATTGGTGTAATAATATTATGCATATTGTCAGTGATGACAATTGTATATTATAGCAATGCAAAGTATCTATTGTTTATAAAAATAGATTTCATAAAAATGAAACAAAATTGTATTCCAATAAAATGACACCTCTCGAATTTAAATAACACTAAAAATATTGTTATTCTAATATATATTGAATTGAAATTTTAAGTTTTAATACATTTTGACCAAGAATTTACTAAAAATTAATTTGTAAAAGTTTTACAATTAGAATATAAAAGCACCAATTTACTTATCACAACTTTTTTAAAATGTTTGGTGCATATGTAATAAAAACAAGTACACTTATCTTATATACTTGTAAAACCATGCATGCCCCCATTTAAAATTATTATAATATTAAAAAAAAGTTATTTACAAGGGCACTTATACATTATTTTTTATAGAAGATAATATTATTATGATTTGACTGAGTTGAGCAGTTTTTGTTCAAAAATGTTTTACAAATAATATAAATGATAACTATTTACATATATATATATATATATGGGTATAATCAATTTACAAGATTTTCATTGAATTATTGTCATTAAAATATTTAAATAATTATTAATTAGATATATATTTTAAATCAATACACTGAGTTTACTATTGATTCAGTACTTTATCAATTAAAAAATAAATTACAAATTATGCTTTATTAATTGTTAATATTTAATACAAAAGTAATTAATTTTTCTTATTGTTTGTATTTATAGTTAGTGTTATTAAATAAAGGATAAAACATTTGAAGTCTAGGTATTCAATAAACTGTATTTTATCTTTACAAAAATGAAAAAAAATTTAAAATAAAAAATATATGTATAAAAAAAAAAATGTACTCATAAAATAGTAACTACTAACCATATGTTATAACTTATAGATACTCAGTTCTTAGTTTTTTAATACTTTTAAATATTTCATCATCAGATGAAACACACTCTTGTGCACAACGTTTGCATTCTTTAAGAAATTTTTCTTTGTCTGCTTCATTGATTTCCTAAAAATAAAAATTTGTTTTAATGCTTAATTTTTAACTTAGAATATTCTACTACTTTTTGATCGTTCTCTAAAGTTGAAACATTTTTAAAACTCTCCAATAAGGTAAGTTTCTTTGCAGCATTCTAAAAGTTTAAAACAACAGGTAAAGGATTATTTAATAAAAATAAGATCAATTTCAAAGATATATATATAAGTACTTGAATAACATTTTTTGGAAATTTTGCCATAGCAGCAACATGAATACCGAAACTTTTATCACATGAACCTGGTTGAACTTGATACAAAAGTGTTAAACTATCATCAGTAGTAACAGCAGTTACATGTTTATTGGCTATTGTTGGTATATTTTCTTGAAGTTTAGTTAACTCATGAAAATGAGTAGCAAATAATGTAAATGCTTTGGTTTCAGTCGCCAAACGTCTATAAATCAATTTATTAAGATTAATTATATTTTGTTATGATAAGAATTCAATTACTAAATTATATTATTGATGCAATTACTCTGTTATAGCACAGGCTATTCCACAACCTTCATAAGTTGATGTACCTCTACCCAACTCGTCAATTATCACTAATGATTCTGCGGTAGCTTTCTAAATTGAATTTGTATAGTTAAATTTAGATATTACAATTAATTGAAATTTTTAATAATTGATAAACTCACTTTTAATATTGAAACAGTCTCAATCATTTCAACCATAAATGTAGATAGTCCTTTAATCTGAGAATCATTTGCTCCAACTCTAGCTAAAATTGCATCAACTATACTGATTTCCGCACTGTCACAAGGCACAAAACTTCCCATGTGTGCCATGAAAACTGCTACAGCTACACTTCTAATATAAGTACTTTTACCACCCATATTTGGACCTGTTATTACATTAAATGTGCATTTACCTGTAATAAAATAAATATAATAAACTGTTAAAAATTAATATCATATATATTTATATAATTTAAATATTTACTTCACCTTGTTCAAAGTATGCATCGTTAGGTATGTACGATACAGAATCCTGTAATTCAACACAAGGATGCCTCACTTGCTTTAATTTTAATAGACCAGAACCTTGAGGTTGTAAATTTGGCCTCACATATGGAAGTAATGAACTAGCAGCCAACATAGAGAAACTTGTTAAAACATCTAATTTTGCTAGTGTTCGACTTAGGTTTAATAGAGTTGTTCCGTAACTACCTACGTAAGAGTGAAATGTCATAAAAAAAGTTTTAAAGTTTTATAAAATTAAAAGAATTTATACTAGCTGTTTGTATGACTTCAACAACAATAGTTTTTTGATGTTCCAAATAATTTTGATGTATGTTCTGATATTCTGTATTGAGTTCAGTTAATTTAGATGATCTAAAACGCATACCGCCTCCCTTAGTAGTATCAAGTACTTCATATAATTTATTATTTGAGACCGCTTTTCCATCCTATATGAATAAATATTGAATGTCTAACTACAAATATTATTTTAAATTATATATAAAAGTTAATACTTTTAGAGACACTTTAAAAAAAAATCCATATTGAGAGTTTGAATCCAATTTTACAGAAATTCCTAGTGCTCCAGAAGTTTTGGTTAAATTTGATTTCATTTTTGTTTCATACTCATTCATTTGATTTCTCATTTCTTGTAAATCATCATCAAATCCAGATTTGATAAGAAACTCGCCACGATCAACTAGATTAAAATCTATTGTTTCTTCAATCATGGACTGATAGTTTTTCATGTCATTGACATATTCTTTTAACATAGTTGTAATTACATTATTAAGAGTAGTATTATTCGAATTGCTCAATGTTTGAACAAGGTCTGGAAGTTTTTGTATAGCTTGATAAATCCTAAAGTATAAAAACATGAAATTTAATCAATGGTTAGAGTTTGAGGAAATCAATAGTATAATACCAACAACTATATAATAATTACAGCTTTATGTTGCTTATGGGAAATTTATGTGTATAAATAAATATTTGTGTCTCAGTAGGTAACTGTTATAATAATTACATAAGCAATTAGCACTTTGACCCAGTACACAGGAAGCAGGGGGTTACTGGTTTTGTTCAGTAAATCAGATCTTTTTCCTCTTTAATCGACACTCAACACACAACACAATAACAGAAAAATAAAAAAATAAACAAGAATTTCTAGTGTCTACAGTTCTATAATCTACAGTGTCTGCGATCACATGACAAACTGTAATATCGATTGATTGTCCTGTCACTGTCGGTGCGGTCACACACTGATTCGAATGAGTTGCCTTCCTGTACTCCCTTTCCACATCAGGCGTTGGGGTATTAGTGGACGCTACTGTCCCAACTAGCTAGTGTTTGACTGGAAAAAGGTTACACCGGATATATAGATTGTACCTGAGTACTTAAATATATTGGACCGCGTCAACTTCACAGCTAACAGTGTTTGTAACATAATATTTCACTAAGAGTCTATCTATTTTTATACAATTTAAGATTATTACCTAAAACAATCTTGTAGGTTAGCTTTTTTCCGTTGAATTTTACGCATTAGAGACTGGAGATCAGGTATCGTTCGTAAATGTTGATCATAAAGTTGTTGTCTTATATCTGTATCCATAACCAGCGTTTCAACAATGTCCAAACGTTCATTTATTTTATTCAAATCTCTTAATGGTTGTCTGATCCATTGAGTTAATAATCTTAACAATAATAGTTTAAATATTATATAAACTATTTTGTTGGCAGTATAAATTATAAAGAAAACCAACCTATGGCCATGTGGTGTGCGGCATTTGTCAAAAATTCCTAGGAGAGAATCATTTTTAGACATTACACCAGTATTTGAAAAAAGGTTTAGTGCTTGAACACCAGCATTATCTAAATGAACAAAATTATCATATCCCAGATTTTCAACTGTAAATTGATTTAAACTATCTGTATCAGATGATAACTAGAATATAAAAATGTGATTAATGTTAAATAATAATAATAAAACAAATTATTTAACTTACAGAGATATTTTTATATCATGAACATGTTGTTTATTAGAGAATTTGTCAATAAAAAAAATAAAAAAGTCAACAAATATAATATTTTTGTGTCTAGTATGACCAATTTGAAATAAAAAAAAACAAAACCCAATGTGAATAAAAAATGATCTACTATAATTAAATAGCTAATCAATGAACACATTGACAACACTAAGATTAGTTTAGTAAGAAAACATATTGTTATGTGATGGTGTTTTAACTTAGTTACAAAATATCAGAGACAAAGTCCTGTCAACTATATTTAGAAAAACAATGTCTATTTAACTGAAGTAAGAAATAATGATCTTCATTTAAAATTAAAAGTTGATATTTATAAAAGACTGAAAGAGATAATTATGCTATTATATGTATATATAACATGTTTATAGTAGCGTATGCAGGATTTTAATTCAGTTAAGGTTTTCACTGTATAGTTTGATGATGACTCATACACCTTTCACACTTTAACTTAATTAGTAAATAACAGCAACAATTAAATTCAAAATTCTTATTTTTATATTTGTCTTAACTTATAAGATCTTGTACTTAATTTGAGATTTATAATAATAGAGAATAATAAAACCCGAGAACTCTACCCCTGAATTAGCATGTTTATAATATTGAAAATAGACCCCACTCAAGTTACAACAACTAAAAAGGCAAATAAAAATGTATTTAAAACTTTATAGGTTCATGTTAAAAAAAAAAATCCCCTTAATTAAATTTATAAATAATTTTCTCATGATTACATAATTATACATACATCTAAATATTTGATAACAGCTGCTATTGCACTTGAAGCAATTTCAAGTTGTAATTGAGGCAATAAATGAGCATTTGGTTGTTGTTGTTCTTCAAACATAATTAACTTATTTAAATCTTGTACTAATGTATCTGTTCCAAAATCTGATTTTTTTCTCATAGTCACAAGTACTCCACAACGTTCAACTACTTTTTTTAATTGTTCTACATCAGGGTTGTTATTGTCTGTCATGAGAACACATTCTTTAGGAGATACTTTTATCACCATTGATTCGATATGAGAGAAATATTCATCATCAGTAAATTCACTTAGCTGAAATTTGTGTTCTACAGTATCTACTGCTCCTAATCCAATTATCTAAAAATATCAATTATATCATTTGTATTTTGTTATTAATATAAATTAATATTAATTATACCTTATTGTTTCTGAAATCTGGACTAAGTTTTAAGGCAATTACAGTATTTGCTTCTATTTGTTCCACATTTTCAAATAATAAATTTTCAAATTGTGATAAGTTTCCAGGTGAACCCTACAAAATAACAATTATATTGGAAAACAATTAAAGACATTATTATGTAAAATCATATAATAATCATACCTTTAAATCCAGAGTCCATTTTCCTCCTTTATTGACAAATATTTCTACTCGGTAATGATTGACTAATAATAGTTGTTTTATATATGCTTCAAAATTGGCTTTGTTAAAAATTAATGATTCCAATGTTTCATTTTCTAATTAATAATACAAATCAATGAAGTTGTTAGATAAAAATTACTCAACAACAATACTATTGTAGATTATTGTAGAATTACCGGATCCAATGGTTTTTATCAAATGATTTGTTTTATAAAAGTCTTTAGCTGCAAAAGTAGCATCTTGACCATGCACTGTATAATAGTCTTGTCGATTGAAAAACCGAACTGTTGTTAGTGGTTTCTAAAAAAAAAAAAAAAACATGACTTGAGAGTTTGAGACTAGAGTTCAAGGTAATATTAGTAATTACAAATAATTTATTGTATATTATCATTTAAATTTATCTCTTAAACTAAAATCTGGGATTTTACATTTTCATTTAAAGGCCAAGCCAATAATTTTATATAGATAAAATGTTATGAGAAGTAAGCATATTAATTGAATACAAGGACATAATATTAGGCTAGGTAGATCCCTAGTTCTATTTTTATTTTATATATATTTAAGTACAAATAAAAACTATTAAGATATAAACATATTTAACATTTTTTTTTATTAAGATCTAAAGATCTCATTTATTTATGAATATACTATAATAATAATGAAATAACATATGTAAATAAAATGTTGTATATAATGTAATGATATCATTAACTATTATTAACCTAACCTAACCGTATACTATGATACTAGTAAGTTAAATTATAATAGTTATAACTCTTTGTTAATTATAATGAATGGTATTTAAAAAGTTATTATATTATATGTATGTATAATATAATAAAATTATATATTTAATTATTTATATACTAACTGGCCTCTATTTGGAAAGAAGACAAGTGTATCTTGTGCCCGGGGCAGCAAATTTTTATTGATATTTTAATATATTATGATAAACAATTTTATATTTATAAAAAAGTCTATGAGGACGGGCAGCTAAAATATGTTGCCCCTGGCTGAAAATTATGTAAATACAGCTTTGTAGATAGGGTGATTTTTTTTACAAACCAGTAAAAATTATTTAAACTAAATTGAGTTTTGTTCAATTATATTTTGGAAATTTATACACACATTCTAATCAATATTTTTTCCCAGTTTTACTATGCAGTTTCTTATAAGTTAAGTATTAAGTTTTGATAAATAAATTGAAACATTTACAATTTAATTTTAATAATGTGTTTTTTACTTAAAATTTGTACATAATAGATTTGAAAATCCAATTCTCAAAGTACTTTACATATTACATTTTACGTTTTCTGATGGGAGGAGGGAAATGGATATTACAAATAAATCAATATTTAAATTTTAAATTCAATTAATATTATATTTATAGTAGAAAAACAAATTATATGGGAAATACTCTTATAAATATGATTATCTATTAGCATAAAATAATCATTTGATTTTAACAACTATTATGTATAACTTTTTATAAAAATATATTATTTAAACTATATGCCATCACTTGAAAATAAAATGATGACACTACTTTACTAAATAGGAAATGGGGATAAAAATATCAAAATTATGAAAAAATATAAAATAGAATTTGTGATAAAATTAAAAATAATTAAACATAAATTAAATAACTAAATAAAAAAAATTACTAATATTTTAAGATATATGTATTAGATCATGATATAGTTTTTTCTTTATCTATGGTTTTATTTTATTGCTATTAAAACATTGGAGTTTAGTTAAATTGCACTATGCATATTTAAATGCATAATAATACTATTAAATTAAAACAGTATATATTTAAGTATTATTAAAACACTTTTTAAAAATATAATATAACTAAAAGGTAATAGCTAATAAAATAAAAACTATTTTATTATTTATTATTCACGAATAACATATATATATATTTAGTAAAATGTACAGTAGGTGTACAATAATAGCATATTTTTTGTATATATATTAATTTATTATTATTATTATTATTATTTGATTTTAAGAACAAAACAATTATAAATTTGTTCATAAATTTGATAGAACATAAATATTAAAAATGATAACTATATTATTATTATTATTATTATTATTACAAATAATGGTTAAAATTACGCATAAAATATAGTTCTTAGACATCTTTGGAATACAGGTTATCTGTAAATAGTTCATGGTCAATATAAAACAAGCTATTTTTCATTTCTCCGTAATTCAAGATTGTAATTAATGGTTTTTTTTATTATATACTAAGTAAACATGATAGCAAATTAAACAATAATCCTATAAATTAATGTTACTTCATTCATTTAAATCATTCCAAAGTTAATCTTGGTATGAAATAATTTATGTGAATGTTGTTTTATTACAAAAATTAATTTATAATTTTATAGGTAAATACAATCTCACCGAAAAATGCAAACATCATATAAAGTAAGAATTAATTTTTTTCTCAATAAAGTAAACAGAATAATACATATATTTTTAATATTACAGGTTTGTAAATTGGTATTGCTATTATTTCTTGGACTATCAATAAATGCTAGTCCAATATTGTCTGGATTAAAAACAACTTCATCTGAATACCAGAAAAGTTCATCAACTCATCATGAAACTTCATTTTCTAATAATCCAACCTTCGAAAATATGGAAATAAAATCAAACATGCAACAAGATATACCCATTAAACAAAGTTTAAAAAATATGCCGGGTATTACAACAACATACAAAGACCAAAATGGAAATCTGGTAACACAGGTAAAAAAAGAAATATTTAATAATGAAAATGGCAAAAACGCTCATGCTTTTGAATTCCAAGAGACTAAACAACTTCCAAATGGATATTCTAAGAGTTTTAAAAATGAATACTCGTCATCTAGCGCAATAGGATCTAATCCTACAACAATTATTCAAACACCATTAAATGTAGACAAATATTACAACAG
>CM023359.1:25936566-25955501 GCA_013282895.1 Eriosoma lanigerum
TTGAATCATTATCTACTCAAACACATGAACAAGTCGGGCAACAATCAATAGATATACATGATTTTACTAAACCTACTCCTATCGGTCAAGAGTCTGTTAATATTGATAATTTCTCAAAACCAAAAATACCAATTGGACAAAAAGTTGAGTCATTTTCCACGCAAACACATGAACAAGTCGGACAACAATCAGTAGATATACATGATTTTTCTAAACCTACTTCTATTGGTCAAGAGTCTATTAATATTAATTATTTCTCAAAACCAAAAATACCAATTGGACAAAAAGTTGAGTCATTTTCTACACAAACACACGAACAAGTCGGACAACAATCAGTAGATAAATATGATTTTACTAAACCTACTCCTATTGGTCAAGAGTCTGTTAATATTGATTATTTGTCAAAACCAATTGGACAATTTGAAAAAATCGAGTCGTCTTATCAAAATAAATATAATTTAATAGGACAACAGCCAGTTAATTATAATATTAATGGTAAATCAAATCAACAAATGTCATATCAACCTACAGCTGAACAAAAATTACATGAACTAATATCAAATTACGGTGAAACGACACATTTGTTAGATCTTGGAGAACATAAACTGCAACCAACAAAAAATATCAACAATAGTAAACTTTTAGCTTCATATAAACCTGTTGGTCAACAAGCTATTGGAATATCTGAAATTCACAGTTCTGATTTAAGTGACATGGATAATTTTTCATCTAGTGTTGATAAATTTCAAGTTGACAATGTCAATAATTATCATCAAACTTTGCAGGGACAATTAATAAATAATCCAACTCATTATGGACAACAAACTATTGATTATACAAGTGATTTTGAAGGAAATAAACCAAAATATTATCAAAGTCAACAGTATAGTAATTCAAATTTCCAAACACCTTATACTGGACAATTAGTTACAGGTAGAAACCAACCAGTAAACTCTAAATACAATAATGTCTTTGATAAATTAAGTCAATTGGAACATGAAATAATGGGATCAAAAAGTTCAGTGAACATAGAAAAAGACAATTTTCAAACATCATATTCGACCAACCATAACGTTAAAAGTATGCCAGTTCAATCAAGTCAAGAAAGATCTCATATTTCAAAAACTATTAATGAAAACACTCAATATCTTGAACCAGAATCTGAAATGGTTGTTGGAATCAATGATCATATTATTTCTACTAACACATTTCTAAAAGAATCTAAATCAGTTGTACAACAAGATGCTAATGAAAACCAAACATTAAATAATGTAAATTATACAGAACAACCTACTACAACACAATCTTCTGTATGGAAGAAAATTGGAGATAAATTCAAAGGGACTATTCAAAGTGCTAAGAACAAAGCACACCAGTTAGTGTCTACTGTTAATGATAAAGTAGGTTTTTCAAAAGAAAGTGTTACTGAAATTCCATGTTAAATCATTCAATTTGTATATGTTATGAAAATACTTAATAAGTATAAGTTATTTATTGAAAATTTGTTTTTGTAAATATTTATAAAATGTTATTTATACACTAATAATAATAATAATAATAATATAAATTATATGCACTGTTGATTGTAATTATTTATAATTTATTTCATAAAAGAAAAATTGATAAAAAATGTTGGTGAATAACATAAATTAATATTTAATTACCCTACAATTTTTTATACTAATATTTTAAATGCTTGTTTTATATATTATTAAATAAAATTTAAAAAAATGTATTTTTGGAATTAGTTAATTACTTTATATATACTTTTTAAATATCTCATAATTTATATTAGTTTTTGAAAAAATCAATTGTAATGTAATTAAAAATAGGAATGATAAGGTAATATATTAATTAATGGAGTATACGTTCAGTCTTCAGGCATAGACTTATTATACTGTTTATACTAGTAAAAGTTTTAGCTACTATTTAATTTATTGTTGGTATCCATTTTTGAATTAACAAATAATTATTGAGGATTCCAACACATAAATATTATAAAATATTAATAGATTAGTATACAAATTTGTCTTTGCTACAGGTTTCATTAGTTTTCTCTCTGCTACCTTAGTTGGTTCCCAAACCTCTGAAATGAATATGACTTATTTTTTAAAAATGTCAAACTTATTTGGTTTAGTAAGATTGTTGGATAAATAATAATTAAAAAAAAATTAGGTATTAATAAATAATCAACATTAAAAATAAAACAATATAATTGAATATTAATGAAAAGTACTAAAAATATATAATAAATATTGAAACAAAATTAAATTATACTATATTAAATAACAGTGCTTGAAATGACAAAAAAAAAGGAATAGGAGCTCTTCTCATCGTTGAAGATATCTCCAATCCCTTTTTACCCTGTTATGATGTAATACCACCATTCAATTAATAGAAGTACAGTAAAATTTCTGAAAAATAGATACTCAATTCCCCTGCATTCCTGCCCAATTTAAGTACTAATTATACACTAGACAATGAAAATGTAACATTATAATAATACAATTTTTTCATTTTTTAAAAATATTTTTCAAAAAAATGTACCGTCTACCAATATTTTTATTGCGATCTACAGTTTGAGAACCTCTGGTCTATATACTGTTCCATGAACCACGAGAGACCATGTTATCAATCAGTAAGCTTTGTGCATGCTCATGCTCATATCTTATGTTGCTGTCACAGCAAGTCTCCCCACAAAACTCTTCATCTACTTTAAGCTGTATGCACCGATTACAAAAATGACTAGTTACATTGCGACCAATTTAAGACAATGACCAATTATGTCTACTCATTAAGGGATTATCTATTTCAATAAGATAACCCTATCGAGTCAGAGATGGCATTCGTTGGGGGGGGGGGGAGAGCAAGACAGCTATGTACCCCAAATACCCGGAAAAAAAAATATTCTACCTACCAAAGATAGATAGTAAAATACGAAGTTTTTATAGACATAGATAAAGTAATAGATCGTTTTTCAAAAATAGAATCAAAGAATAAATTTTGTATTATAATTATTATTTGTTTATATTTTGTTCGTTTTTTTTTTTTTTACTTTTGTATAGTTTGTATTCTTAATACCTTCTTTTTGAAAAACAGTTGTAAGTTAAAAAAAAATTATGTATTGCCTGATAAACTCTTTAAAGTTTCTATTATTATTATGTATATATCATAATGAAATAAGTAAAATAAGGCTAATGTGGTATCATTTTAATAATATGATTATATGAAAAAAAAAAAAAATGAGTGAAATTGTGTTGTTTATAGCACCTCACCGAAAAAAAAAATTAAACTATAGAGCCGCCACCATAGTGCATAATATGCCAAATGGAGACCACAGTAGTGGTCAGATTATCAGAAGCCTTGTTTTATATAAGTAGTATGCAGTATAGATCCAACTAAAATTAAAGAAAATGTGTCTGCCACCAGGTCATCGTTTTAATGAATATGGTTGCATCACACTTAATAATAATTTAAAGGAAATTAAATCTTACATCTGGTAGAGATTTATGAAACCGGACAAATGCTTTTTGCTGTTCTGGATCTGAAAATGATATAATACATCTTATCTTTAATATAAATACTTGACACAAGTAAAATCAAACATTCTGTAGCTAAAACATATTATTATTATTTTTTTAATTTACCTTAGAAAAATATTGATTATTAATTTTTCCTAATATTAAAATTTATAAAATGGATCAGTCATATAAAAATTAAAATAAAATTTTATGTCTTATAATAATATATATAATATACAACTATATTTAAAACAATTGATAGGTATTTGATTTTTTAGAGTAATTTATTTTAAAAGTTTATTTCTTTATGACAGAATTAGTTATTGGGCTAAACTGGTAATTTTTTATTTTAAAAGCTATTGTCTTTTGGCAATAGCTCAATAATTACTAAAGATTATATATATTTTAACCAATTATTGGACTTTGTAATATTATGTCAGGAAATCGCAATTAATCATTTGGATGCTGTTGGATGTTTGCCAACCTACTTGATATATTTTATAATTTTAATGAAGTATATAAAAATATTCTAAAATAAGTAGGTACCTACTTATAGGTAGCTAAAGAAATGTCAATATTTATTATATTTATTAAAGAAGTAATAACATTTTGACTTTTTAAATAGGTAGCTATAAATTATTTTTAATAAAATGAATATAAATATATAAAATATAAGTCTTTAAGCTTTATTTAGGGCTTAAGCACTAATTTTTGTTCCGTGTATTGTTATTCTGCTATACCACACGTTATACAGAAAGAGAAAAAATCTAAAACGCTGATATCTTGGATATAAATATCAAAATTATTGTAGTGCTTACCTAGGTTCAAATGATTGATCGGTTTCGAATTCATTTTCAATTGTACAGGATCGATATGAATTCCGTAAAATTAAAGTAAGAGATATATTTCTTAAGTTACAAAATTACCGGTGGGGACGAAAGTAATATACTAATATGAGAATAAATAAAAAATAAGTTTCTATAATTTAATTAAGCATATAATATTATGTATTTATGTCACGAATCACGAAAAACACATTACTATATTGCTTAGTATTTAGTGTATTTACCCATGACAAAATAAACTATATAATAATCTATATACCAATATTGAATGGCTATTAGCCTATGGCAATGAAAAATAATAAAATGCCGCCAAAATGATGAACTACATATTAAAAATATTTTGGTTATATCGGTTATATCATATTATCAATTTTGTTTAATCGAGGATCAAAGTGTAGTTAGGTGTATTTCTTAGGTCATATATTATAGTATGTACTACCATTACTACCATAACCATACTATTGTTCTATTCTGTGATACTACAGGTACAGTGTATATTATAATTATATAATATTAAAGTATATTATTATATATCTGTGAGTACAATGTATAAAAATTTATATTTATTATATAGTGTATTTTATATATTATAAATGCACCGGATTGATTTCAATGCACATTTAGGTTACAACTTATAACCATAGATAATATATTGGTATACCCAATACGCATGACCAAATAGATTATAAATAATAATGGTAATCTTTTAAGCATAGAAAACGTCAGCATTAAGCGTTGATCTATATAAGGTATCTTGGACATTCGACCGATATACGAAAACATAGACAATAGCGCGCCCCATCAAGTTTACTTTTATCTATATATAATTTTTTTCTTCCATGTCGAAAAAGAAACAACTAACAAGCCAACGAGTGCGAAGTAAACTAAACAAAATATAAATGTGCTAACTTCGGTATTATTAATTGTCAATTGTTATAAACTGTTACTCTTTCTCTTATTATAGTTGGTTTGTTATTTTGTTACACGTCTTGACTCTTTATTAACTTTTGTTGTAATGCGTTCAAGTTCTAATATTTATTTTTAGCTTGTTCATGAATTGTTGCCTCTTTTATAGTGTTATGCTTTATATTAAAAAGGTGTAAATTGTTTTATAATAAGATTTTCTATAGTAATTTTATTGTGTTTCTTATTCCCGTTGCGTTACAATTAGCGTAAATATTATTTATATTTTGCAAGAGCTTTTTGAAGGAATCTTATAACGTTCCCGCATTCCAGATGAACAATAAGGTATCCGTATAATATTATATTAATTCATAAATCATATTTCATGCATAAATATTAAACTTGTTACAAGTGTTAATTACTAGGAGTTGGTTGTACTGTAATACCTTGTCTGTATTCTGTAATATCTTAGCTGGAAACGTAATGGAAATATACGTACAAGTGCGTTTGGATGTACATACTGTTTTTAATACTAAATTGTATATGCAGCCTGAGGAAACTATTCTTTTAATGAAGAAAAAAATCTGTGAAAGCAATGAGAATTTAGATGAAAAGCTACTTTTTGCTGTCTTTGCTGGAAGCGTCATGGAAGACAGTAGCACTATTAAATCGTTTGGTTTCTCAAAAAGAGCTCCGATAATGGTGCATATGTTTAAAAAAAATAAAAAGGAGCAATCAGTTCCTTCTAAACCAGCCAATCAAATTGATTTGATTAAACTGGGTTTAGCTTTCAAGACGCTTTCATCTCACCAATCATTCAAAAATGAATTATTGAAATTTCGGAAGATTGAAGCAATTACTAAGCTTATCGTGCTTAATCCTAGCCTAGAAGATGATCCAATAGCGATTTCATTTCTACAACATCCAGAATTATTAATTAAATATACTGATTTTCAAATGATTAAATATATTGCGGAAAATCATCCTATTCTGGCAACAATTATACTTCAAATTCCTTCAATTTTAAAAAATGAAATTTCACAGGTAATTTTCATTGAAAAACTATTGCCTTCTACATTTTATATTTTATATTAATGTATTAATTGTATGTTAGAATAATTTTGGAATAGAAAATTCAGTAAGGCCTATACTTAATCATGGCAGTGATGAGGAAATGGACGACATGGATGATTCATCAGCTGCATCTGAGGACAGTACCCGAGCTCAAGCTTCTATTGGTCATGGTTCCATAACTGCTGCACAATTAGCATCGGCGATAGCGAGTGTAAGACCTCACACTCAACCAAGTACTAGCGGTGCGAGCACGTCAACCGGGAGTACTGGAAATTTGTTGGCAGCTCTGCATAATGTACAAAATCAACAAACTCGAATTGAAATGAGTATACCAACTCAGTTACAAATAATGAGAGATATGGGACTGACCAATGAGGCTCTAAACCTTGAAGCAATTAGACTTAGTGACGATTTGGAAACTGCTATTGGATTAGTTTTAAGTGGTTTCACAATTACAGATTATAGCAGAAATGCAATTTAAATAATTTATGAAGAGTGACAGTACTACAATATTTTCTGATTATATTAACTATCACTTTAATGTAGTATTTGATAATAAAAAAAATTACACCTATCTGAATTATTCAATAGTATTTTATATATCAATTACAACATTTCATTTTTCTAATTTCATTAAGTTTAAAATATATGAATATACATTTAATGTATTAAATGAAAATCTTAAAACTTTGTAATATTTTTAATGATTTATTTAATATTTGTATAATTTAAACAAAGTTTTAATTAAAATATTAAATTGCATTTGAAAATGTCGTGTTCCAGCTAAGATTTATAGATTATACTATTATAGTATTGTTTTTGTATTTGTGGTGCTATAACTTAATTCTCTCTTCTAATGAGTAGTCTTACTTAAATATAGATTAGTTAACTATTATATAAGACTATATGTTTATGGACATTTTTTATGTAATAATATATGCTGTGACAGTATGGCTCACGAGAGTAAAGTTTTAAATATTGGCCTCTTAAGGCTTGACTTGCCCATTCCTGCTATAATTGATTATCAATCAAAGCGACTTTATTTAAGATAATAATTTTAAGTGTAATTTATAATAAAAATTACAAATATAATATATATAATATAGGACAATATTTTAGTTGTTCATAAAAATACAACAAAAAACTAATAAATGTTTTATAAAGTTATTTTTGTTCGTTAAATTTATTTTAAACATATTACCTATAATTATTAAATAGGTATTATTTGTATGATATAATAATAATTTGTATTGAATTTAGAGAAAATTTAGGTAGGTGATGATTTGTATTCAACTTATAATATTATAAATAAATTATTAATAGGTATATGTATATTTATTATTTTTATATGTATCAAAATTTTAATTTTAATATCTTACTATAAAATTTATAATATGTTTTAATGTAAAATAATGTTTGAAAGAAACATTAATTTATTAACTATCAATATTTATTTTTTATTGATAATTGATAATTATGTGATAAATTAAATAATTATGAAAAATTATATTTTATATATCATGAATGGCTAATTAAATCTGTTTTTCACTATTTATAATAAGTAGTGTTTCAATTTATACTGCTTAAACAACAACAAAAATATGTCTACGAGAATGGTATATTTGTTTGTTTTATATTTACAGGTAATAGTAACATAATATAGGATATAATAAAAAACAATAATTTAGATATTAAGATAATTTCAAAAACACACTTAATATATAAACGAAAAATAATTGTTTTCCATAATTGAGTCTAATATTTATATATAAATTAGTATGTAGTAATACATATTTTTTTTTTTTATATAATATTTATAATCAATGCTAACATTCATTTGTTAATTTATGTGTGACATATAGCATTTTTATGTAGGTATTTTTAAATTATATTAAACTTATTTATTTTGAGTTATTTTTGAACGGAGGTTTTTAACCTAGTCACGGTTATCTATTGTTTTTAAACTATAGTTTAAATTAAGAGATATGAGTTATAAATAACTATTTAAAACGTATTAACTTATTTAGTTAATAACTATTAACTATTAATAAATTATTTATTAATAATAAATAATATGTATAATATTATTAAAATAATAAAATATCTATTTTTATTTATTTTTGTGAGTTAATTATAAACAAATTAAAAAGGAACTAACTTCATCTTATTGAAATATGATTTTAATTCATAACAAATTTTCAAATAATTTTTTAAATATATAGGTACATAAATAATTTTTTAGATACTTAATAACTAATTTTTTTAAAATCCAATATTAAATGTAAAATTCTAGAAAAAAGCAAAATTTAACCAGTGACTATGGCCAGTGTTATTTGCTGTTATGTAACCTATACATCGTAAAAATTCGAGAATTACTATTTATATATTATATTATAACCAATTTTTAAAACATAATGTACATATATATTTTTGTATGAATTTTCTTAAAAACTAAAACATTCAGCTAATATATTAAATTGTGAGGAAAGCGTGGGATGTATTGTAATTGGTTTTACAAAAAAAAAATTTTTAAGTCTGAAAACATTTTTTTGGGTAAAATTAATGGTTTGATTACCACAAATTGGGTGGATATACTTTGGATAGCAAATTGCATCAAGTTGGTACTTTATTTAGCTCATTTCCTTAGGAGAAGAATAACAACCAATAAATAATGGAAAATCTGTAAAATTACGATTTCCGTTAATTTGATTTAAAATATTTTGTGATAACTAATTCTGTTTTGAGTAAAGGGCCTTGAACATTTTTTTGAGAAGTCTCAGATAATTTACACACGTGGTAAAATTTTGGAAAAGATCATCAGTATAATTTATTGTATTATATTGAGTTTCACTCAGAATCGTATTTTCGAATGCAATATCATTGCATTCAAGTCTTGAATATAATAAATCACTAATTTCTCCGAGGACTGAAAGGTCGAAACATATAATCGACCTTTCCACTTTTTTATTCTTTATTCAGCATATTTCAATGATTTTGGGTAATTAATGCAACAATAAATTATTGTTAAGATTTAACAGCTGTCAGTTACTTACCATATATTACAGTTACTACTATTGTATATTATATATAAAACGAATTTACAATTATCTGTACATATGAGGTATACTATGTAGAATTTAGTACTATATAGTAGTAGTACTGTATATAAAAAATTAAATATAGTCACTGATATTAAATATGCCACATATGGCATATCCCATATGTAGTAATTGCAACATATCTACTACCTAAATAGTGTTTTCAAATTTTTAAAAACTCAAAATATACTTTTTGATTTTCAAAAGTTTTATATGCATATTTAGGAATATATTATAAAAGATAAAACATATTATAATTTTCAGCTTAGCGTTTTTAAATTTAAAATATGCTATAGTACGTACAAAAATATCATATTTCTTCGATTTCTTTCAAAAATTTCAATTTTAAATGCTTATTAAAATAAAAATTGGGATTAGATTTACGTTAATTGTTTATAACTGGGTTAAGTTTTATCTTAAAATCAATGTAATAGTTCTAAAAATGTTCTCATAATATATTATAGAATACCAATGTCAATATTAAAAAATAATAATACATTTTTGTATGTTTTATAGCATAAAGCTATTTATTTTAGATTAATGTCAACATTTAATTCTATTAAATTTGCAATGCTTCTTATCATACTTATTATCCATATAGCTACTTTGCTAAACCTTATACAGGTTGCGGCATAATGAACTCCCACATTTCCGAGGCGAATTAATACAAAATTTTATGTGATAGAAAAAGAAAATTTTATTCATAAAAAGTCTATAGTATAATGTTTTTTTTTGTTATTTTTATAAATATTATATCGTTCAAATGATGTCTTTGACGAGCGATGCACATTTGAAGCCGTTCTCGAAAATTTTCCATCACTCTCGTTATCATATTGAGTGGAATCGCGGCGATTTCTTGACAGATAGCATCTTATAGTTCGTCAATAGTCCTAGGTCGATGTTTGTACATTACAGATTCGAGGTATCCTCATAAGAAGTAATCACATTGGCTCAAATCAGGGGAGTGAGGAGGCCATGCGACGTCTTCCCATAAGGATATCAAGCGACCAGGAAACATTTTTTTGCAATATGGCACTAGAACAACGGGATATGATCTTTGGCTCCATCTTATTGAAACCAAAAGGTTTCAGTATTATCGTATTCTGCTATTTTTGGGCGTAAAAAGTTTTCTAACATTTTGCAGTACCGGTTGGAAGTCACAGTAACAGTAACGCCTCCCTCTTCAAACAAATAAGGTCCCACGATGTCTATCGAAGACAAGACACACCAAATTTTGACTTTGGGACTGTGTAGGGGTCGTTGATGGATTATTTGAGGGATTTCCGCAGCCCAATAGCGAAAATTTTGTTTTTTTACTGTGCCAGAAATGTAGAAATGTGCCTTGTCACTACTCCACTTCCGTTGGGAGGTACAATTGTAAGAATTGCATTACAGCAATATTTTCGTTTTTCCCAATCGACTAAACTCAATTTTTGAGTTACCATTATCTTGTATGGATGTAATTTAAGATCACAGTAAAAAATTCGCCTAAAAACCTTATTAATGACTCAACTTAACGACATAAACCGGTTTAATCTAATCAGTTTGATTACGCAATAATAACTAATTGAAATATGGGAGTCCTTTATGCCGCACCCTGTATTTATATCATTAACTATCAATTGATCTAACATTGTATTATAGGTGTATTGTAACTTTCATTACTCCTTCATTGATTTTTATGAAATTATATGCACCTATTAGAAAAACTATACATTTTGGTTGATGATTTTCCTTTACTTGTGGAATTTCAATTTTGTTATACCTACCTATTCACATAATTTTACAACATTAAAGTAAATATTTTTAAACATGGACTTGCATGGACTTATATTCGTATTTCTCATTTTTTCACGTTTCGACAAATTCTATTAATAAATTAATATCAGATCCAGACGTTTGTAAAATCGTAAAATCTAACTTGTAATATTAAATATAAAATGGGATCTAACATTTCCATCATGAAAAATTTAAATTCCAACCATATTATTTAATCAATATTATAAAAAATATTTAACCCTTATATGAATAAAATTACATATTTAAATCAACTAATGATTAAAGAAAGTGTAATATCTATGAATTTTATTAAAAATATTATTAAATATCAGTTTTCCTGTATTAGGTAGGCAGTCTCCTACCCTGCCATTTGTCATTCCGTGCACACGGCTATGCGTGTTGTGCGTGTATATATAGGTACTCGTATGACGAACAAGTTGATTGTAGAACAAGGAAACAAGTAATGACTTGTAGGTTATAAATATTTATAATCAATGCTATTAGCTATCGGTTTAAAGTTCTATAAAAATATGTGTTTCATAAACATTAATTTCAATTTAATATTTACCAATATTACGGACAATGATAAAATTCAGAAATATTTAAAGAGGCGCATAAAATTAATAGAAATTAGTGACTTCAGATTTCACACCCCATTTAACAGTTTTTTCGTGATACGACTATTATAATAACATTTTATGATAAACAACTGAATAATAAAATGATAGCCTAAAGCACCGAAACTTAATAGATAGAAAAGTAAAAAACTGAAAAGTACCTAACAACTTTACAAAACTATTTTCTTGTATATTTTTTAATTTATTCATATAAAATAAAGGTATATTTTTAAAATACAGGTCCTTACCTGTATAATTTAATTTATAATTAAGAGTTAAATAATTTTTACAACACAAAGCAATTTTAATTTTTTAACTTTCGAATATTATTAGTATTGTCAATTTTTATGTCTTTAAAATAATTTTCAAGTTTTTCGTATTTGGTTTATAGAAATATATTATTATATAAATTGTATACCTATTTTTTTTAATTCGGGGGAGAGCAACCACCGACATTTTTTATAATCTGTTTTTATAACATTAAATCACTATTTATCACTTTTATTTATTACTTAATTGAAAATTAACTATTTTAATTTTAATGTTATTTATTTCAGTTAGTTGTATCTTGTATTTATATAATATTACTGGGTATCTCTACTTAATCATATAGGTATTTATTTAGCGAACATATGAACAGGAGGTTATCTTTGATCTCATCACGTGTTTTTTACTAATTAATAATTATTTGTTTGATTTTAGTAAATATTATTAATTATTATTATAAATGTGGGTCATGTGCCCATATTGATTATAAGGTAGGTTAAAATAAAATATTATCTTTCATTTTTAATAAATAGTTGGTAGTCTGTATTCTGTAGTACAATAATTAATTGCTATGTATTTATAATCAAATTTGAAAGTTTTTACAAATTGAAAAATCGTAGGCCTGATTAAATGACATGGTTAATTTGTTGTATTTCAAGTTTTAATAAAACCATAAATTGAGAAACGAATTAAAAAAACAATAGTAATAATATACAATTTGACAAACTCTTCTAAGACCAGGGGCAGATTTAAGGGGGGCGATAGGAGCAATCTCCCTCCTCTTGTTGGGTCTTGCTTGTTTCACAAATTCAAACTTGAACGACGTGTGTAAGTAGTTGAAATTGTATATTTCTTTTTTTCGTATATTTTATTTAATATATAACATTTATAGTTTTATAAATGATTTAATTATATTAATAATGTTATTGTCAATATAACTTTGTAATATATTTATTTTAATTTTAAATTAAAGTTATTATATATTTGAATATTTGATATGTCTAGTAATAATGAAATTTAACAATTTTTACCAAATGAAATTTATGTTAGATATAGATATAAAAATATTGAATTTCCACCCCCCTTAGCAAGTGATAAAACACGCCCCTGCCTGAGACTCTGAAGTCTAAATAATATATAAAAATGTTGACGTGTACGGTGTATTCAGTTGCATAACTGGGTAAAAAAATAGGGGAGGACAAAATAATGTACTCACTAAAATTGTAAACGGGGGGGGAGGTAAAATACATTTTTCTTTTACATAGACCTAATTTTTTGTTTTTACACTACTACACACAGCACAAGTCTTAAACTCCTAGGAATTTATTTTATTTTATTTTAATTAGTAATAATAAGTTTAAAAAATCACTTTAAACACATTTTTAATTTGTTAGTAGTGAACTGTTGACTTTTATGTGGGGTGGGGGGGGGAGGGCAAAATGATACTATTGCCTCTTCCCCGATAAAATTAAGTGGGGCAAGTACCCCCGCTTGCCCCCCTACAATTACGCCCTTGGGTGTATCATAGTAACTTGTTTAACAACATGATAATTAAAAATAATAAATAATTAATGTTTAACTGAGGCATAGTCGTATGAAAACAAAATAGATATAAGGTAGGTACCAGGTGCCCAATATGTTTTCCGGTGTTCGATATTCTTTTTTCGATAATTAAATTTTTAAAATTTCACACTATAATACTTTTGTCGTTTTTTTTACCTCGAGTTCTTAGTTAATGTTTGTTTGTGACATGCATGTTAAGTAGTAATATAGTAGGTATTAGTAGTTATTATTACCAGAGTACACCTACTTTAATATATGTGCGTAGCATTTATTAATAACACAATGTAATACTATGTAATATTAATCAATGTACGTAGTAATATACTAATACAGTAATACCTAAGTAATTTAAAAAAACAATTTAAATCATAAAATGAAAAGGTTTATATTATTATTAGATTAATTAATTAAATCTTACACTGCCAAGGAACAGTGGCAGATTAAGGGGGGCACAGGGGTTTGCCTACCTTATTGATCTAATTCTCCAGATAATAAACTACTATATTTTTAGAAAAATATAGGTTTTTATTATTATTATATATTTAATATTATTTTGAAAAATTTTGAGTCCCGCCAAAACAAAATCCTAGATCCGTCACTGCCAAGGAATTAACTCAAATGTATAATGTAGGTACCTGCAGCTTAAGTGTATTTTAAAATAATGTGATCGATTGGTTCCTGTATGAATAAAGAGGGATCGTCGTATGAAAACCGCATAGACAAATTATGTGAAAATTGTACTCATAATTAGAAAGAGTTAGGGATTTTAAAAGAAGATAGTAACGTAATATTGTCTTATTAGTGAGTGTAATCGTTATTTATTTGTTGTTTACGTTTTAAACAGTTGCATAATATCTGCTATTGTATTATAATTGTAGTGTAATACTATTATTTATTATGATTTGTGAATTGTGCTTAATAAAATCTAAGGATGGGAATTTTAACTAATTTTGATGAGTCAGTACATGATTCATTATTAAAATCATCATTAAAACTAATCAATTCTAACTCATATTAATAAATTAAATGTGTTATGTGTAATAGGTATCTACTATCAAAGTATCAAGTTTTTCCTTAGTTAAGTAACAAATAACAAGTTTAATTAATTTAATTCTATTACAGATAATGGACATTTCTGATTAGGTACCTAATTAGATAGTAAATGATGGAGTTAACCATGAAGACTTACATTCAGTGCCGTATTTACAAGTTTTGCGCCCTAGGTCAACCACATTATTACGCCCCACCCCAAAAAAACAAAATTATTCACTTTTTTGATTTTTCTTAATACACCTGGTTATAGCGGTGTTCGGCCACCCCCCTAAATAGATCAATATTTGGCCGCCCGGGGCAAATGTCCCCATTGCCCCCCCCCCTAAATACGGCCCTGCTTACATTGCTAGTCTTCATAGAGTTAACTCATTTATTATGTAACATCAAATAATATGTATTGTACATTTTTTGGAATGCAAACAACTACTTAATTAGAAGCCCGTTCCTTTAGTTTAAATAAGTAATAGATTATATTATTCTATGGTCAGTAGCACCGAAACAAGTCAGTTCAATTAATTTTACTTGATACCCACCTCCTCTATTTTTACCCATTTAATAATAATTAGATATAATAATGTTAATTATCTATATTAGTATGAAGTGTAAAAGCCGTTTTAGCCAATTATATATTCTCTGGGAATCCACGCACCCCATTTTAAGGCAGTTCATATGAATTACCTGAAGTATCTATTCGACGCCACTGCCTATGGTTATATGCTCAAAGGATATTTTAAGTTTATAATGATTGGTAGGATATCTAGAGGATAGTCTTGGTTATTCTACTCGGACCCTCTAATTTCAAATTAATTAGATTAAATAAATTAATTAGTACATCTAAAGTATGTCTGTTTGTTATGTGGGCTTATTCGTTATGCCACATATAGAGTAGGTATCATTTATTTATTTAATATTATTGAAAATATCCATGTTTGATTATTTGAATTGAACAAATGTAAATAGTTATTTGAAAATTAAAACAGTAGGCACATAATTTTAATACTATTATTATTTACGTGGTAAATTATAAATATATTTACCACGTAAAAAAGCTCATAGTAAAAAATAATACTTTTCAGTCGAAAATTCTGAGCAATAAACAAATATTAACAGTAAACCAAACATATTATTATTATGTTTGCAGAAAATGCTTTGATGAATTTACAAAAGTATATGCCATTTAATTTATTAATTGTGTAGTGTTAAAATGTATGTTTTTTTATTTTCAGATTTGTCAAGTTTAACATAATATTCAAATTACGTAAAAATAATAATTGAAGTTTGAGGAACATATCCATAGTAAAATGCCGCCAATTCATATAAGTAAAAAAAAACCGTAAGAAAACGTATTTATATAATATTGTAAAAAATAATATTATGGGCTTATTGCCAGTTGCAACGCGATAAATTGTTAGTAAAAATTATATATTTGGAGTATGATAAGAATATTAGATTTTCTTTAACTAATATTTTTAAACAATTATTATTAACTACTATATTTAAATTAATAAACAAAGTATATAAAATCTTACCAATAAAACAATAAAACCATCTATAAAGTTAATTATTGACAAATGATAAAAATATATATAAAATGCTACTCAAACTTTTTCATTACTTTTTATTGATTAATTATCATTATAATATGTTATGTTTATTATCAATTATATGTTGGTTGTTGCCAGTTGGTGACCTGGGGCCTTAAAAATTAAAGGTGGTTGCGCCTAAGGTTATTAATACCTGCATATAATCATATTTTAATTTTTCTTATACATTTATATATACTAATTAAAAACTTCTAAAATATATTACATTTCACCTTCAGTAAGTAAATAGGCAATATAGTAATAAATATAGAGGAACAATGATTATTGATAATGAATATTTTTGTTCAGAGGGTAAATTCCTATAAATTTAACCAACATAACATTGTTATAATATATTGTATAATTTGAATATAGAAGATAGAAATATATTGAAATTCACTTGGATATTAATAGTTTGTGTGTTGTGTGAATATAGGAGTTATGTTCCACCACAAGGTGTCCGCTGTCAGAAGTGCTTGGAACTTGGTCACTGGACTTATGAGTGCAAAGGAAAAAGAAAATTTGCAGACCGTCCTACTCGTACGACATTGCTAAAAAGGAATTTAAACAAAAATAGGCCTGCCAGTCAAATTATGCCTAAGTACATATATTTAGATGGCGAATAATAATACTAACAAAATATGATAATCATTCCTATATAATATTTACTTATTAAAAATGTTTTAATAAAAACAATTTTTATAATTTTAATAAATGAAGAATATATAATAAAATATTTATAATCAAATTATTTATTATATAGTAATTATTATAATAGATAGGTACTTAATAAGCGTGTTTTCGTGGAGGTTCTGAAAGGAAACTGTTTACTAAAAATCGTTTTGGCGATTGTTTTTTATTAAAACAGTAAACTGTTTACTAAAATGTTTGCTTTTATCTTTAAACACCTTTATCAACAGTTTTGTATTTCTGTTACTTCTTATTATAAAAATGATAATAAAAAATACACTGTATTGTACACTACTACTGTCGTAGTATTGTGAAATAAAATAGATATTTTAATAAGTGATTAGGATTTAAATTTGTATTATCAGTTTTTACTCGTTTTTATTGTTTTAGCGATGCATAAACTTGTTATCTAAACTAATGTGTATCAGTAAACAGTCAGTAAATATTTTGCTTTTCGTACCTGTTGCGAAAACACGCTTATTGATTTATAAACATAGTTGTCTCATTATCAAAATGTTTAGGTCAGAAAAAGATCAATCGAAAAAGAAACGAAAGGAATCAAAACAAAAAAAGAAAAAGAACCATTCGTCTGACTCTGACGACGTTAGTGATAGTGACAGTTATAGTGAAAGTAGTAGCAGCAACAGTAGCAGTAGCAGTACCGATTCTTCGTCAACTAGCAGTGACAGTGATAGCAGTGAAAGCAGTAGTAGTGCTTCAGAAATTGAAAAATAAAATTTATAATTTCATTTTATTATTTTTGTGATTGACACTTGTACAATGTATATATTTTATATTTGAATTATTATGATCATATTTATTAAATGTATAATAATAATATAAACCAACATTTTTTATTACAATTATTTTAATTAGATATTACATTATTATTACGACGAAGACTCTTCGGACTCTGAAGTACTGTCGTAGGAAGAAGAACTACTTGATGACGAACTGGAATAATTTTTATTTTTTATTAAGATGGATTCTTGCACCTGCGTAGTAAAATTTCCATTTACCTTGAGATTGTCATTGCTGGTTGGACCTGATAAATTAGTCCTGCAAATTGCACATGATTTTATATTATAATTTTATTTTTATAATCATTGTGAATGTGTTATAGGGTCATTTTTTCATATACATTTTAAATTAAATTAAAACTTAAAAAGTGGGAAGGTCGATTTTGAATGTTCCTCCTTTATTATTTTGGTCCTTGGAGAAATTAATGGTTTATTATAATTAAGATTTGAATGCAACAATAATGCATTATAATATTGATAGGTCGTTCCTTAAGTTTACCACGTGTGTAAATTACCAATGAGAAAACTCAAAGAAAAATTAAAGTACCTATGTTCAAAATCACATTAGTTATTATGAAAAATCTAAAATAAATTTCATCAAAATTACGATTTTCTTAAACTTTGACGTTTTCTCATCACTTTTTGGTAGTTTTTCTTTTCTCAAAGAAAAACTTTAAAAAAATTCGAAACATGAGTTAAATTAAGTACTAACTAGATGCAATTTTCTACCAAAGGCATACTCTATTTGTGGCAATCGGACCATTATTTCTACCCGAAAAAGTGCTTTTAGACATAAAAAAAAAAAAACATCTTTGTAAAACTAATACAACTATAATTATTTTATAGTTTTAGATATATGAAATAAGAATAACCCTACTTGTAACGTTTTAGCTTTTACTATTGTAATTTTAAACTTTTCATAAGTAATTTTAATATAACAATTTTTAAAAGACGAGATTACGTAAGTATAAAACAAGAATAAAAATTACACGGATAATAAAAAATCAACAAGGACAAATTGAAAAAGAACGGGAAATAAATGTCAAATGTTTTAAATTCATATCATGCTTATGCAGGTTTATATTATGCAAACGAACAGTAATATTATAAATTTTAGGTATTAGTTAAAAAAAAAAAAAAAA
>CM023359.1:25955511-25995179 GCA_013282895.1 Eriosoma lanigerum
AAAAAAAAAGAGTTATAAAAATTACCACCCGGTGTTATTATGAAATACAAACTTTTTCTTTAACGTGTTTTTGTTGTGCGGACAAGTCTCGTCGTCGGGACACACGCAGGCGTCCGCGTTGGACACGACGACGTGACGGTGGCCAGCGTACGATCGGCATCGGATGCACAGCTGCGGCGCCAAACATAGATCGTCCATGACACGCAACGCGGTCGCCGCACAAACGTCGTCTGTCACAGACCCTTCGATTCGGTGTATTAGTGTACAGTTTTTACGCGCGCTCGCGTGACACACATTTCTACAGCTTACTATCAATTTGTAGGTTAACATTCGAGCACATTTTCTTTTTCGTGGGGAGGGGGGTGAGGGGGCTTCTATTTTACATTTATGGTGCTATTAGAAAGAGAAAAAAAAAATCAATTTCAAATTGATATATATTTTATTAAATTATCGATAAATCGATATTTTGTGTACACGTGGTAATAGTATTGTTGTAGAGTCGACTATTTCATATATAGGCTACAATATAATATCAATTCCGGTTAGATAGGCATACCTAATTGTAAACGTATAAATGCGTTTGTATTAGAAAAAAACATAATTTCTATTAGGTATACAAAATTACAAACAAATCAAATATCATTAATACTTTCTACCGACTACGAAAATATACGTTCTCTGTGCTGTATTTTATACTTAGGTACAATAAGCAAGTTAGGTTATATCTAATATACTATATAAAGTACTTAGTTATCGTCGACCGCCGTGAATCGTGAACAAACCGTTTTAAACATTTATTGACATTTATAACGTTTATAATTGTAAATTAGTTGAAGGTATACATACGATTGTACCAGGTAGTAGCTAGGTAGGTAGGCTACCTAATCGGATAGCTTACTAGCTTAGACCTTAGTATTTTACTGGCAGGTATTTAGGTTAATATTTTCTTACAAGATAAATATCCTGAACAGTATAGGGTCATGCACTAATGCTATTCAGTACTTACTCATTTAGGTACGTTAATTTAAAATTAATATTTCGGTTATTGAGTAGGCGGCTATTGCCTACTTAATATTATAATAAAATATCTATTGTAAATTATTTAAGTGAAATACTATAAATTACTAAAGTAACCTATGTTTAAAATATTCGAATTTCAAATAGGTATTACCTGTGTATTTATTAGTTTTCAGAAGTTTATGTATCTATTCGTATTATTTGAAATTTAATAGGTAGGTACTTTTGTTTTATTTTATACTTTCTTATATTTTTTAATACCAACTGCAGGTAAAACTTACCTCAACTTTTGATCCCACAATTTAATAATTATGAAGTATATAAATTATTACTGAAAATTTAAAATAATAATAATATTAATTATTTAATTTAAATTTATAATTAATAAAATCTCGAAATGTTTAGTATCTAATGCTCGTACGCTATTTTATTTTTAAGTACGACGTCATTAATTTCGTATATACCTATAATAATTATCTATTATTACCTACGACCTACCTAATGTAATATTTTAATAGAATCCTATTTACATGTTGATTATTATAGACGTGTATAGTGTATAATATATAGGTAGTATAAATGTATAATATATTATACCTATTCGTACTTACTATATAGGTAGTGATAAGTTGTGTAATGGGCTGCACAATGCACAGCATGCGCACACACTTACGACTCGCACCTATATTTCCTCGGGATTAAAAAACTCGTTTTTAAACATTGTATAAAAAGAAAGTGAATTAATAATATATAATACTATAAAATCCAATAATATTGTCGATTTGATAAAAAAAAATAAAAAATAAAAAAATTAATAAATAACGCAATCAACTTGGCGATCTAATCATGCAATACGCGTTTGATAATACGATAATTATTGGAATGAGAGGAATAATAATAGAGAATGACTAAATATAATTTTATTCGTCGATATAGGTAGGATGAAATTATTAAGTTTTTTTAACAAATATTTTTTGATTTTACATTTTTTTAAGTACCTATACATGCTAGTAGCTACACTAAAAATCAGTTATTATTATTTTTTGTAATCCTTAAAATAGTCTATTTCTAGTATCTTCTATTATTTCGTGGTAACCACAGAGTTACTATGAATCTATGGTAACTTGCCAAAAAACGTAGTTGCTTTATAAACAGGTGCGTTAAAACTAGAATAAACTGTTTTTTGCCAATTACAGTATGCCTATACTACATATACATATATAATATGCAAATTGATTAGACAAGAGACTAGACTGTAATTTTATTATGATAAGCTTAACCTTGAAATTTGTAAACACAATTTTTAGACTAAAGTTCATTGTAAATCACGGTTTCAGTTAATGTGAACACATCTGTATGATCTGTATGCAGGGCCGTATTAGGGCATAGGCACTATAGGCACTGTGCCTAGGGCCTACGAACATTTTAGGGTCTACGAAAATAAAATGTGTGGCTGCGATTTTTCTGTAATATTTATTTACTTATTTTTATTTGTTAATTTAATTTACCTTCTGTAGACGTTAACACAACAAGTACAATAATTTGTATAATATTTCTTGTATATTTAGAGTGTTCGTTGTCGTAATTCGTAATTCGTAATAATTACTTATTGAAATCAGATTGGATATACCATAAATCGATAAAATGTCGCTAAATAGTATACGACATATGAGCATACGGTGGTGTATGATGAATATGTATTATGTAGAATATTTAAAAATATTCTACATAATATTTTAATCTAATTTGTTACAGTTATCTTTTCTTTTATACTTCAATACGAGGAAAAAATATACAAAATGGTATAAAATAAATTGTTTTTTTTTTTTGTTTTTAAAAGCTTAACACTGAGATTCTATACTGCCTCTCCCGAACATTAAGTTTTTTAAAAATTTAAATAAAAATACTAGACACTACAGGACCGTAGCACGTGGATAATATAGCACTGTGCTTAGGGCCTACGATAGAGGTAATCCGGGCCTGTCTGTATGGATATTTGATTTATAATTAACTAATCCTTGTAACTATAAATAACCAAGTCCGGATTAAGACCTCTAAGGGTCTTGGAGATAAAATTTTGTTACAGGTCCTGATCATCGTTTTGACATTATAATCATGGGTACAGTATTACAATGGTACATTATTTTTTAACACAATAAACATAAAGTATATACTGTTCATATAAACTATTATATTTACCTTTATTATCATATCTAGTTCTGAGAAAAATTTATCTTTACGATAAAGTAAATTTGAAGTTTCATCGTTACAATCTGAAAATTTGGTTATGATTTTTCGTTTTCTTTCATTCTTATATGCAACTATGCAGGTACTACTTAATTTAGTGAAAAACTAGAAATGTATGTTCATAGGTTATGCTCGACTTTCTTAAACTTGAAACGTAAACTTTTTTAATAATTTTGCAGCTTGCAAAATATCATTACTTTTGTTTTGTAAATGAATATATGAATGAACATATATTCATTCTATATTCATTACATCGTTCTAAACTGTCATTCCACAAGAGACATAAATAAATATATTTTATAGAAATTGGTTGATTACATTTTTATAATAATTAATAAAACAATACAATTTTCAATCACGTACAAACATTTTATATATTATTCCAATAAAAAAAAAAAAAAATACTAAATTTAACATATTTTTAAATCTTATTACGAAACTATAATTAGTAATAACTACTAATATTATTATAATAGAATATCTTTAATAGTTTAATATAAACGTATAAAATGAAGTTAAACCTTAGGTATAGGGTATAATATAATATATAATGAATAATAATTAATATGTATGTGTGATTCCGATTACCAGAATCCATCAATTACCTATTTTTATCATCAATTATAATCAATATTGTATTTTAAAGGTTATTAAATTAATTATTTTATTCGTAAAAAAATTATTTAGCATCTTGTTTTTGAAATAATAGTAATCTATTGTAATAATATTATGTGATAAAATACCTAGAGCTAATATCATTGATTATATAATACTAATAAGTATAATTATTAATCAATGATAGTAACTACCTCATACAGAATGTAGGTAGACCACGACTTATATATATATGATTAAATAATATTATCTTAATAATCAATAATAATTTATGTGACATTTAAATATTATTCGCAAAAATTCCGAGTGTTTTCAAAGAAAACATAATGCTATTTCTGTGAATTTTATCTAATAAAACCGTATGCTGAATACAAGGGAATAATTGATTCAATTTATGTTTAAACAACAAAGCCTCAAAGGAAGATAAGAAAATAATATTACAAATATGGTAACGATGTAAAATACAAAATAAATGTACTAATGTCACTCTGAATTCAGACTTGCTGAGTCAATCACTTTATCATTCTCATGGGCGCCGTTAGTGGGTGCAAGAGGTGCACTTGCATCCCCTGTATTTTAAAGAACAAGGAATAAAGAAAACAAATTGAAATTATTTTAATTTTTCATAATATATAAAGCAGGTATAATACAAAAAAAAATGTTTGAACAATAATAATTGAAGACGCTTATGTTTTCGTGCAAATTTATTGATTACATCGTCTGTAAATTGGGTATTCTTTTCAAGTCTCTCTATGCATCCTCTTTTCATTCTATCAATAATATTATATTATATAAGAGCGGATTGCATAAAAATTTGTCTGTAAATATATTAACTAATTCTTTATAACTTAATCATTCTGTAAAGCTTTAATCGCTATATAAAATAAAAAAGTGTTGCATAAAGACATTTTATTTTATTGATAATCACGGTTATCAAATCATACCTACACATAATATTATATTCATTGTAGGTATTATTTTTTAAATTTATTGATATGACTTTTGACATTTTTTACAATGTTCACCTAGGAATGTCAATAGTAACTTTATGCAACCCGTAACTACTTTGTAGGTACCCGGTATTTAATAGGTATTTTATAGGTACCTATGTATATATTATTATTTATTAGGCAAATACTTATTTTATATCCAAGTGGATGTCATAACGCATGCCGACACTCTGGCAGAGATGATGATTAGATAAAACTGGTAAAACGTATAAGGTACCGAATTCAAGATATACCAGGTAACGTGATACCAACATTTTTAATATATAACATCTATTAAATAACATATCAATAAGTTGTTAAAATGTAAAGTGTTAGAACCCCTCTTAATATTTCGATAACCGATATCATCATTATGTTAACTGGAAATTCCTGTGACGTACTCAATCAAAAAATATTAACACTAACACAATTTTATTAAATTAACTAAATTAAAATGTGTGTTTATGTTGTCGTTATACGTCATTTCGAAGCTGGATATAAATTTTTTTTTTACGCTAAGCATGATTTGCTGTGGTCTATTAAACAATTTTTAGTAAAAAATATGTTTAAAACAATTAAAACAGATAAAACATAATTATTAATTATATATAAAAGTAGCTAGACTGCCAAATACTGTGATAAACCGATAAGTAATTTCATACATAAATAATTATTTACATTTAAGTTATATTTTTATATATTGGTCTAATTTTATAAGGTATAATGTAAATCCAATTTAAAATTAAATAGTGGTGGGTGTGGAGGCAAATCCCCCCACAAGCCTCTGATAGGTCGACGATTTATATTCCCCCTCTTGTCAAAAATGAGCGCACCACTGGTACCTATCAGATCCAGGACCGTGTTTAAGAGGGGCAAAGGGGGAAATTGCTCCTAGGCATCATACATTTTATACTATAAATTATAATAACGACGTAAAAATATTTTTAATATCAAATATGAAAAATGACCAATCATTTTAAAATTTTGGATAAAAAAAAAATAAATATAGTATATGTACAGTTATATAGTTTTTTTTTTTTTTTATAAATGTCAAATAATTTTTTAAAGGACAAACATTTTTAAAGTATTATTTTAATACATAAATGTAGATTTATGAACCATGTTGGAAGTGCATAATAATAAGTATTGCTTATTTGCTTATTAATAGGTAGTTAACTTATATAGTAAAACCACTACACAAAACATGATAAATCAAAATAAATCGAAATAAATCATTTGATTAGAAAAATATAAAAAAATAATTTAAAACCTCTTGAACGATTAAACATTAACGTAACGCTATTAACATTTAAAAGTAAAATAACAGATGCGTATTTAACAAAATTATGATTAAAAAATTGTAAAATGTATAAATGTAAATTGTTTATTCATTTTGGAAGTCGTGAAAAAGTGAGGGAAGGTACAAAGTAAATATTATGCAGCGTTAAATTTTATTTGCCCTTGGCGTCATCAACTCTTAATCCGGCACTGCTATGAGCTACGACCCATACCTAATAATATAGTAAAAGTAAATAGGTATGTATATAGGTGTTGTCTTTGTATTATTATATCTAAAATCTGATCTAAATTATGTCCTTGGAGATTCCAACCATTATTACAGATCTATTTAAAAGTTTTTTGATGAGTAGTATATACCTACTATACCTACCATTTACCAACCTATTACCCTTGCATCATAATTAGCCATTTAGATAATTAAGTACCATGATACTTGAAGCAGTGGCATATTTAGGATTTTGTTACGGGAGAGATATGCGATGACAATGTTTCATTGACCTAGAGGGGCTTTATTATATCATCATTGTCAACAATACGCGTTAAAGGGTTGCAATTTCAATATAGTTATTCTGTAATAGGTAGATATAAAATAACTAATTTTATATCAGTATTCGAAAAATATCACTATAAAAAACGTCAAAGGAGGGAATTTTCCCCGATATTCTCCCCGTAAATACGCCACTACTGTGAGAGTAAAACTTGGTTGGTAAATACTAATTAATAAATTAATTCTAATGGAGAATTGAATTTTAATATTATAATTTAAGTGAGGTAATATAACAAAATTATTTAAGATTTTATATATCCGAGTTCGAACTAGAAGTCTCTCATGAATTATTTTTTTATATTTATTTTTATCCAACATGGTTTTGTTGGTTTTGCAAAATAAGTCAAGGGATATTTTAGATTTGCGGAGCGGAGCGATTATTGCCAAACACTCGCAGTACCCATCCGATTTATCAAATTAACAGTAACATATTATTATATTATATTAAATTTATTTGTATTTTGTACTTTTATAAATAATATAAAACAATGACAAATATTTGTGATGATGGAAAAATTAGAAAAAAGTCTCGTAATAAAGGTTATAGAAATAAATGCAAATCACATAAAAATAATTAATTTTATCCGGGATTACTGTAATGTATTATTATTTATTACCTATTATTTAAAAATGAGTATTAAAACACAATATTTTGTTTAAACTATATTAATTTGCCTATGCCTTGTACGTCAGTTAATATCAGTGGCAGATACTGTTCTGTGAGAAAAATTGAATTTCACATGTGGACATTTTATTACAATTTATATCTATATAACACGTACTACACAAAAAATTACCTTGAGCTGGATCCGCTCCTGATTAATATTATATTGAAACTTAATTTTTTTCTATTCACCATAGTTAGGGATGGTGATTATTATATTCACTATATATAATGTAAAGGTACCTATAATGTTTAAGTACATTAAAATTGTTCCTTTGTTAATTTTTTAGTTGTAATATTATAAAAATCATTAAAAAAAATATTAGTAGTGTATACATGTGATAGCAGGTAATTTTATTTTAAGAGTTTGAGAATAATAAATCGTAATATAATTTTATTTGTACCTATCTGTCAAAAAATTAAATCATATTAAACCATTTTGTAGGTTAGACCTATTTGAACATTTGCAATACATGGTATACGTATAATATACAAATATTATACAATAATTGGAATATTATTAAAAAAAACACGAGGAAACAGTAATTATCGATAATTATTATTATTACGTGCTCATCATAAGATGGGATCATAATATTAACTCACGTATTTTATATAGTTATAAACATACTAGGGTGTTTGTGAACGGCCCTGAAAAATATTAACTATAATTATAGACAATAGTACCTATATTACCTATAATGGGTATGATAGGTGTATGTTTTATGTATCATAAAATATCATGTGGTTAATAACAGTTGCAATAAACGTAAAAAGGATACGTGCACCATACACTGTAATTAGATTTGAAATTGCACCTATAATATAATTAATTATTATGTTGTGTATCCCGATCTTGAATGATCGATAATTATTATCAACATTTAAGAAAATAATATATATATAATAAAATACATTATTAGGTATATTATAAATATAATGTTTAAACGACTGGCATGACATTACTGGTACGTATTTATAGAATAATATTCATACTATAATTTATAATATAATATGATTCTCATTGTAATATGTGTAATTACATAATTTAATTATAACATTATATTAATTTCGTGAAATTAGTAGGTATCACAGGTGTCCACAGGGGAGTGGGAGTAAAATTGTCACTCGTCATCAGTAATAACTAATAATATATAACGTTTATTTATAGTGATATTACAATGATCAAAACTAATTAGGTAATTTAATATATAGGCAACATTATATTTATATTTAAATGCCTTAATGTATGCGATATAATTAACTAATATCTAATTAGGTATTTATTATAGGGTTTTTTTATTTGTTTGTTTATTTAATTTTAAAAAAAACGGGCAGCTTCAATTAAACTTTGAAAAGTATAATATGTGAAAAAAATATATGTACAACAGCTAACAGCTAGAGAATATAGCAATTTTCGTAATTAAATAGTTAGTTAGTAGTGTAAAACTGAGGCAATCGTGTATGATTTTGAAGAGAGTGATCAAGAAATTGATATAGCAAAGCATTTAATGAAGGTGAATGATAATGTAATGTGTGAGATTAAATAATTTCAAATACTTAGATTTTAGGATAAGTAGTGTAAGAGAATAGTAATTCTGAGGTGGACATGAAAAATAAAATAATGTTTGGGTGGATGAAGTGGTGAGAAGCGTTAAGTGATTTGTATAACATGAGGATGTCAATAAGATAAAAGATAGGTAGATATTATATCTTTAAAGCAGTAGTGAGGCTAGAAATACCACATGATTCGTAGTGTTGGGTAGTGAATAAAAAAACGAAACAGAGGATGAGTGTAACGGAGATGAGAATGTTAAGATGTATGTGTGCAGTGGCGCACAGAGAATTCTTGAGATCACGTGCAGTAGACTAAAATTACATACACCCACGTACTAGCTTATATAGGTTATATAAAGACGTAGACAACACATTTTTCGACAGTTATTTTAAATTTTTAATATAAATTTAATGGTTTTTTGTTTTATGTCTGAAGACACTTTTTGGGGTAGAAATAATAGTCCGATTACCACAAGTGGGGTATGTTTCGGTTGCAAATTGCATCTGGCTGATCTTTATAAAGCTTATTTTTATTTCTCCTAAAAGTTTTTCCTTGGGGGGAGAAAAATTACTAAAAAATGACGGAAAATGGGCAAAATTCATTTTGACCAAATTGATTTTAGATATTTATGATAACTAATGCAATTTTGAACATAGAGACTTGTAAATTATTTGAGTATTCTCATAGATAGAACAGTTTACACACGTGGTAAAATTTAGGATTAATTTTCTGATTAAATATAGCTTTGACTATAGCTTTGATATTTATCCTAAAACGTTTAATATTACTTGCAATTTTGGGTAACCGTATTTATAACTAAAAGTTACTTAATCTGTTATTTAGATTAGGTTTAAGTTAAAGCTTTGGTGCTATAACTATTTTAATTATATATTATAATTTTTAATTTATAAAGTTCGAAGTTCACTGGTGAATTTACACTCACCCTCTAAGAGAGCACATGCAGATGCAGTACATGGTAACCCGTATGGGCGCCACTTTATGTATGGAGGGACTAGAATAAGAAAAGTATACATGGGGAAGTGTAGAAGTTGAATAAATTGTGGAAAAAATGTGAGATAATAGACTGTCATGGTTTGGGCATGTTATAAGGAGAGATGGTTCAGAGAAAGTGAGAGTTGTTATGGAAATAAATATAGAAGGTAAAAAGGGGAGAGAAAGACCAAAGAAGAGGTGGATAGATGGAATAGAGAGTGATAAGATATGATAAGATATGCCGATGTGGATGGACAAGAAGTAGGAGATCGAGATCTATGGAGGTGTTGGGCTAGGGTGTCTGTGACATCTAGTTGAGAGTGTATGGTGAAGAAGAATACAAATAATAATTAGTTTATAAAAAAAACTTTCAAGTCTTAACGTTAAATTACTTTTAAATTAATAAACTTTTTAGAATTTTTCTTTGTGGTATCCTAAGAAAGCCGGGAAGGAACTGCTTTCGCATTACTTTTTGAGATGTATTACCATGTACTAGTGTACCTACTGCAAAAAGAGTTTTGAGTTGAAAAATTTTCTAAAAATAAAATAATAATTTTTAAACATTAAAAATGAATTTCTAATTAATCTACAAAATATTGGTATTTGTTGGGAATCATTCAGTGATCTTATGTTCTCTCGACAATTTATTTTAGACTATCTACATTTTCTTATTTTTAAACCAAATTATATATATATATATATATATTATATATATTATTATATAATAATTTTTATCATAAATCAAATAAAAGAAAGAATTCAGAATACATACAGGCTGCAGTGTTTTATACGATTATCTAAGTTGTACATCTAAGAGTTATCTACGATGATGGAGAAAATTGTCATAAGAACATTTTGAGTTGTATACCTACGTGTTGTTTTTCTAATATATATTAAGATAGGAAATGTATGGAAAATTGGAAACATTTTGCACAATAATTTTGTCTATCTTCGGTAGGTATAGGTATTCGAATTTTAGATGAATAATGTGAGAACCCAAGATTAATTTGATCATATATTATATGGATATTTTATTACAATAATATATTAAATAATATATAATTGCATACATAAGTACTTAATACTTTAAAGTACCATCTAGTAAAAATTAAAATTACGCACAAGTGTTATTGTAGGAGACTTCATAATTTCATAATATATTAACACCATAATATTTCTTCATTAACTTTGAGTTAAACAAATGTCTACATTTTTTATTAGTTATTTAATTATTTTTTAATCATATTATTTTACACACAATATGTTAGTTAAATGTGTACTATAAAACTATGTACTTATATTTAATAAATAAAATCTATATAACTATAATAATATAATATATTGTACTTATAGCGAAACTAGAAAACAAATTCAAATATCAAATTAATTGTATTCATAATTTACGACTAACGGATAAAAATTACACCTATAAACTACAATACACATTTAAAACTGTATATTATTTTATATTCAGTTTGTGTTACCTAATACCTATATAATATATCGCATTATTGCTGCCTATATTATAACATTTTTAATAATTTCTAAAATCCCCTCCTAAACATGCTACTTATATTATATAATAATATTATATTGTTTCATATAAACCAGAAGAAATATAAAAACATTGTTATTCGGGAGGCAAGGTCAGTATTAGATTAGTTCGTATTGCGAATAACACAAACCATATAGTATATGTGTGTCTGTGACGTGTGTGTGTGTGTGTGTACACGGTATCAATTTAGGTTAACTATTATCAATAGTAAGATAATAGAAACGGTCCAACAAGGAGACTAATCGAGAGATCAAATACGCCTAGGTGATATATTATGAACCATATTATATTATACAGTTGATATAGCATATTTTGTTATTGTTTTTTGAGTTTATATATGTATGAAATATATATATATAATATATACCTTATATACCTATATAATCTGCATTATGGGTTAGATATAAATACAACGTTACAATCGAAGTCAGCGGCACTTGTTTTGAGTATCACTATATAACCTAACCACTCACGACATGTTCCTCAACAACATTATGTAATATCGTAATACTTAATATCCAAAATCGAAGTAATCGGTGATAATAATAATAATAATAATAAATATATATATACCGGTATCGTAAAAAAAACATCTCAGTTCACAGGTGGGATTTGTGTTATTCAAATGACCAAGGCGCAAATAGCACAGACACGAGAGCCATGCAAACGGTTGGTGAACGGTGTAGCGGATAACAATAATGAACTGCAAGTCAGCTCAAACAACTGTGGTCGGAAAATTTCCGCGATCGAAATGGTACGTGAATATTCAAGATAATTAAAAACTAAAATATAACATTTACCTATTTATGCGAGAATATATTGAGCATATACGTAACGCTAAAATTAAATAAAATTATCTCGGAAGTCATATACGTAGATACCTAATTACCTCATTAGTTAATTACCTATTATACCTACACAATATTATACACATTTCTTTTTTAAGAGGACGCTATACGCCGTATGTTCTGTCTTCGTTTATCCAACGGAAAACATATAATAATACTTTTTCGAGCGGGACAACTTTACCCAATCTGTAATGTAGAAATATTAAATTTTAACAATTAATAGAGGAGAACTTTATCTGTGTCGTAGCGTTTTTATTTTTATTTTCAAAACTTATTAAGTACGCGTGTAATTATTTTCTTGGGTATATTCGTTTTATTTTTTAATTTTTTAATTTGTTTATTCAATTTAATTTAGTCGTATTACATCAAAAAAAATGAAAACGCTACGACACAGATAAAGCTCTCCTCTATGAATTGTAAATATTTGGTATTTCTAGTTTCTACCACAAATACAGATTGAGGAAAGTTGTCCCGCGCCAAGCAAATATTATTTTATGTTTCATATTGGATGGACGGAGAAAGAACATAGCGTATTTTATTCACGTAGCGTCCTCTTAATTTTGAAAACTCGTTTTTTTTATCTATCGGTGATATAATTATATGCGTGTCCACGACTCCACGTGGAAAATCACACCGATCTGTTGTTTTCATACGTGCGTTCCAAATACGAGTGTAGTAGCAATTGGATATACTTATAGTAACATACTCTCGTCCTTTTCACTTATCTTTAAGACTACAACACATCTATACATTTTAGTTTATTATAAATATAATATACGTTATTATAGTTACACAATACGTATTATGATTTATAATGTTAAATTGTTTATATTATACTATGTTTATATTCTATCCGCAACATCTATACGTGAGTCGATTTTTATCTGCACAAAGCCTAATAAGTGAATATATATATATATTGAAGTAGTAGGTAACGGTTATATCATTGTCATCTATATCTATAATACTGTAATACATTAATATTTATATACAGGACGTTTCTTATAGACAGGTAGGCGTAGTTGAGTAACGTGTTCTAAATTTACTTACGGGCAGTGTTTGAGTTGGAAAAATAATTTTTGATAAACGTAAATAATGAATTACAAAAATATGCGTCCTACTGCGGAGGTTTTAAATAAATTTACATTTTATAAATCTGAATGGTACGCTGAAATATTTATAAAAAATAAGTACCCCTCCAAGCACTGTGTATGGGATATAAAACGTTTATAAACTTTCTAGACATTATGTTCGTTATTATATTATATTATAATGAATATATTAATCGTATAAAAGTTATTATTTCATGAATTTGCCCACCCTGATAAGAGAGACACGATAAATTATTATAGATATCCGGGGTCAATAGCTGGCTGAGTATTTATCTGTTTGCGTTAGGTTAATTGACATCCAATTTTAGTATTATAATAGTAGGTAGGTATAATAATACATATTATATCACAATGCTTCATAATCATAATATAATACATTTATATTTAAACATATATTAAAATAAAAAATGTTACTTATAGTATATTGATTGGGTATTCTGCCTATTGTAAAATATTTATTTTTAACTTAAACTCTTTTAAATATTTAAAACTAGTCATAATGTGGGTATAGATGTTTTTATCCTTTTAGTTTAATATTTGTATAGCATTTGATTATTTGTACAGAAAAAAAAAATTACTGTACCCATAGATTATACTAATTTCTTATTTTAAGGCAATACCTAATTATAGTTAGGAACGTTATGAATCTTTACTTTATGTGAAATACTATTTAATTTGATTTATAATTTATTTATTGATGAAATCGAAATCATTTTACACCCTACGTATTACGTATGTGTAAAAACATTGTTAAATAATACATACGTATCTTTAGATACATAGTATTTAAAGACCAAAACCATAAAAGATTATAATCAAATAATTTAGATAACGATGAGTTAAATCTAACAAAATATTGACAAAAGGATTCGATTGATTTCTACTCATTCGTAAAGCTATTGGGTATGACCCGATACACCTTACACTGTGCCATTTAATGTATCTATTTTTAAGTATATAATATATTCACGAACCGAAGATAGTTTTCTGAACTTGTTCCAGCGGATGCATCTTGTATCTATTATAGTGGTAGTGCCAGTCCATTCCAAAGTGAAAATGTTATTTTTTAAATGTATTTATTATTGCGTGTAAGTTATTTGTTGATGTAAATTTAAATTGTATAGTAGGTATAAACGTTGTCAATATAAGTTTAAATTGTTATTTAAAAAATACTTTGTATTGTTTCGTTATTATACATATACGATTTAAACATTTTTATTGATATGTTTTTGTCTTAAGTTAATACAATATATAAAACAATGAAAATATAACAAATGGATAATTATTTATCTTGTAAGTTATAAACTGTGATAATTATTTTAATAATATTATAATATTATGAATTGCAATATAAATATACGTAAAAGTTTTAAAATAATCTCTATTATACCGACTAAATTATTACCTTATACCTACCTAAACAAATAATATAAACTCAATGTTTCATATTTTGAATAATTAATTATTAAATACCATATCACATTAGCATAAGGCAAATGGAATTCTGAACGTTTAGTCTACTATAAATCTGACCTTAAAACAACATGTTGTTTTCATTTTATTTATATAAAATCATTTACATGCGATGGCGTTTTAATAATATAATAATTTTATTATGTAATTATAATATATACAAATAAAAACATATAATATAAATCGGCTGATTAGCAATTATTAATATGTTTACCATTTATGAATATTATGTTTTATTAATCGTATCACATTTATATTTGACTAATTAATCAATTATTTGCAATTAATAATTGATAAAATTTAAGTTTGAATAGAACAAAAAATAGTGTCAATAAACAAATAAAGACGCTAACTTATAACGCTAAATAATAATTTGTTCAAATAATAATATATATAATGTATACACGTTTTAACCATTTATTTAATTGTTGACCATTATAATATTATATTAAACGTTTTATGTTATCTGCTTATCTATTATGTAAATAGTTTTATTTGTTTTTACCTAACCTCATACACTCATACGTAATAGCTAATAAATACTATTTTTGTTTTATATTATACCAACACATTTTAAGTTCGGAATAAATAATCTATATTATATTATAAAGTAGATATTGATTTCCTGTTTCTAATCATATAAATTCCATTAAACAATTTAATTAAATATATTATTTGGATAAAAAAAAAATGGATACATTACGAATTACAACATAATAATTTATAAAGATTAAACGTATGCATAAAAATGAATAAGGTGTTATTTATTGATATTTACAGTTAATTATTTTCAAAATGTTTTTAATGCAATTTTTTTTTGCAAATATGTTAATAAAATAATTGTTTATTTTTAATTTATATTAAAAACAATTAACGATCTTATTAAATTTACATTCTTTTAGTATAGACGTTGAAATATATATAGGTAGCTATGATACTATGCTATGGTATCAATATTATGTTATATTATAATTTAGTCATTTTAGTGATAGTAATACCACTTATAATTTTAAACAAGTTCCGAGAAGGTTTTGTGAGTGTAAGGAAAAAATATATATAATCTGTAGTAATGTAAACACTTTTCTCACAAAAAACATTTCTAATATTATTGACAAATAAAATTTGTTAATGCATTTTATTTCTGTACCAAATGAGTGTTTAAATTTTATGTAATAATTTTGCTGATTGGATAAAATATTAGGATATATTTGTAATAAAAATAAAATTTCTTTGTTCATTATTGAATATGTATATACCTCCATTTTGTATTAATAAGTAAAATAATAATTGTTGTCATGATTTATTTATTTATTCAGGTATATACCTAATAGGTATTATATATACGTTTACTTATAATTCCATATAATTTTATGTTTCAACGTTCATTATATACTAAAAATAAAGCAGTACAATATACTATTATTATTGGCATATTAAGTGCATAAGGTCACAATAATTAATTAATATTTAAACAATCGTGAATTTTTTTAAAACATGTAATAATAAAAAAAAAAAAACAAAACTAAGGTGTATAGTGTATATCATACAGTTAAAATTATTAAACGTCTCCCACAGAAGCGCTAAAAGCAATCTTGAACAATTTAAATTATCAACACTGATATTGACTATGGACAAACGTAAAGCAGTCTCGTTAGTATTATGGTAACCAGTTAGCTCTGCCGCGAATGTAGTAGCTCATGTGCTTCATAATATATAAGACTGTCGACAAGTTCATCCTAAGCAATTAGAGGTAATGATTATTCGTAATATTTTCATATTTTAATTTTTATTAGCTTAATTAATGTAAACATTCATCGCTATCGATGCCAGGCGTAAACAAAAATATAAATAATTTATGACTATTCATAAATATATATAACACAAAACACATGTACATAAATATCATATTTTTCAATACAAAGATAATATTAATACGTAATGTGCTAGAATTTACGATATAACCAGTAGGTTCGTAGTTTATATTGTTATAATAATATTATATACGTTTGACAAAACGCAATGTGTTTAATTTTTATATATTATATTATTCCTCCACAATATTACTGTTGTTCTTGTGTTCACATCAATTTTAATTAATTATAAACGAAATGTTTTCAGATTGTAAATTAACAAACGATATTTGCATGAATAATATTTAATATACAGTTTTTGATTGTGATTTGTGAATAATATTATCTTATGATACCTACGTACGAATAATTTTAAATCTAAATTATCATTTTTTACTATTTGGATATTTTATAACATATTATTGCGAACATGTATAATTAAGACAACATAATATATATTACCTATTATCTACTATCCAACTATCTATTTATCTGTCGATAAATTAACTTGCTAAATAACTATAGGGAATTGGCGTTAATAAGGTTTATTTTAACCTCAGCAAATAATTATGGTTATAAGTTTCGGTATATTATATGAAATTAAAACACATTTAAACATGGATTGTAAAACTAGCTTGTTTAAAATACAAAAATTAAAAATACGTAATTCAGTTGATATTAATATTATTTAAATTGTTATTTTTACGTTTTACGAGCGTAATAATAATAATAATATATTAATAACTATATAATAACATATTAACACCAGTGATTATAGATAGGTACTATACGGACGTTTAATTTTATAAATTATTTATTGATACTTAATTATAATATTTTAATTGTACAAATTATAATGGAATTATGGATATTGGATTATTGTAAATATTATAAATATTAAATTCACAAGGTTTACTGCACTTGTGCATAACATAGGAAACGACGATAGTCTCGGACTGTTGTTTAAACATTAGTGGACGATGTCACGATAGTAAATTGTATCATTATTATTGTAATTTTTTTCGATATTTGTTTTCCTGTTTGAACAGGTAAAACTATATTAATTACAAATATAAGTATAATACGTTCAACAAGCACACGCGTTATCATTACAATACAATGAATGATAGTACAAAAATCGTGTTAGGTTAAATAGCATAATATACCATAATAATATAATATTATTACCTATTGTGCTCGTATGGAGTAATAGGTATTACGCCTACAGAGATTTTTTTCTTTTTTATATTTATATTTATTTTATACAGTTTGGTTGTGCGACGATATGTTTATTATTTTATACACAGAATTGATTATTTTGAATTATTGAAACTACCCAAGATAGTGTATAATTACTGTATGGTATTAATGTATTATACTATAATATTATGATTGGTCCAAAAGTTGAAAGCCCAGTCAAGCATTGTATTTATTATGTTATACAATTACCCGTTTAATATTAATTGTATTGTTTAGGTAAAATTGCAACATAATACGTTTATAGTAAAAGATATTGTTATAAATTTATAATTATAATTATAATAGTGGGTGAATAATTTGGAAATTAAAATATAATATATAAGTTTAAATAAATCTATAAACTTAAAATTTAAACATTTTAAATCGTATAGGCAAATTCTAAAATGAAAGCATTCTAACAATCAAATATAATATCAACCTTTTTGTTAATTTAAAACGATTTTGACTTTGTACGATGACAACGACCTGTTTTCGCATACGTCGCTATCGTCGATTAATAATTTGTGCGTAACATAAAACAGTATGTACATAATACATTACGTCTTATATAAAATCAATGGGATAAAATAATTTAGGTATTATGATAATTAAACACGTCAATACTTATAATCTATAAGTACGATCAGTATTTTATATGCACACTAAAACAGCGGTAATATAAATTTATTAATTATTATTTATTGGGAACAAAGGTTATTTACTAATTTTATTTTTTACATGTACCTATCGATACGAGTTCAAAGGTTTAGGGTTGACCTTAACATAATATCTTATCATTCGCATTTAATGCCGTAAACTAATATTATCCCAATAAATGACAAATTATTCATATTTTTCCCTTGGAATAGTGTAAAAAAACTTTGATAGAATAATGTAATATTGATATTATTTTTATATAAATCATAAAATAAATCAGACAATAATAATTACGTCGAGTTTCAGAGGGCGATTTATAATACTCATATCGTTCTTAATGCTTACAATTTAGGCTTGTTTTTATAAATTGTCAATAAATGCAGTTTATAATGATAATTGAATTTCTAATTATCGTTTATAGTATATATAGGATGATTACATTTTGAGAATTATAAAATAAATTAAAAAACAATTCATCTTAAATCGATTTAAATAAGATAATGAGTAGCAATTATGTTGGTTTCTGAAGAAATTTCTATAGAAACTATCTATCGAGAATTTGAAAATAGTATTTCCCGTAGCTCGTGTTTATTATCATTTTAATCGTTTGCTATCTATCTCGACAATTAACTAGTGGATCATATCAGGTCACTCAGTATGTATTATAATAATAAAAAAATTTGTAATATTTGTTACGTTAGATTATTTGTTTCACATGTTTTTATATAATATGTATTTTAATATTATATGTCGATATCATTTTATGTTTTCGTAGAAATATTATCGATTTTTCATTTGTTAATTATAGCGGTTTTTAATTTTTTACTAAATACCTAATACCATTTTACTATTATTGTCTATTGAAATACAAATATAAAATTGTATATTTTTATTATTACCTATTAAATTAGTGGTAATTATTTACTATATATATAGAAACATTTCTTAGTTGTTATAAATAGATATTTATAATACTTTTGTCACCTATACCTAACACTCTTAAAGTAATTGCTTCATTTATCTTTTAACCAAAGAATGTTATTTGTAATATACATAATATAGTATACTCGTATTGTATTTACATCTATACAGAATACTTAAAAATTTTTAAACATTATTTATCGACATTTTAAAAATGTTGTTATATTAACATGAAAAAATAATATACATTTTTTGAATAAACATTTTACTTTACAAAGACCGTTTTTCATATATTAATCATTCACCAGGATATGAATAATAGGTATATCTAATTTTTATCGTTTTAAATACTTTTATTACAAAATAAAATACATAATCACAAGTCACTAAATATTTTATCACACAAAGTGTCCGTCTAGTCTGACAAATATAACATTAATATGTATAAGTGTGCATATTATAAAAAATATGTTATTGGTTAGATAAATTAATATATATATATATTTATTAGTTAAGTAGAATGTTTTTAAATCTATTACTTTAAATTTAAACCGATTTTATATTTTAATAATTATAATTACTGTTTAATTTAGGACGCTATACAATATTGTTTTTATATAATTGGCAGTCATAGGATACTAGAAATTCGTTTAGATTTGTAAGTTTTTAAAACCTGTTATAAGTATAATCTCAGTATATTTAGTAGTTTCATAATTTCATGCACGAGTATAAACTGTAAAACATGTACAATAGATAATAGTGTAGAAAATGGAATACTACTCATATCAAAGACGAAATCTAAGATAATTAAAATTTAAAGTTATATATTTTTTCATTTGTTAAAACCGTAAGATAAATAAAAAAAATTTTGTGTACCAAGTATTATGTGGTCGATAGTAGATAATTATTTTTTGTTTTTAACAATAATTATTTTTTTTAAAAATTCGATAATCTGACTTATAAACAGGCATTTCAATATGGGGGATAATGTGAATATATTATAATATTATATAGTAATCATTTGCCATAATACACAATATTTATGCGATAAATGTGTGTTTATTGTTTATAGTTATTATATTTGTTTTTAATTGACGCGTGACATGATATTATATAACAATATAATACAATATTTTACTAACATTTATATAGGGTTCAATTGAGTATAAATTCAATATAATTTGCATATGTATAGTCCGTTTGATCGTGTAGATCATTATATTTTACTGTATAACATATTAAGCATAACGTTGATTATTTTGTCTGTACCCTTGAAACCTAGTCTCATTTAATAATCTATCTATTAAGTTCCGTTCACTTTTTCTCGACATGCGAACAGAAACACCGCCGGATTTCATGATAATAATAATTAAACAATTAGGTAGTAATTATATTTTTATTTATAATTATCAAATATAGTGTTTGTCACGACAATACGAGTTGTAACAATGGTTTACCGTGTATAGAAAAAAATATATTAAAAACTAATTGTTTATTGTGTAAACAATTTATCAATGATATAATAATATATAATATTCTATACGTTTTATGACTTAAAAACTTTGCACTGCTATTCATATATGATTAGACATGCGAGTATTCATAAATTTGAGTATAGGTATTGCACAGTTAGTAATTAATCGTAGTTAATATTAAAATAATGTTCATATTATGTAACGCAGCATTAAAATACGAGTAACTATACTTATTTTACACATTATGACGAATTTAAATATCTTATAATCAATACCAATGTAACATATTATAATGACATCGTAATATCGTATTAATACTAAACTTAAAGTACATCATTTATGATAATTTTTCAGGACAGTTGTAATTTTGATTAGTTTTGTTTTAAATATTTTAATTACCAATGTATATTTTAATTATAATAATCCAAATAAACAACTAACTTATTTAAACTGGTTGTTTTAAAGATAAATTAATGTAAATACTATAGTAACTAATTTAAAAAAGAACTAAGTAAAAAACGTTATAAAAAGAGATGATTGATATTTAAAAATCGATGTACTTTAAACATAAAATTGTGTATTGATTTGGGAAAAATTAATAAGTACCGGTACCAATTCATTATACTTACTATATGCATAGACGCAATTTGTGGGGGATTTGAGAAAGTTTGCTCTTCAGTGGTGCAAATGCAAATAGTAAAATTTGTCACGGGGGCTTAAGTCTACAAGTATTTATTTTCTAAATATACAAGGTGAAATTTTTCGATATTGATATTGATGCTTCCGTATGTATAAAGAAAAAAACTTGTAATGACTATTGAAAAAAAAAAAATATAAACTAAAGATTTTTGGTTATTGGATGTCTGTAAAGGAAATTTATAAACTACTTATTTTTAATTATATTTACTTACGTGTAATTTTTTTTTTTTGTAACATATTATGGATATATTTGTTTTGAGCAAAAAATATTTTAATTATATTATTTCTAAAAATAGTTATATATACTTACTATTTAGGTACACGGAAGTATCAATATTACTAAAAAAGTTTATTCGTTTTAAATTGTATCCTTCTTTCCGATTTTTCAAATATTTTTTCATCGTTTATTGTATTACCACGTTGAATATTTTTTTACTCTAATTGTTAAACCTGTCTTAAGCCATATAGGTTCTTAGGAATATCTTATAACGTCGTCTCATCGTATGATCGTAAAGACCTCTCGTATGTTAAAGAACTAACAGGTAGTGTGATGGTAATTTGAATAATTTTCTTAAAATTTGGGAAAACATTACTATCATATAATATTGAATGGTGGAACATAATACTTATTAACAGATATAATTTAATCATAAATTATAATAAAAATACATTAAAATTAAAATTAGTCATAACTCATAAGGTAAATTTGAAACTTTACCGGTTCATTATGGAAAAAATAATAAAATTAGAATTTTATTTGTATGATCCAAGGAAATAGTCAATTTTGTGACCTGCTATTTTTCTAGAAGGAGTTTGAACACATTTTAGTGGGGCTAAGCCCCTCTAAGTTCCTCCCCTATTTGCGCCACTATTGCTCCTCTTAAAGCGCTTGTAACTCCCCAAAAATAGGACGTACCTTAGGTGGTGTTCCACACCTATGTGGTGTGGATGGTTATAATTTCCACGAATTTGATGAAAATAAAATTTTAGCCATTCCAAATATAATATAAATATAAATTGCGTCTATTACTATAATTTGGTCAACTAATATTATTTATTTATTATTTAATAATTTTAATATTATAAAAATGGTACCATTATTTTTATTTTTTATTTTTACAATTTTTGAATAACATTTCTTTATATTGTAATTATATTTGTTTTTCAACCTAAATAATTTAAAGTGAACAACCTATAACAATAACAATAATAATAATAAAGAATGATTATGTTGTTATTTCTTTTAATCACCATCATAGATTAATGTTCTAAGTAGAAGACGTATAGTTTTTTCAGACAATCAGTACTAAGGTAAATAATATTATTATAAAATCTTATGTTATAATAATATAATGTAGTAAGGTATAGGTTAGGTTAGGTTAGGTATAAGTATAGTGTTGGCTGTTGATTATTTTGTTTACATAAATATAATAGATATACATTATACGCGTACATAATATTATATCATATTATAAATTACATAATAGTAATCGTAAATCGTATAATGTCTACTGTAGGTTAGGTTAGGTTAGGTTATTAGACCTACTAAATTTTATTATTCTACTTATAGTTCTCTATTGAGTACAAAATCGTGATAAATAATTTATTGTGGACTGGCTTTACGCTTTTGTAATAAATCTCATATTGGGTCAAACGTTTTAATTTAATATTCATTTGATTATCTATGTAGCTAACCTATACATAACTTTATTAGTATACGAGTCACGAATAATAATAATTATAAAAATATTTTGTTTAATATTTTCAATATTATTAACACAACTTTCTTGGTAAAGTATATTTACTATTTTTGTTGGTAAAAGTTATTATAAATAAGACTAATTGTTTAATAGTTTAGACATTTGTGATTTGTTACAAAGTAATACAATTTTATTAAGAGTAAATTGTTTATGAATTATGATTTATGATACTTGAATACTTCTTATTTAAATGGATACAAATACGTTTTATTTTATACAAAATATATAAAAATATTAAATATATTATATGACTAAATATTTTTCAATTTAAAGGATATTTAGTTTAAGATATTATATTAATTTCTATAAATATATTTTTCTTAGCATTTAATTAAATAATGAAACATTTTCGTTTGTTTTTTTAAGTTTTGACTTTGAACTTAAAACTTTTACAATATACTTAAGATACCTTGATTAATATGATAATGGTCAGTTATGCAAAAGTACGTTTTAAATGAATTTATTGTTTTCAGATGAAAAAAGGAGCAGGAGGTTCATTGGCGATCATAGTCCCTCCCGACGGTGGTTGGGGATGGGTGGTTGTTTTTGCAGCATTTTACTGTAATGTTGTAGTAGATGGAATTATTTATTCGTTCAGTATGCTTATGAGTGATATGGCAAATGAATTCAATGTGACAGAATCAAAGATCACAATAGTCGGATCACTACTAAACGGATTTTATTTAATCGCGGGTAATATTTTAGTTTTATATAAAATATAGATTTTGCTTAAAATATAAATTACGAAAATTAATATTTATATAATCCCGTTATTGATTTTTGTAAGTTATAACATACAATTTATTAGCTATTTTGTTGTTATCAATATGCACTATTTATATTTTAAATTATATCGTGATGTGAAATATTATAAATATTAAATTGATTTAATTAGTTGATGGTTAGTCAGCATAGTTAAACTGAAAATTGTTTTAATACTAAGAAACATTACAAATAATAATAATGTTTTTATAATAATTACCTAGGTAACTATAATATTACCTATATAATTCACCCAATGCCGCATTTATAATTTTTACGATCGAGAGAAAATTTAATTTGCCATCCTTCTACATCGTTATACTCCTAATTTAATAAGTTAATAGTAATTTAAATAAATAATTTAAAATAAATTACGAGTATGTGTATATTAATATAAAAAATAATTAAAAAATAGGTAATTATTTTATAAATAGTCAAATACATATATATTTATAGATTATTAAAGGAGAACACAATTAAATGGAAAATAATGCCATCCCCGTAGAATTTGTCCCCCTTCGGATCCCTAAACGCGGTCCTGAATTTACGATAAAAATTGTTTTTCTAATTAAAAATTACGCCTAAGTACTGTAACATAGATTAAACTATGTACATATTTAAGTACATTAAACATTTGACAGTATTATAGTGTACATTATACTTATATGATATCAATCATCTGTTGCCTATGCTATTTTTTTATTTTTCATATAAATCCAAATAAATATTCTCATTGTATAGGTCCGTTCGTAAGTGCTCTTCTAAATAGTGTTGATTTCCGATCAGTCACTATAATTGGAAGTATACTTTCTGCTATTGCATTTGTTTCTGCTGCATACGTAAACACTGTATACCAGCTTATGTTCAGCTACGGTTTCATCGGAGGTAAGTCTCAATAGCTTGTTATGATTAAATAATAATACCTTATGATTTAAGTAAATATAATGTTCCGCAATTAATTGAATATATACAAGCATTGTATATGGATATACACTATACATCGATCAATGTGGGTCAAAAGAATAGGAAAAGGATGGTTAAATATCTAGTCAATATTTTTAAGGCCGTTGTCACATTATATAATATATACAATTTTTTCGATCATTTCGACCACATCGCGGGTATACAATAGGTCAGGTTCTCAGGTTAGATCAATATGTTTGTTTTGAATGTTGTAAACGATTAATTTCGAATATAATCAGTAATTTAATTACCATCAATTACGGTGGCATTTTGAATCATTTATGTTTTTTTGGTAGAGTTTACCGTGTACAATTTATATAATATATATGTTTTGATTATGTTGTACATAGTTATTCTGTTCATTATCCAAGTCAATTGAATATAAAATTATAAACTCATTGAAAGTTACACGACGTACGTATATATTTCAGTTAAGTAATAAAAACGTGTCAATACTTCTTACTTATTTGTTTTAAATTATAATTACGTTGTTTAATAGTTTATTAGACGTGAATACGTGATACAATTATTTTATTAATTATAGTTTGAGGTTCCAATGTGCATTAGGTCAAGTACAAAATAACACTTTCAATGACTGCAGAGAGTGCGATTTTAAAATTATAATTAAATATTAATTGACTCATTATTGTTTTCTTATTGTTATTATTTATAAATAATAATACTAGTTTTAGATTAACTGATATGTTTCATCGGATCATTTATTTTAATAATTAATAATATAATAATTAATTACCTATATAGTATTATTATTTTTATGTAATTAATTAAATTTAATTAAACCTCTAATTTTTTTAGGAATAGGGTTCAGTATGATTTATGTTTCTGCCGTTTTGATACCTGGCTTTTATTTTGATAAGTGGAGGGCACTTGCAACAGGAATAGCTGTATGTGGTTCTGGAATTGGAACGTTTGTACTTGCACCATTAAATGCACTATTGGTTAAACACTATGGTTGGAGAGTTAGTGTAATGGTCCAAGCAGGTAAATACTAAAAAAATAATTTTTATATACTTAGAATAAAATTAGACATTAAGTTATGATTATTCAATTTTTAATGTTATTTGTTTGTTTTATGTTATAAATTATATTTATGTAATAATCATTAATCAATATTTAATTATGGTAAAATTAAATCAAGAATAAAGTAATAATACTTATTTTAAAATATATTTCATCAGACTATCATCTCAAATATGTACTGTAATATGTAATGTTTTAAACATGTCAAACATTTAGAACTAATTATAATTACTAGCTAATAATATTTGATTTTAGGACTTGCATTAAGTTGTGCTCTTGCTGGACTACTTTTCCGGCCATTAAAACCGACCATAATTGAAGTCCCATCTATTAATCCAGTTGTAATGGAGCCTAAAATACTGGAAGATGAGCCATTATTAACGAAAAATAACGCGGATAATAGAAAAATGTCTTTGGACAGTAAGCGTGTCAGTAAAATTGGAGCACCCACGGCTGAAGAAATATACAATCATATGTCGGGTCGTTTGACACCTGAACCCCGAAATATAAGTATATCTTGTCATTCACTTAATACTCACCATCAATATTTGAAGGATAAATTATCACCTGACATAGCAGAAAAAAAATTGTCTGTAAATAGTCTTAGGAGACCGTCGTTATCTGCACACATAATGGATAGGGACGACCGATTTTTCGGCGGAAGTTTATCAAGGATACCGCAGTATTCGTCACAGGTATGCATTTAAAGGCATTGAGAAATTGTATTATAATCTAAGTTCTTTTATTTTAAATAGGTAATATTTATAATATGAAATGTATTATTAAGTACTATTTTTACTTGTCTTCGTTTATGATTTAAGTAATTGCGTACGCGTACATACGCATGGTAGTCTTATTTATTTCTTGCAGGCTTTTTGTTTAGGTAAGTTCATTGAACTACGCGTTATCGGTAACGAGAATACCTGCTTGGAACGAATTAGTAGACGACGAAGAGCTTTCTTCTACAAAGAATAGTCTGTTCAGGAAAAATATGAAGAAATATTATAAATCAGCCATGCACACTCTCACGACAATGTTGGATTTTTCTATTTTAGCATCTCCGTCTTTTTTAGTCTTGACATGCAGTGGTTTTTTGACATTGTTGGGATTCTTTGTTCCATTTATGTACATAAGTGGTAACTTTATTTTATTATCTTATATTTCATAGACTAAAACGATTGACTACTAAAATATAGTGTTTATAATAATTTAGAAGTATTTGATTAATTTTATTTTTCTTAAATGTTTTCCTATTTACAGAAAAAGCTATAAGTATGGGCATGGACAGGAACATGGCTGTGTGGTTGATATCCACAACTGGTATAACCAACACTCTAGGAAGAGTGATATGTGGTTGGATATCTAGTTATGACTCAGTCGATCCAATTTTATTAAACAACGTGTCTCTTACGTTTGGAGGACTCTACACTGTCATACTGCCATTACTTCCATATTCAGTGTTCTCGTACTATTTGTACGCTTCATTGTTTGGATTTTCTATGTGTAAGTACAATTTTATTTTGAAAATATATAATTTATCTTAATAATATTATATATTAATGTATATAATGGGTTTTCAACAAATTGTCTATAAATGATTGAAAAAAAAATTTGAATTGTTTAGCTTGTTTCGCTTCTTTAAGATCGACTATGATTGTTGAATTGACTGGTCTCGAATTACTGACAAATGCCTTTGGCGTTTTATTGATGTTTCAAGGAGTGGCAGCTGCTGTTGGATCTCCATTATTAGGTACGTGTTATCAAATATTTTAAATAATTGTCTTTTTTTTTAAAAAAAAACATTATGAATTAATTTAATTGATATTCATTTATCTCATTATAGGATTATTTAAAGATTGGACTGGTACCTACGACTTATCATTTTATTTGTCTGGTATAATACTGATTATATCAGCAGTCATCTGCTACCCTCTGAGAAAAGTAAAAAAATGGGAAGACAACAGAAAATTACGGTGTAGTGTAGTCTAATCACTTCCAAGTTCCGGGAACAAAAATTACATTTACTATACCTGCCATATTATCATTCCTTGATCACTACAACTATTTTACTCAATAGATGTATCATATTCATAAGTCATTACGTATAAAAATGTACATTTTGTATCTTTGGAACATATTATTCGAAATTATCATGACTATTGTATTGTTTTCTTATTGTGTGACTTTGTATTACTGTAATTATTATTATACCATTATAAATCATTATTTTATGTTATAAATGTATATTTTAAATGTGTAAAACCTTAAAATGTAAACATCGTATTCCTTTTTAATGAATTTTCTCTTAAAGTACAAAAAAAAAAAAAAAAAATAATTATCATGAATAATAATAATAAAATAAGGTTTTTTTAGTTGTGTATACGAACACTGTTAGCGCTAATATTGATTTATTTCACTAAACACGCTAAGGTGAGTTTATGAATTCAATACCTACATAAAATAGTTACCTAGTGACTACTGGCTAGTGTGTTTACTGCTTCATTTTTGGAGCGTTTTATCTACGTAAATTGAGTTTCATTATTAATAATGGACAGGCTAAAAAAGTACTCAACTTGTGAAGCGAAATCATTACAATACATTTACGAAGTATGTACATAATAATAATAATAATATATTTAGTACTATTGTTAATAATTCAATATTTTATAATTAATGAATAGAGTTATTTAATGAGTTTGAGTAGTTTTTTCACAGTCTAATATATTATTCATAGTAAATTAATATCGTTTTAAAATTGATTAGTTTTTATTGTCCAATAATATGATGAAGACCTCCGCTTGTTTTCTCGAAGAATGTTATAAACTAAATATGCCAGCACCATTGAAAATGACCAAAACCAATAATCCAGTGCATATATCGAAAGACTGTGCGGCGTCCATTATACAATCTTTTAAACTTGCGTCTAGGATAACATTTATGAAAGTACGAATATGTATAGATTATAAATAATATTTTATTATTTATTGAGTAGGTTTAAATTGATTTATGTTATTAATTCCTATTAAACAAACTTTGTTATACATAATGTTTGCAGATGTGGGACGATCTATCGGAAGAGATAAAACAAATCGATGAGTACAGAAAACTTACGTTCTACCTATACGTGTATTATACCATACTAGAATGTAAAAAAAATAGTAATAAATTTAATAACTGCGGTGTCGAAAACGTCGAGAAATGTGGTGAAAACGATGAAAGTTCAATGGACGCATTTCGAAATTTTTTGGTTCAAAGAGGTGCCGAATTTAGCACTGAAACTGAATTTTTACCTTATTTTGCATTGCCTTACGTATTTGACCCTATGCAACATCCTTCGTTTAAAAATTTATTTAAAGTACAAAGCATATAATAAATATTAATTCGTATTTCGAACAAATATAATATGTATTTGTAATTATTTATTTTAAAATTTTAAGGAAAATCGATGGTGCGATTCATTAACAAAAAGATTAGAGGACTTTATTTTAGATGTTGCTATCAGTACATCTGTCATTTTAGTACCTCGAAATAGCAAAGATTTAAAAAAACGAAAATTGACTAAACATAACTTTAAGATGCTGTTAAAGGAATATAAACCACTTAATTGTATGTTTAAAAACTAGTGTAGTAGTACTTATATATTTGTTATTATTATAGATTAAATATACTGAAAACGGTATGCAATTATATTATTATAGCTTTAGCTGCGGAACTTTTAAACGCATTGGAAAATTCAATACGAGGACAATCGATTAATTTGGAAATACTTTTAAAAAGTTGTAACGCTGTGGTCGAAAGCGGAGAGGAAAAAGATGTGTGTTTTTAATTAAAATATTGTTATTTGAATATAATAATAATGCTCATTTTATATTCCATATTGTGTCTATTAGCAAAATGCAGGAATTGTAGATGATCGGTTTGATTTAGCAGTATTCAAAATTAAACTTGAACTTAGAGACGGTAACAGTACCAAAAACAAATTACTCATCTTACAAGCTTTACGTTGGGTAAGTTTAATGATTAAATTATCAGTATGAGTATTACGCACAATTAATTTCTATTTTTTATTAAACTTTACTGGTTTTTTTCAACGAATGTTGTTAAGTAAAATAATAATAATAAAATATATTATAATATAATATATTTTTAGAGGTTAACTAAAACGGAAAAAAAAGCGTACACAATAGCTATGATTAGAAAACACGATATGTTGGATTTATATAAATCTAAAGCCGAACGAGGTCTGATGAAATGGTTAATTATGACCAATGGGCCACATCCTCTTCAACAAATGATATCGAGATTATTGAACGCCATTGCATCTTTCAATAAAGGTCGAAAGTATTTGGCGAGTTCTCCTTTTTTATTGCGCTTGATTGTCATTCAATTTATATCGTCACAACACTTTTGGGACACGATCACGTGCAACATGTTGTTGGGCACGTTGCAAAAGCTCAGCACAAGGTTAGTACTTACTATTTAGTCATTAGTAATAATAACTTTGCGGATTTATATTTTATATACTGCATGTACGTTATCGACCATAATATTTGAAACTCTATTAGTTAGATATTTTTTTTTTATCTAACTAGTATTTTCCCGGATTTATAGACCACGAGAACGAAAACGAATGATTGAAAACGGCCTGACTACTTGGCTAGTTGATCAGCTAATCCGGAAAAGTGAATTTACTGGTGATCGGAACAAATATGAGATGTACGATCTAGAATATAGTTTGGCACTCTTTATGAATCTCAGTCAGTGTCGGTCGGCTGTTCAAATTTGTAGTTCCCGTGCACGTAACTTGTTTAAGATTTTGTGCGTTTTCATGACGTCATTGGACGTGGACGTTAGTATATGAATAGTTAGTGACCAGATCAATAGTAACTGTACAGGGTATTAAAAAACAATAGAAACTGCAGAATATAGAATATACGTATTATATTATTGTATCTATATTTATTAAAACTAACTTTTTTAATTTTATTAATCATTTATTGATTATGACAATTGAGAAAACACGATTATTTCAATTTTTTTATACACTTGGTATATCTACCTATAAATAATAAATTATTAGTTTTTAATTTCTACGATAACAGATGAGTTATCTTGTATTTTTTTTATGCTATGCAGTATACGGTATTTCGTAAACAATATTTATATTTAGGTTACCCGCAGTTACAATACCTGCTGTTTAAACCTCGGGGAGTCAAGCATAAATGGATTAATACCACTTTAAAGTTTAAAGTTGTATAGGTTGATATAATTTGAAATATACATACTATTATAACCGTTTAAAGTTGAAGTTATTTTGATATGCAATAATTACTTGTAGTTAAAAAAATATTTAGAATTTTTTATAGATCTATATTTATTCAATTTAATTTCATGATATACTAATATTAATATGCATTTACCGTTTGTTTATAGATTATGCCATGTATATCTGGAATATTGTATAATTTATTTAAAAATGCTGACATGATGGCTGTCGCCAAAGAAGAAGGGCTGATTGGCGTCATCGAAAAAACTATTGAAAACAATGTCAATACGTACCCGTCGGCGGTCGAACAGTTGGTTGACGTCAGAAATATATTGTTACAAAACAAGCATACACATTTTTCTGACGACGACGACGACGATGATGACGATAGTAATTATAACAATGACAGGGAAAATGTTTACAGCGAAGACGGTGATAGCGATGATGCCAGTGATGGCAGTTATTCCGACGATAACGTAATACATATTGCATTATTGTATATATTATCAATAATAGAATTAATGAGCACAAAAATTGATCATACAAGTGTATTATGTTGTATATATAATAATGACCATGAAAATAAAAAAAATCCAATTTTATGTTTTATAGTTATGATTTTTTCTTTTGGTTCGATATCTTATTTTTTTATAGCACCTAAACATTATTTTTATTACAGTAAATCTCTTTATGATGGACTTCTTGTCCCTTTGTAAAACGTAATTCTTCCTATATCGTAAAATATATCAACAATCCCATTTCAAATACATAGTAAAATTATTACCTTTAAGCGGAATAAGTGATGGATCCAAAGAATACTTTTAGTCAGAGATTTATTTTGTATAAAGAATTTATTCAAAGTATGATTTTAATTTTCAAAATTTTATTTTTAATCTTCCTATAACAGAAAATTCAGTTGATCTTAAGCGATTCCATTATAAGGAGATTTTATGTATTAAATATATTATGTTTATAAGTTTAAATAACCTACACCTATCTCAATAATAATAATAATAATATTATGGTTGTTATTAGTGAAACGAATTAAAACTTTTTTCTTCTTGAAATTTGTGAATTTACATTTTTTTTTTTTTTTTTCAAAACGCCAAAATTATGGTTTCAAAAAATTTGTAATATTATTACATTAAAATCGTTTAATATAGACTTATATTATAGTCTCAGACCGTCGCGGGGGTTGATCGTCGACGGGAGGACAATTTAATATTATGAAAATATTGTTATATGTAGGTATTTAAATGCAATGTGAATTAAGTAATGTAATAATTAAAAGTAAACGACATTATATTTTATATTATAAAATATAAATGATGACAGATTGTTGGGTGTCTTGAACAATCCGGTACATGGAAGTTGTCGATGGATCGCACAGTCCTACTTTCTCAATAATGACCGGTTTACACGTGGTATCTCAACCATGGAGTAAATTTTCATAAGTATGTACCCATGGCCAAATACAGTAGGATTGTGGGTGCCTCAGCGGTTAAAACACCCCTCAATTTTTTTTTCTTTGTAAAAAATAAGTGGCTCATCTTAAATCTCAAATCAAATATATTTTATTTTATTGTCGTCGAAATTCATGATCACACGTGTTTCTAAATAACATTAATAAATAATAATTTTTCAGTAATGAATAATAAAATATAATTTTAACATACATATTATATTTATATGCACTACACCAGGCGTGCCCAACCTTTTTCAACTCGCGGGCCACATTCGAAATTTAAATTTATACTGCGGGCCGTATATACTTCATGGTTTTTTTTTTTTGTTCATTTCGATAAAATATACAATAGTAAATAGATAACACATTAGGTCAGGCGTGCCCAACCATAAAGACATTAAGAATTGGCGATACAAATTTTACTCTGAATATTGAAAGATTGGTTAAAGAAAAACAAGCTCAAATTTCACACTAATTTATTTCTATTAATATTCTAAAATCCAATACATTTTTTTTAATATTAAAATTAAAAATTGTAATATATTTTGTAATTCTTAAAAGCTGAATAAAATAAAAATTGTTATATTTTTTTTCTACACCTATACAAATTTCTAATTTTTATAAAATGGTCACGGGCCGGATGGAACACTTTCGCGAGCCGGATTCAGACCGCGGGCCGCGGGTTGGGCACACCTGCACTACACTATGACACTAAAGCTCTAATGTAAAAAAAAAAAAAGCACGGGCCCCCCTGGTTTTGGCCCCCCCCCCCCCCGGCTACTGAACCGTGATGTAAAATGAAATCGTTAACGGACCTAATTCTCAATTCAAACTATTTTTATTCTTACTAACCTAACTCTATGCGATATACCTGCAAACGGCCTCTCTATATTACTCCATGATGCAAATATACAATATTATTGTATTAAAAAGTAACACGGTATTAATATGTTGAAAAGTTTATACACTGCTTGGAAGTCGTTTGCGACTTCAATCTGAGAATGTTATGCCGCATCTATCTTACTCTATGATCCCGACCGTCACCGATCAGTGTCCCATATCGAAAACGCGCGACATCCTACCGATGTCGCCTACCCTGAGCTGGCGGTTGACACGTGGATTTACAACGTTGATCCGCGGTAAAGGTGTTTCATCACAATTCGATCGCGGATCGCGTTATAGTTTAAACTAGAAAGCCTAGATCTTGATCTAGATCTAGGCTCTCTAGTCTAAACTATTGTTTCACAACGTCATATAGCAATAGCACATTATATTATCAATTTTAACAAACAATCACGCAAAATTTATGGCAGAACAAAAATGATTTTATTTTCAATTTAGAAACTTATGTAACTTAAGTAGGTAGAATAACCAATGACCGATCACGATTATCCCAATTTTTAGTTATAATTTTTTTTTTTTGTACATATAAATTCTAAGTATCCATTGGAATATTATATTAGCATTAGGTGTACGTATACATACTTAAATTTTTTGAAAATTAAAATATATATATATATATATAATTAAGATTAAAAAGTATGGTGAGCATATACTCGGTAAATCATCCTGTATAAATGTCGATAATACCTATATTGATATAACATTTTCTTAATTCATATTTAGGACGATATTGAAAGTCTGGAAAAAGAATTGGACGAAGACGATCCGCTCAAGATCGAACCGAACGGTGAAGATTTCCTCGCAAATTATAAGACGAGTACAAAACTAAAATACGAAAACGAAAAGTAGATTGCACGAAAGTGGTTAAAATCTGTTATGATTTATACATCTTATAAAGGACGTCAAGATTATATAATAATTATAGACTATATTTATAGATAATATTATGTTGTATACAATTTTAGAATTCCATTAGGAATAGGAAAATTAAGGCACTATTTATATTCAAGCAGATAAGAAATAGATTACAATTTTGAAATCACATAAAGCGAAAAAAGTTTATTTTCATATAAAATTGATGCTAAAAATCTTAGCATGTCGAAATATATTATATATTTAAAACAAATAAAACATTTTAATTTGTTTTACCTCCGACAAAAATATATATGATGGTTAGTTTATTCTTTTATTATTTGTGTTATGTTTAATTATAATATCATATAATGTGATAGAAAAACAAAATTTTGTGTATATTATATATTTAAGATTTATGTCAAAAAGAAGGGATTAGTACCATGAAAAAATTACAATCTTTTTAACGGTTTCATTAAATTATCATTTTTAACCAACTTAAAAGTTTTCATATCCTCGGCAATTTTACTATCTATTTAATAGGATAGACGCCAGCAGTGCCGTTACTAGAGAAGTTGAGGCCCACGTCTGTGTACATAACTAAAGTTTGAGGTTCTGAAAAATAATATTACAAATTTCTCTGATTATTATATCTCTTTACATAAAATGCAATCGCTCGAATTTTTTCTTATGAGAGCGATTTTATTTATTTTTATTATTATATTTTATTCCCTGTACTCTGTAGAGGTCTGTAGTGAGCTCGTGGTTATATTCCGCGGTTAGTTTAGTTGTTTGGATTACCAATCAATATTAACTTTTTATATTCAATTTAAATATAAAAATCTTTATTTTATTAATTTAAATATTTATATAAAATATTATTTATCCACATACACTATACAGTTATAATATTATATGTTATACTGAGTAGTGGACATCGACAACAATTATTATTTGATGTTTTCAGTTTTGACCAAATTAAATGATAATTCTTTTATGGTTAATTTCATTAGAAACTGTATCTTTCTACTGTCAGTTTACAACAAAATTTATACGATCAAAAATTTAAGTTCGTATAAAAAGTAACTAATTTGTATGTTTCATTAAAAACAACTTTATACTTTTCTAATAAATCAACAAATTTGAAATTTGAATTTTATTTTCTTGTTGATAAATATTCATTGTATTTGTAATATTTTAAGTTCTACTTCCAATATATTAATATTTATAATATAGCACTAATGGTTTTAGATCGTTAAAACTTAAAGATTTTGCACTTTTTGGATGTAAACTGTCGATAGCACATAAAATACCCGAATTGTTTGTAAACTGTTTTTCTAACTCATTAATAATTTTATCTAAAATTGGAAAAAATAAGTTAACTTGAAAATCGTCTTTTGATTTTAATGGATTATTTTCAAAAGAAACATTTTCATCAATAAAAAATGATTTATATTTTTGACGAAATTTTTTTTTCTTAAAGATTTTGAATTTTGGGAATTTTTATCAAAGGGTAATAGTATATTATTTTCTTTGCAAATATTTAAATCATCATCATATATTTTTTGAAATGAAGTAATATGTCTAGACCAATTCGATTTTTCTACGTCTGACGATTCTAGAATATCAGTTGTAAATGGTATTTCTGAATCTGTTTTCATATTTATTAAACGCGAAAAATGATGTGTGTATTAGTATTAATTTTATAATTATAGTATATTATAAAATCAATAGTATTAAGTACACTATTCTACGGCGACAGTACGATACAAATTGTGATGATATAATTTAGTATTTACACAATTTGATATTTATAATATTACTTAATGACTAAATATAGAAAAAACGTAAACGTGGGATTATATATTATATTCACTATAATAATAATTTGTAGTATTAGTGCTAACTATAGATTAAACATACATATATAGATATATTTAATCTATGATATAATGTACATAAAAGTTATACGTCTATATTTTTTTAATTTAAAATTTAAAATTTCTTGTAGTATTTGATTTTAAATATCCAAATAATGGGGTGGCCAGGCCACTCCGGACCAGCCCTCAGCTACATACCTGTATTTTTCTCTTAGAACATATACAGTAGTCTGTGGTTATTCTTAGATAATGATAACATATCAATAAAATGTGATTAAATCCCCTTTTGGAACATTATCTCACATTATACTAGTATATAAAGCGTGTTTTCGCGAAGGATTTAAATTATAATCGGTTTTCACTCGTTTTGGAGATGCATAAACTTGTTATTTAAACTAATGCGTATCAGTAAACAGTCTGTAAACATTTTCTTTCCGTACCTGTTGCAAAAACACGCTTATAGATGGCCTATCAATTTCTTTATTATCTATGGTTATGGGTACCCAATCCATGATTTGGCCGAGTGTTGGTCATCATTCGGTGAAAAAAATTCACAACGTTCGTAAGAACAATAGTTCAAACGTTACCTTAATATTATGGTTGACGTTGGACCTAACGTGATTTGGAAATATTTCTTCTTGATAGCGCGGTCCCGTCCCGCGTCATCTTCATAAACACTACGGACGCTATAGATCTATTTTTGTGGTAAATAATTAGGTACCTACCTATTATTATTTAAATTATTTTCGAAAAATACAAATAATTATTATAATATTAAATATATTATATTATTGTTTATTATTTTATACAGTTATACAGGGTGTTCCATAATTAATGACTGTTTGTATTACCTCCGTGAAAAATAAATAAATTTAAGTGTAATTTTTTTTAAAAATTATTATTTAGACAATGAATTTTAGATTACCTATATTATTTTTTTAGTATCAAATAAAAATAAGATATAACTTTTTATTTTTTGTACTATGGAAAATTTGAAGATAACCAGTTTAAAAATTATTTAATATGTCATAAAGTATTTAATATTATAATAAGCAAATTATACATAAATTGTACCTAAGAAATCTGTAATGTTTTGAGAAATATTGATAAAATTATAACTGTTATTACTTATTATTTTAATAACAATAATTCAATACAAATAATTTGATATATGAACATGTAGATTGGAGGTACCAACTTCATGCAGATCCCCAATTTTGTCGTATCGACTTTAAATTAGTGATGAGCAAAACAAGACCAAGACCAAGACTATGGTAGTCTTGGTCTTGGTCTTGCAGAGATATTGTAGTCTTGGTCTTGCACTTCAAGTCTTGGTCTTGTTGCAAGACTCTTGCATTATTTAAAATTAAAATATATAAACAGTATCGCATTTAGATTTTTTCCGCCCAGTGACAACATTTTATAACCCCCACCTCCACCCCTCCCCATGTAGAATAAAAAATATATATTAAATTTAACAAAACAAAATTGAATACAATATAATAATTTATTAATATACAAGTAAAATACACATTCACATTATGTTATTAGAATTTATAACTAATTGTAATAAGTACATAATATATAAGATATAATTTTAAAAGTTGTAATTATTCAATGTAATAATAATTATAATTTCCTTCTAATTTTATATTTTATTATAAATATATGTAAATAATATGTAAGAGTTTTATATTTATATTGTATTTTAAATATTTAAATTAAGTTTCTTAATTGATATATTAATAGATACAAATAATATTTGCTTATAATAATATAATATGTGTAGCAATTTAAATGGGTTAAATGAATTTTAATATTAATTATAATGCATAAGAAAATATAATCTAAAAGTTATTTTTTAAATAATAAAAATAATCATGAATATAACAAGTAAATTTACAAAATCTTTTTTGACCATGAGTTTATACAAAGTAGCCATTTTGCAGATTCATTATTTAATTTGTTCCGGTGCTTGCGTATAACTAATGATGCCTTTGAAAAAAGTCTCTCTGCGGGAACTGAAGTTGCTGAAATCGATAAAAAATCTTTTGCCATCTTTGCTAATACAGGGAATTGTACTTGATTTAGCTTCCACCACTGTAATATATCCTCACTGCTTGCACTCCTCGGCTGACTTAGGTATTTTTCCAATTCTTGCTTACTATTCTGGGAATTTGTGAAATTTATTGGAGTTGAATATAGCGCATTGAAGTCTATAATGTCTTCATCCTTTTCAATAAAATCTTCTTCTTCTTCTAGCAACTCTGACACTGGCTCTTTGTTTAAGTATACTTCATAGATTTTTTCAAATTTTCTCAAACTCCTTTCTTTTATCTCTGCACCCCAAGATGTTAAATCAAAAGTTTCTGCCTTGTGCCTTGGATCTAGAATAAGTGAGGTGCAGTAAATCCAGTTTGTTTTTTTATAATGTTTCAGAATTTTATTTCGTGCAGCTTGGAAACTCAATATTAGTTGCTCGTCTATTTCAGTCCGCATAATTTTCTCATCTAATTGTTTTATGGTAGTTTCTATTTTGTCAAGTAAAAGATTAAATGAAACAATAACTTGGGGAAGAGTTACATATTTTTCACCACCAAGTCTTGTTGAGAGACTTTTAAAATTGATTAAAAACTTGTGAACTTTTTGAAATATCAACCATTCGGTTTCAGAGATTTGAAATTTTTTCAAATCAGGTAAAATACTGCATAATGTAACAATGCCTTTTTTCAGTTTTAATGCTACTCCAAGCATATCAAAAGTTGAATTCCATCTTGTTTGGCAGTCCAGTATGGGATTTATAGTTGTTGGTACACCCATTGTTTCACATATTGAACGAAATTTATTTTTCATCTTTTCGCTTCTTTTTATTTTACTAAAAATAGAACGTAACTTCATTATAGCTTCATCATTATCCTGATCCACTTCTGTTTCATTTTCACTCTCCATTTCTTCATCATTATCCTGGTCCACTTCTATTTCATATTCACTCTCCATTTCTTCATCATTATCCTGGTC
>CM023359.1:25995189-26018593 GCA_013282895.1 Eriosoma lanigerum
ACTTCTATTTCATATTCACTCTCCATTTCTTCATCATTATCCTGGTCCACTTCCAATCCATTTTCACTATCCATTTCATCTTCACTCTCATAATCAATTTGCAATTTTAAATTGTTCATTAAATCTTTAACACCCAAGTTCAAAATATGTGCCATGCAGCGAAAATGTTGATTTTCAGCATCGAAACCTGGGATCAATTTTTCTAGTTCAGTCATAAATTTAGTGTTAGCAGATGCATTGTCAACAGTGATACCTTGAATTGTTTTTTCTAAATTAAACTCAACTAAACATTTGTGAAAAATATTAGCAATGTCTCGTCCTGTATGTTTACCATGAGAGGGTACAAAATCAAGGACCATTGATTGATAAATCCATTCATTGTCTATAAAATGAACTGTAATACCATAGAAACTTTTACAAGCTATGGATGTCCATCCATCAATCGTAAATGAAACTTTGGAAGAGCAATTTTGTAGCTGATTTTTAACACGAGCTCTAAGTTGTTCAAATCGGTCTTTAACCTGACGTCGAAGAGTGAATCTTTTAGGAAATTTAAAATTTGGACAAATTAATTTAAAATAGTCCTGTGTTTCCTTATCATCAAAAAACGAAAATGGAAGATACTTCTGAGTAATCCAATCGACCGTATGTACTGTAAAATCTGTAGTAGTGATGGTTCCATTTCCTACCTGTAAATTGCAACAATATTTTCATTACCATAGTTTTTTACCCAAATATTTTTTTAAAAAACCTTAAGCTCTAAAAGTAATTAAAATATATTGTTTATTAACAATTGCAAATTGCTTTTGCTTGGTACTTTATTTAGCTCATTTTTAAGATATCTTTTTGAATATTATTTAATAACTAAGTAAAATTAATTATTTATATAATTTTATTTATTTATTTATGTTAATGTTTTTATTATAATAATTATTATTATAAAATAACAATTTGTTAAATAAATAAATTTCTGTTATGTATTAAATTGTTTGTTTTATTTTAAAAACTGATTTTTTTTTTTGGTAAACTATTTAAAATATTTTTAATTTTAAAACTAAATATATATTTATATATAATTAAATAAATATATATATATGGGTGTTGCTATTTAATATCATAAGTATATACTTAGTTAGGCAGTTAAAGTAGAAAACAAATTGTTAAAAATAGGAATTTAATCCAATATTATAGCTTAAGGTAAGTTTTAAAATTATTAAAAAAAAAGTTAGAAAATGTTAATAATTTATGCAGTGGCATCATTTCAGTTTTTACTAGACTAAGGCAGACCCATAAATTTGCCGACTATTTTTAAGAACAGGAGTGGGAAGGGTCATTTTTTTGGTGGGTATTTTATTTTATTGTAAGCGGTAATCAATTAAGGGGTTTTATTTAGGGGTTGTTATTTTTGAAATCTGCCGACTTAGGATTTGGCTAATTTTAGACTATGGCAAATGTATGAGTTGCGCCCCCTCAAATGACACCACTGAATTTATGGTATGGGCCGAGCCTTAATATTTAATCAATCATTATACATACCTGATCAGAAGCCGGACCCTTAAAGAACTTGTCAATTCCATTTTTTGACAATTGTTTTACAGGAAAAAGTATTTGTGCCTCTTTTCTATGTGCGGAAATTAAGTGTTTTTTTAACCCAGAAGTGTTTCTGTTTTTCATTAGAATTTCAACTGTTTTTTTGTTCTTTCCGCACAACTTACACTTTCCAAAAATTTTATCTTTAGTATTAATAATTTCAAAAAAATTATCAAATTTACTGTTGGATTGTATAGATGATGTTGTATCCAGATTCATATTTGTATTCATATTTGTACTAAACCGGCGCAAATACGACTATCGATATGAATATACACAATATACAATGTGACAGTATTAAATGGATAGTACACGAAGACGAAATAAATACGTACAATCTATATATAAATACTAGTATTTATAATCAATGGTACAATATAATAATACTCCAAGTACCAACTATAATTAAATACTGTTATTAGTATTATATTTAATAGGGAGATGTATTTACAGCTCTAAATAAATATTTTGATTTATAAATAATACCGTGTCGGTGACTGATGTTATTATTATAATATGTTATTGTGCTCACAAATATACATTTGTGTCATATTCGGCATCTTAAAATAATTCCATTACGTTTCTATAATTACTATTCGTTACAAAACAACTTTATAGTGAATAATATATCTAATTATTTCTGAATTCTGATATTGGTTTTCATAAATAAATAATTCATTATTTCCCGTCAAAATATGAAATATTACATTTGTATTATATTATAAGAATTATTTCTAATAACCTACACTAAATGTGTTATTCTGGGAAATTTATAAAAAAAAAAAATAACTGCGAGACTGCAAGACTGCAAGACTCTTGCAGTGTGGGTCTTGTTTTGGTCTTGGTCTTGCAGACTCAGTCTTGGTCTTGGTCTTGCAAAACAATTGTAGTCTTGGTCTTGGCCTTGGTCTTGGTCTTGCTGCAAGACCAAGACCAAGACTGCAAGACCAAGACAATTTTGCTCATCACTACTTTAAATCTATGTTAAAATTTTGCAACTATCACATTTTTTACCACAGATATCGAATAACTTTGTTTTGGGATAGATGTATGTTGTGATTGGCTTCTACCACCACATCAGATTTTTTTTAAAACATTGACAACATTTTAGATTCTGAGCGAAGCGAGCAATGTATTAGTTTTTATAAAGATTTTTTTTTATAACTGAAAATATTTTATCGGATAGAAATAATGGTTCGATTACTACAAATAAGGTAAGATTTTAGTAAAAAATTGCATCTACTTGGTACTTATTAGCTCATTTTTCGTATTCTTAAAAAGTCTTTCTTTCAGAAAAGAAAAACTACAAAAAAAAATGGTTGAAAAATTGCGAAATTTACGGGAACTGTTATTTTGACGAATTTCATTTTATAATATATTTTATGATAACTAATTTTGAATGTAGTGACTTAAAAAATTATTTTGTGTATTCTAATAGATTAGGTTAGTATTAGTCAATATATGTGGTATATTTCATATTGGATTGGTTGATGTTTTGTCTAAATATAAAGTTTTGAAATTTATCAAAAAATTTAATTTTTTTCTCAAAAATGTTTAATATTGTTTGCAGTTTTATGTTTAGCGGTTCGTAAATTATGTATTTTATTTTTAGTTGGGAAAAATTAATTTTTGTAAAATGTTTTAATATAAACAAAAATATACTTTTTAATTTATTAAGTCTGAGAAGTTATAAGAATATAAATTATGAAAATCCAATGAAACAATACTTATATTTCTGAAAAATTTTGTTGATTTAACAATGTTTCCAACTTCACGCATAGAAAACATCAGATTATACAGTTTACTCAAGTGTTTAAGGTTTTAATTAAAATTATATTTAACTACAGATTTAAAACAGAATTATTAAATTAAATATGACGTGATTTAACAGTATTTATTTTCTGTTTTAAATAATACTTTTATTTATAGTTAATTTTTGTTTCTATTTCGTAATTTCAATTTATTTAGTATAAATAACTTTATATATTTAAACTTTATTTATATCGAATAAAACATTGAAATATGAAATAAAAAAATTGCTGAGAAAATTAAAATATTATATTTATTTCATCATATTGTTTATTGAAATTATTACGTTTCGAATATCATTAAAAATCAAAATGTTTATGCGTTAAAACTAAAAATAAAATTATAAAACATACCATAATATTCAACTCTAAATTTAGAAGCTTATAAGAAAAAAATTGTGACTTTCGATTTTCAAATTATTTTGTTAATAGGTTATGTAGTATATGGTTATACTTCTATGAAATTTTCAAACTATTAAATTTAAAATTGCATGTCAAAAAAAACATTTTTGAGAAAAAAATTATATTTTTGGATAAATTTCAAAGCTTTATATTTAGACAGAAAATCAACCAATTCATTAAAATTTACCACACGTGTAGAATACCTATTATAATTCTCATAATAATTTTCAAGTCTCTATATTTTTAAAATTGTATTAGTTATCATTAAAATCTTTAAAATAACAGTTTTCGTGAATTTCGCCGTTTTTCCGTAGTTTTTCTTCTCCCAAGAAAACACTTTTGAGAAATTCGAAAAATAAGCTGAATAATGTACCAAGTATATGTAATTTTCAACTGAAAGCATATCCTTTACTTATGGTAATCGAACCATTATTTCTACCCAAAAAATATTACCTTTGTAAAACCAATACATTGCTCGTTTCGCTCCGAATCTAAAATTGTTTAAATTACCTGTTTAAATATTTAATAACTATATATATTAATATAACAACTGACATAATTGAGTAAATAATAATTATTTCTGTAATTCGTTATAAATTTGATACATAAAAACATAATTTTATTCGTTTGTAGTATTTGAATACTCGTTGTATGTTTAACATTAAAATGAAAAGTTTTATGAGAACTTTTACAATCTTATTTTTTACGTTATATGCTATATTGAATATCATTTCTCAGGGTAATTATATATATATATATATATATACTTATAAATTATTATACTATATTATGAGTATGTTGATTTTTATTCATATATATTTTTAAATGCTATTTTTATTTATTTTAAACATTTATTCTATGTATAATACTATAAATCTTTGTTTTATTTTTTTTATTACTGGATTAATTTTTTTTATATATCACCCATGTATAAAATATAAAATGTGTGATACATAATTTAGGGCTCATATTTTAATTACGATATATGTTTTGGAAGAATTTTTTATACTTTTCGTGGCTTTTGATTGTATTACAGAAATTGTATAACATTTTTGGTTATATTTAAATTTCTTCAGATGATTGTTTCTCTAGGTATTGTTTATCGAGTTAATTTAGTTATTGTATATTATTTTTAAGGAGTGGCGCAACTATAAGAAGGGAGTTTAAAGTTTGGCGGTTAAAATTCCTGAAATCATAATTATCTTTTTTCACTGCATATCAAATATGTTGAAATATTACAAAATAATAAGTGCTCCATCAAGCGAATTTTTTTAAACTGAAAAATTAGATTTAAAATAAACTCTAAAATTTGTTGATACTGCTCAGACTATTGTAAAAAACCTGCATGAATGATGATGTTGAGTTTCATGATATATTTAAAAATATTTGAAGTGCTTTATTTTTGAAACTATTATTTGTTTTCCAAAAACAAAGAATCAATGTTAAAGAATATTATAAAATTTCAAAATTTATTTTATTTCTTGTCAATTTCATTGAAGAACGAACAATAATTACACGAGTGAACTTAGAGCCAAATTAAAATTTTTTAGCAAATTTAATTTATCAAAATCTACTATAAAAGAGATATTTTGTTTACTACAATCCAGATTTTTACCCAATAATTTATATTTTGTTACAAATACTAACTATACTTCCAATCATATATACCAGAGAGAAAGATATTTTTTTACATTTTGTCGACTTAAATTGTACCTTCGATATACTACATGTCAAGAAAAACTAAATGATTGGGCGACGCTCAATAAACAGTGATAGGTAGTTATATAATAATCTAGTTTATAATTTATCTAGCAATATCGATTTTAAAAGTAAAATAATTATAATATTTATTTAACGAATTTCACATTTAATCGCGTGAACTGGTGTAATATACTAAATTAATTTTTAGCTAAATCAGATGAATATAATGATTGTGTTAGTAAGTATATATAGTATTACATAAAAAATCATATTTAATGATAAATTTAGTTTTAAACAATCCAATAATTATAAAATAAATGGATTTTTAATCAAACATTATACATTTATCATTAAATTTATGTAATACTGGATACCTATATTTTATAATTATTATCTTTTAATAATTTGTTCTTATATTTCTTTCATACAATGGCGTACCTAGACAGTTCTTATGGGATGGGGAGATAATTGTTAACGTATTTAAGTAAATAATTAAACATCACATCATTGGCAGATATGGGGGAGCCCTCAAATTTTTTATTAGTCCCCTTAAAATTTGTTTTAGTTTAACATAATATATACACATGTTATAATGATGTAACAATATTGACCTGAAATATATCTGAAATATTGACTTACATTGATCTTAAAAATGTTAGCCCCCTTGAAATTCTAATAAATTTCCGCCTATGTATCAAATCTTAATTTTATATTAAAAAAAACAAAAATATTCTATTACGAGTTATGGAGGGCAAATGCTCCATCGCTCCCCTTTTTAAATTTATTTTTTATATGATTTCATTAATTCTATTGTATGTTTTAGATAAACAAATTAAAAAATAATTATAACTATTAAATCATAGGAAAATTTAAAGCTATTAATTTGTATGACTTTATAAATGCATTCTTCTTTACTTTGGTTTCCACTACGACTGATTTAAAACTGTTAAGTGTAATATGTTGGATCGATATTATACAATAATTCATAGATCCTTTAATAGACCAAAATTATAATTAATGTAAATTTATGTTAAAACAAGTGATAACAGAATTAAAAGTAAAATTTAATTAAATTAGCAAAACCTATTAAAATGAATAACACAGACTGTGTAAAATGTCTTATAACATTATTATAATTATAATTTTCCAAGGAGAATTACTAAATTTTTTTGGTGAGTAACTTCGTGCTACATATTATTTATATATATATATATATATATAGTATTAGATTCGCTATGCTAAAAATTTTATTTATGATATTTCCTGAATAATATGCATATAACAAATTTTGAAAATCGTAAGTCACGGTTTTTTTGACATACCTTTAAATTTGAAAATTTCACATTAATGTTTGATTTTTGTATTTTTTAATATCTGAAATCACTTATTTGGGCAGTAGATATGCTCTACTAGACTACTCTGTCGTTTGATTAACAGTAAAAATTAGTGGTGGAATGTTATTGTGTTGTATTATACCTAATTAAGATTAGAATGCAATAATATTGCATTTCAAAAATTGATTCTGAGTAAACTCAGTTAGATATAAAATATACAAATAATACTTATTTTTATATATTTTTTTTATTTATCAAATAATTAAACAATATTTAAAAGTGTGTAAAAAAAGGAGCTTTCTAAATGTTTTATATGCATATTCAAGAATATGTCATAAAAAACATTAAATTTTTAATTTTATGTATTTAAAATTAAAATATGTATATAATAAAACATACAAATTTATATAAATCTATTATCAAATATTTTGATTTCACTCAAAATTCTAGTTTCAAATGTTTATTAAAAAAATGTAGTACTGTCGATTTATGAAATTTATTAAAACTTGGTTAAGTAATATACTTATAATGCTTCTGTTAAATTTTCAAACCATAAAACTCAAATTTGCAAATTATGTTGAACATTATTATTTTGAAAATAATCACACTTTTGGAAAAATTTTGAAGTTCTATATTTATAATTATAAAAGATTTAATAATGCCAAAAGTTGTTTATAAGGAATTAGTAGAACTATGTTGATACTTAAAATAAATAGTTAAGTCCCTACGTTTAAAAACGTGTTATAGTTAATAGTTATCGTGAAATATTTAAAATCGAATTTAGAATAAAAATTACAGTTTTTGTGAATTTTGACACTTTTTCGTCCGAAATGAGAAATTCAAAAACACATCTAATTATAGATGTAGTTCTTTACCGAAAGAATACCATATTCGTGGTAATCGGTCAATTATTTCTGCCCGGAAATGTGATTATAGCCAGTTATAAAAAAAAGCATACATTATTCGCTTTTTAAATAATCTAAAATAATAGAGGTGATATAATATGGCCCATTAACCAGATAATAATTTTTAAAAAAACGCAGTTAAAAATATTAGTTTTTCACGTAGTTATTGTAATTAATACCACAGAATAGATGAAATCTATTACATCTGTTTTGTGTTAGTACCTAAATTAATTTTGGGGGATATGCCATATATATTGTTTATCTATATAGAGGTAAATATAGAAATATAATAAGTATACCTATGATGATTACATAATGTTTCTGATGAGCGAAATATAATACAAGTATAATATTTTATTTTATTGTAATGTTTCACCATGTTTTTTTTATGTCTGAAGACACTTTTTCTGGTAAAATAATGGTTCGGTTATTACGAATAGGGTATCCTTTCGGTAGGAAATTGCATCTAGCTCATGCTCATTTTTTGAATTTCAAATTTTGAAAAGTTTTTTTCTCGAGAGAATAAAAACTACCAAAAATTGACAGAAAAACATCAAAATTTATGGAAACCGTAATTTCGACGAAACTAATTTTAGATTTTTCATGATTTTTTGTTCTCTCATATGTTGTGTACACACGTGGTAAACTTTTGGAATGAATTATCAATATAATATATATCGTGTTTATTGAATTTCGCCCAGGATTGTATTTTCTAATGCAATATCATTGTATTTAAATCATAATTTTAACAAACCACTAATTTCTCTGAGAATCAATGGGACCTCCTCACTTTTTAAATATATTTTTATTATTATTATTAAACAATATAATGATATTTGCTTAGGGTCTGCATCTCCTATTGGATGTATGAATAATATAATGAATAATGGAGCACGTAAGTAAACTATAGCACACATTTTCATTATACGTATTAAACATTGTTATAGATATTCTATACGAAGTATATTTGGTCAACATATAGCATAATAATGATTTTTAAACTACCATTACATCGAGTTGATTTTATCATAAATCTCCTTCGGTTATCTGTTCGTTATAATAGTTATCTTCTAGGATAACGATTGTGTGGATTATCAAGCCAAATTATTATATCTAACTAATTATATTATTCTCACCTTTTAAACTTCCAATGTCTTATTTTCTTTACTTTTACGCCTATATTATATTTAGAAGTCTGGTCCCCTTCGTTATGGAATAATATCCTCAAAATGTTGTATCTAAATATAAACTAATATCATGTTATTCCAATATTCTCTAGCAACACATATTTGACTCTCTATTTTCGCATATTTTCACACCCTTCATTTCCAATATAGTTGATTATCGATCTCTAATATTCCCGCCTAAAATTACGAACAAATCATATAATATGTAATGTTGTCATTAATATTCTATATTAGTTGCAAGTTTCGTCATTTAAATATTATTTTATATTTTGAATAATAATTCGTAATCGTTGAAATAAATTAACCCACCGTTACGTGTTAGGACATGTAATCTCGCTGCTCACATGGATTATATTTCGACCGATAGTCGTATACATATTATCGAATTAATCTGATACTATTAATACCTTCATGTACATCAATATTTACATGTTTACAAAAATAAATGATAACGCTATTTGCCTATCCGGCTATGCCAAATAGTTAGCGATGCTCAAAGTTGAGACTACCAATAAAGTGAATACCGTGTTGCTGTGTTAATATTGTACCTACTACGATGCAGAGAAGATAATAATATCTTCTCATAGGCGTAGCCCAATGAATTAGCTAGGGGACTTGATTCTAACTTGATTCTTCGTATACATGTATACGTTAACATTATTATACACGTATACATTTGAATATTTGTTTTGAACAGTTAAATAAAATAATTGGTGGACTTATGATTTTTTTGGTGGGACTATAGTCCCCTTTGCTACAGTCGCCTGTGTGCATTGTACTAACCACGCAATATTTTTATCATCGCCGTCGTAGTCGATGCCGTTGTCGTTACAGTTTTTTAAAATATTTATTTGATTACAGTAGGCACATAAAAACTATATGTTTTACTTCTTAGCATGTATATCTTAATTCATGATATTTAATAAAGGAAAAAAATATACATATCTTTATGTATGATTCGATGTTCTGAGTTGATTGATTAGTTAATAAAAATGTATAAATTAACGTGTGAGCTGGTGCTCACAATGCACCAATCGTGTTACGAAATATATTACATGTACGAACAACGTAAATTGCACGTTTTATATGTATAAAAAAAAATACATAATTCTAATATTATTGCACAATAATCAGGGGTTAAAATGGGGGGGGGACGCAAGGGGACTTAGTCCCCCTACCTCTAAAAATGGTGGTTTAAAAGCGTCCCCTTTAACAAATTACACGTTACAAAACGTTCTGGAGATATAAAATTATATATGTAACGTTTAAAACTATATGGAGACATTAGTCCCCCCTGGAATTTTTTCCCACTTTAAGCCCTGACAATAATGGAGTTAAGTAACACAGTATGATTGAAATTATGTTAAATTTAATAATGTTATTTAATATAAAATAATTCATAATCTATGAACAATATTTTTTCTATTTCTAGATGACTTAACTATGTGTCTAAAATATTTATTTGTTCGTGTAGCATTATACTAAATGTAAATCATAGACCTTAGTCTAGGTCCGGTTTAAACGGTCCAACACACCTAGGCAAACTTAAGTTTTGCCGCCCTTTACATATAAGTGCAATCTAAATGCTATCTCAAATAATTTGAAATGCCGCCACCGAATAATGCCGCTCTAGGCGTGAACCTATGTCGCCTACTCCTTGAGCCTTCGACCTTACATTATCTTTGGTGCCTGGTGAAATAAATATAATATGGTTATATAAAATGATTTTTAACTGTACATTTTGGTACACACTTATTTTAGATTTTTTGATTACAGTAATAATTTAAAAATTACAATAAAATATAGAATTATCATCGAATAAAAATAAATATTATAGCTACTACACATTTTAAAATTCCGTACCTACTGCACATTTAGCATTTCGTATTACACAAATTGTCATATTACACACAACTATTTAGTCCATGAGACCATAATTTGTTTTGTTGGTTGAGGGTATATTTACCTAGTTACTTCCTTGTCAACAAAGTATAAATAAATGTAAATATTAATATTATTTTGATGTATTTACTTACCTATATGATTTGATAAAGCAATTGAATTTAATATCAAGTTATAATAATTTAGTATATTTTTAAATTGTGCATAGTGAAATTTGATGTTAAGATTAACATAAACAATAGAAGTGAGTATTCATAAAATTTTGGGCTGTTGAATCCAATGGTTATCAAATTGATTAATTTATTAATAGATAGATACTATTAATATTAGATTATGAAATTGTAGCTAACTTTTATGTTTACTTTATCGGTAAATCTTTTATAAGAAATTTGATACATTATAAGTTATTTGGATATTTTCCTCGTTCGAATCACTTATTATATTATTTAATATCAATTTGTATTAAATATATTATGTTAATTATAATTTCTAATGTATCATATTATAATAATATACGAATTTAAATATTTATTTGTTCGAAACTTTATCCTAAACTTTCATTTGACACGCTGTTTTACGTATTGACACCGTTAACACCAAATATAATACGGATTTTTTCAATAAGAAAGACAACGTATAAAATAAATAAGAAAATGGCTACGTATTAAAAAATTACTTTATTTATAAACACAAAATTAAAATTATTAGTTAAATTTAAAGTTCTGCCTGATGCTCTGCTAAAACCACACTATTTTAGTTAATTTGTCATTTTAAAATTCGAAGGCATGTAAAATAGAACTTTTCGATTTTCATCATCATTAGACGGACAGTGGATAGTCTCCACCAATCGTTGATGTATACTTAACATTAAATAAATGTATTACCATATAAAAGTTGACTGTAGGCCTACGGATAGTGGTATTGGTGGCACTAGTGTGTAATTTATATACTCCGGATATTTACACCCCGAGACTTATACTTTCCGGATTTTTACGGTCCGAAATATTACAGTTTGAATATTTATATTCCGGAATATTACTGTCCGTGAAATTATTTTTCGGGATTTTACATGAGTTCGTTAGTAATGTGACGACCTTTCTACTAAATCTCTAAATCTTCGAGTGTATGTAAAATGTAATAATTATTGTTTATAAGATTTTTTTTCATTTCGTTAGTCATACGTTTAAATATTGAATGTATATTCGCATTATAAGAGCTTTAATTTAAAAATGGTTTATTGATACTAAAAACAGTAGCGTAATAATTATCATTTACGCCTCAGAGCAATTATATTAAACGATCCTATTTATGGGTAATATAAAAAAAATATAATATATTATAAATATATCTTCTAATCGGGGCTCTAATATTTTCGGCGATTTTCGATCCTTAGAGAACTTGCCTCGTTTGCTCCCTACCTTAGCTCAATCCTGAGTATACATATAATATTAGGTACCTATTTAACTATTCTGTTTATTAATACATTACTTATAATATATTGACATTGTTATTAACGAAATTTATTAATAATTATTATACGTTTGTTAAATTTATTTTACTAGCTTATAAAATGGGATATGCTAGACATATGTTGGAACACATTGATAAATGTAATTATAACTATATTGAAAATATGTATCTATAAGAACTTTTTGTTTTTCATTAAACTCTAAATTGTAGGGTTGTGATTTTACATTAATATGCGTCTAACACTGAAGTTTTAAGATTAAAAAGTATTATGCATGTAAAATTCATCATCCATATAAGCCATATTTAAGATATAACTTTATGTTAAATTGTTTCTCTAATTATAATTTAGTAAAAAACTTAAACACTAAAATAAGATGAATAATAAATTTAAATTATATATAATAACATCTTAATCTACAAGTAAAGCATTTGTCAAATTTTTTTGAGAGATGTCTATGTTTTATTGTTTATAAAATGCCTTTGAGAATTTTCTATAATATTTTTATTCATTATTATAATAATAGTAATTTGTATTCATTGTAATATCGTCAAAATAAATAGCTTAATGAGTATTCATAAAATAATGATGCCTCACTAAGATATGTTAAAGTTATAGTTCGATGTTATCTGTTAAAATAAAAATCGCGATTTTTAATATTCTAAATATTCTAAACACGATCACTCTAACTAATTATATTATTTAGTACGGCATCCACTTTGTACAATAGTTTATTTCATGAACAACAAATTAGTTTGTAATGACAAATATTTTTGTCTAGTTCGTAAAATTAACGATTTCACTATACGGGTAGTACATATGTAGATGCGATATATTTATATATTTATAATTAAAACACAATTTTATAATAATAATAATAATAATAATGTTTTCCAAACAATATATTGTTTATGACATAAATAACGTTTACAAACTGTAAAATTTTAATTATATTGACATTTTTGGTACGTGTTATATTTTTTGATTTATAGCTACTGTATACAAGATTTCAGAATTTTGTGAACTAATATGTAATTATAACTCATATGCATTAATATATTTTTGAATTTAAATTGTATTTTTATTAAGAAGATCAGTTTTGAGTCGTTATCGATACAAATTGAATGGAAAGAATGGTTAAGACTATTTGTAAAATCTATACAGTTTAAAAAGCGAAAAGATCGATTCTGAACGTTCTTCCTTCGTCCCTTCGGTCCTCGGTGAAATTATTAATTTATTATACTTAAGATTTGAATGCAATGATATTGCATTCAAAAATAAGATTCTGAGCGAAACTAAGACAATTATTATATTACACTGATAATTCGTTCCAAAATTTTACCACGTTTGTAGACTACCTACGAGAATATTCTTAAATAATTTTATATCCCTACATTAAATATTGCATTAGTTATTGTTAAATATTTGAAATCGAATTCGTCAAAATTACAGTTTCTGTGAAAGTTATCCAACCATTTTTTGGTAGTTTTTCTTAAAAAATTGTGAGTAACAATTTTAAAAATATTTTGTTAATGGGTAAAGTAATATGATTAAGCTTCTATTCAATTTTCAAACCAGTGAACCTATAATTACTGATAATATTAAACACTTTTAGATATCTCGTACATTTCAAAGCTTTATATTTAGTCAGAAAATCAATAAATCCGTTCTAAATTGCCTTCTCATATATAGAACACTTATGTAAACAATCAATAAAATTTCAAGTTCCAACGTTTAAACTGAATTAGTTATCACAAAATATTTAAAATAAAATAATCGAAAACCGTAATTTGGCCACATTTCCATTATTTTGTGATAGATTTACCTATCCCGAGGAAAAACTTTTGAGAAAATCGAAAAATAAGCTAAATAACTTATCAAGTAGATGCAATTTGTAACCGAAAACATACCATACTTGTATACGGTAATCGGACATTCGGACCATTATTTCTACCCAAAAAAATGTTTTCATGTATAAAAAAAAATTATTGTAAAACCAATATTATCTAAAATTAACGATCGATTTTGAATATCACATTATACTTTATTTATATTCGAATACCTTTGTACACTTTTTTACTAAATAAATGATTTATTATTTTACTGATCGTATTTACTTAATGTGTTATTATAGTTTACGATCAATTTGGTTATAACACAAGTAAGATTATTACATCATATATCAAATAATGAATATAATTATATTGCAAATTGTTATAGATACTGAATATGTTAAAAAAATAATGAATTATGTTGTTATCATATTTAAATTTAAACAATACGTTTAGTCTAAGTGAGTTTATCAAAAAATTATTTCATTTTATTTATTAAAATATATGGAGTAAGCTTAAAAATACAGGAAAAATAAGAATAATGTATATACTCGTAAATCAAAAAGTTTAAAAAACTAAAATAATTATTCATTATTTAGTGTAACCAAGAGATGGATTAAGGGAGAGTTGTTTAGATAATAAGTACGGCATTGAGGAGTATATAAAAGTATGCTGGTACGAGTAGTGTGAGCAAGAACTCTGAAGTTAACAAGAGATAATAGTGCAGAAAAATCAGTTTTACCAGAAAGACTTTTAGATAGTAAAGATCGATTAAACTCAAGACGAGAATATGCCAAAATTGAAAGATTAAGTGCACAAAAAACACGAGTCATGAGGAGGATGGGAGATATTAAGTATGTGACAAGCCAAGCATAAGAACCTCCTCTGAACACGTTCAATTATGGCATTAGCATTAGAATTATATGGGTCCCAAAGGATACAACCGTCTTCCAGTATTACTAAACGTACCAATAACAATAAGTATTGAAATAAAGTGCCTTAATTGGGGATAAAAAATGAAATTGAGAAGATGATCGTAGGATTAAACCAAAGACTTTTAATAAAAAGACTTTTGCGTTACAGAAAATGATTTCAATGTGTTCTACGAGAGAAAGGGAAGACGTGAGCGTGAAACCAAGGTCATAATTAGAGTCATCAGAAAAATATAAAGGGACATTATGAATGAGGTAGGTATGACTAATGAGTAATGAGAGAACTTAAACGTGTAAAAAAGAAGACAGAACATTTAGGAATGTTTAAAAAGAGACTAAACTAAACTGTAAAGGTCCTGTTGTAAATAATATCAGTTGGAAATAGAATTTATGCGTAGATATAATTTCATATTATCAGCAAATAAAAGAAACTTGGCATGGCGAAGAACTGAAGATGGGCAATTAACAAGCCAATTAAAAATGAGGAGAAAAAGTCCAGCTCCTTGTGGAAAAATGGATGATGAAAGGAGACGAAGATAAGCTAGGGATAGAATCAGTCAAATAGGATTTTAGCCAAGAGTGTAGTGGATTGCCAAAATTAAGGAGATCGAAGAATTTAATGAGAATATAATTGTCAACTCGATCAAATGCTTTGGAAACGTCTGTAAAAATAATATAAAATTAGCTATTAACCTGAAAAGAGTCGAAAATAAAGGAGCTAAGGAGAAGGTTACAGGGGGTAAATGAACGCCCCATTTTGTTCATCAAAGATATTGAGAATATTAGAAAACAACTATGATTAAGAATATTACATTTTATATATATTTTTTAAAAATAATTATAAAATGTTTCAATTAAAAATAAAATACATGATTAAATTCAAGTCATGAAAATTGAATACAATTACAAGATTACCTGTTTCTATTATAGACTAATAATATATTTCATATTATATACATTTTATTAATTAATTAAACAATATAAAATAATGTCACCAAATAACTATTATTTTTATTAATATATATATTATATAATATATAATAATTTAATTATATTTTCTCCACACACAAGAACAGCTAAACGGTTTATAGACTCTTTTAATTATGGATGGAGTATTTTTTCACCCCAATGCACCGTTAATGAAACAGAAGGAGAAAATGAATTTTTTATTTTTTTGCTTTTATTTCATGTTGAACTAAATGTTATTTTCGAATAGATTCCTTATTTAATGCCAACTGCTTAGCATCAACTCCTAATGACAATGCTGCTGATACCAAGACTTATGTGGAATTTCCATCACTTATTTTGACTCTATCTAATGCAGAATATAGTTCAAGACCAATAATATTTTTAGGCCTGGAAGAAAATTTTTTTTTACTGGCTTTCTAAAATTTCTTCATCAGACTGAAAACTACTTTCATTTTCACTAATATTGCTCTCTACTACTTTACTTAAGTTTAATATTATTTTAATGTCTTTCTTTCTTCTATTTTCTTCTTTTTTCTTTTAAACACATGAATTTTTGAATAGGTTAAGTAGAATATAAAAAAAAAAGTTTAAATAAAAATAATCTTAAAAATACAAATACAATTTTTTTTTCAAATTTAGGAAAATTGAATACAGTAAACACAATATGTATCGAAATCCAACAAACACATACTAAAAAAACGTAATTTTTTATAGCATAAATTGTGTAAATTATCGTAAATACAACATTCTCGTATTTTCTTATTTTATTAAAATTTTAATAGCTTTGAGCAACCAATATACATTATCTAATTTATGTGAAATTTGCTGTGTTATATCTTTATACGATAAGAAATAATAATATGAGGTGTCATTTTCATAAATCACATTTTTGTTTTCAATTCCTATAATTGATTGGCACCCTAATATATATATATATTTATTTATTTCTGGAGTAAAAATATAAAATAATTTATTTTATTTTAGTATAAATTTGAATTTTAACTTATGTTCACATTTTGGTTAAGAGCTGAATTATTTGTTTTAAGTATATATTTAAGTTAGAGTTTCAAAATACTTTTATAAATAAAACGTCACATTTTATTAGCAAAATTTTATTATTACCTACTATTATACTTTATACTGAAGTTTAAATTTAATTAGGTACCTGTATGAATAATTTGGTTACTTTATCACAATTTTTTTATTTTTAATACGAAAGTTTTTAGTATTTTTGTGGTATAGAATTGAGTTCATTAAATTTTATACATCATTGATATTATAAGTAAATAATATGCACCTATATAAATTATATAGGTATGTAATATAAGATAATTAAATCTATTAATAATATTTAATTTTTTTTAGAGAGTTGGACTACAGAACAGAGTGAGATTCTATAAAATAAATTACATTAAAAATATAATTTAATATTTACTATTTATATATTAAAAAGTAAGCAATCGATATTTAAATATGTTTCTCATGGAATTAGTCCTAACGGCCCGTGCTATACTTTTATTATTATGTATTTTTTATAAAATAACTGATGTAACACTTTAATTATACATTTCTAATATATTATTATATAATTAATAACGTATAATAAAAATAACTCATATATTTAAAAAATAATAATATATTATATGTGTTTTAGTTTCTATTTATACAAACGAATATGATGGTATGATTACTTATTTATTATTGAAAAAAATGTTTATACTACCCATAAGTAAAAAAATCGTGAAAATTGATTCCGAAATTAGTGATTTATTATAACTAAGATTTGAATACAATAATATTGCAATCGAAAATACGATTCTGAATGAAAATCAGTCAAATATACAATATATTATACAGATAATATATCTGTATAATATATCAATATAAATTGTACTATTTTTGTTGTAAGTTTAACGGTTAACGAGTTATAAGGAAAATAGTAGTAGGGTAAATTTCACTACTTTTTGGGGTTGGAGGGCTATGCACAGGGTTTAAGCGTCAGGACTTTTAGTTTTTTTAATAGAGTAGTATACTCTATGTGTACACTAAAATTTAGCTTTGGGTTAAGTTTTTTCTATCTTTTTCCTAATTTGACTGGACTATAAAATAAAATTAACGAAAACTATAATTTTACCGATTCTTCGTAATTTTTTGGTTGTTTTTCTTCTTCAAAGGAAAAACTTTTGAGAAATTAGAAAAATAAGTTACCAACTAGGTTTCTACCGAAATCATACCCTATACTTGGTAATTGAACCATTATTTCTACCCGAAAAAATATTTTCAGACACAAAATTTATAAAAATTATCTTTATCTCACTTCCCTCAGAATCTAAATATCAATATATATATATATACATTATGTAATAAAATACATATAATTTTTGTTAAATTATAATGCATTTATTTATATTTTGTTTCAAGAATGTTTAAGTAAGATTACATCATATTTATTTAATGTCATTCATTTGTCATATAATTTCATAAATTGTATACATTTAGAAATATTGCAAACACAATCTGTAGTCGGAACTTATATGTTCGAATTATGTGTTTATATAATAAATCGAAAAAAATATACGAGACCGTAAATACGTTACTCTGAAAATCGTAAGAAAATAGCTTTACAGTTCTGTTATTTAACTGAAAACATAATATCATCGTTCAATCGTTGGATGTAAATTACATTAAACCAAATTAGTTCTAACTTCTAACCAGGATGATTCCTGGAAATTTTGTAAATTTGTTACCATTATTTCTTTTCCATATTTGGAAAAATTGTTATCCAGATTAATATCATTTTTTAAAGTTTTCTTACTGTAATGTTATGTGTTGGTATAAATGCTATGATAAGTGTGATAGTTTTATTAGTCATATATAAATATTGCATAATTCAAGCTAAGAATAATGTTACTAAAATCTTGGATGAGTATATTAAATTATTTAATCCTAGAGAGCATTCAAATATATTTAAATATAATTTTTAGCTTAATTTAATATACCTGTTATATTATTTTTAGGGCAATTACATCTATTGGGTTTAGACGGTAAGTCGATTTTATTATTTTAATATAATGAATGATAAAAATGACTAACAGGTTAGTCGATAGTGACATACAATTATTAAGATATTATGATGCAATTATAAATTATAGAATTATAAAAAGATGACCTTTTTAAAAAAAGACGACAATTATTGCTTTATTATAGTACCGTGGGCAAAAAATTATAAGACTTTGTTCATAATTTTGAAATTTTTAAATTATTCTTCCAAATCTATATCGTCCCCCTCAAAACAATCGGGGGGCGCTTGTGCAAACGTTTTTTCCAATCCTTGAAACAGTTGTTAAAATCAATTTCCGGAATAGCCTTCAATGCGCGTTGGGATTCGCATTTAATGTCTTTAATTGACTCGAAACGGTTTCCCCGGAGCGGTTGTTTGAGTTTGCTGAGCAACCAGAAGTCACACAGAGCTAAATCAGGCGAATACGATGGTTGCGGAACGATATTGGTTGAATTTTTGGCGATAAACTCGTGAAGAATCAATGCAGTATGCAACGGTACATTATCGTGATGCGAAAACCAAGAGTTGTCATCCCATTATTCCGACCTCTTTTTATGAATATCTTCGCGCAAATGATGCACAAGACTCAAATAGTATTCCTTTTTGACAGTTTGGCAGGTCGAAAGGAATTCATCAAATTGTTTTACAGATGTCAACGCAACGTTGTTTTTCGATAAAATTGAGCGATTTTGGAACCATTGCTTTTGGAACCGTGCTTTAACTTGAAAAGGAGCAAATGATCTTTCAAAATGGTTTTCATTGATCCTTCCAATATTCCAACGATGCCAATAAAGTCTCTGACTATAATTAATTTATTTTCGAGCATCAATTACTTGATTTTATTGACGTGTTGATCATCAGTTGATGTTGATGGCCGTCCTAGACGTAGTTCGTCGTTAACGGGTTCTCAACCCTCTTTGAATGATTTGTACCAATCAAAAATACTTGCTCGTTACATACAATTATCATCGAAAGCCTTTTTCAATATTCTAAACGTTTCGACACCAGAAATTTGATTTTGTACACAAAATTTAAGGGAACTTCTTTGTTAAATAATTTTACTCATTGTAAAAATCGCCGATTACACTTTTTGTACTTCAGAAAGACAAGTGTATACTAAACACTAATGATTATTTTGATGTAACATTTGTCAGAGATGTCACTGTCAGTTATACTAACCTAGAAAAATAAATATTTCGACGAATGGGTTTCTACGCGAAATTTAAATTAAAAAGTCTTACTACTTTTTGCCCACAGTATTATATAAAAATAATTTAAATCAATTTCGTCAAAATTTTATTGTAAATCGCGTATAAAGCCACTTCACTGGTGGAATGAAAATGTTCCCGATAAAAGAACTGGATGCATACAAAAAAACCTCATCTACATAAGGGCTGCAAGATGCTCGACCCCTTTAAGTGCACTTGATAAAAGGAAGAATTTAACGATGCTCGTAGAAATTCTTAATCATCAATTAGAGCAGTCTAAGAGTGTAGCTAGGCCGATCTCTCTTCAACTGTTGAAAACGACCCCTGGGACTATACGCATATGACTTGAAAGTAGTGGCAGTAGTTTTTCTTCTCCCAAGGAAAAGCTTTTGAGAAATTCGAAAAATGAGCTATATAAAGTACCAACTAGACACGATTTGCTACCAAAAGTATACCCTACTTATGGTAATCGGACCATAATTTTTACCCGAAAAGTGTCTTCATACATAAAAAAAAAATCATAATATTTATTTCTACTAAAATTATTCAAATTTTGGAAGCTCATAAAGTAAAGTTGCAACTTACGATTTTCAAAATATTTTGTAAAAAAATTAAGTAGTATATGATGAGACTTCGATAAAAATTTCAAAGCGATAAACCAAAAATTGCCGGAAATATTAAACATTTTTGGAATAAAGTTCAAAGTTCTATACTTGGCCAAATAATTAACCGATCCGTTCCAAAATTGTACCACATATGTATATTACTTATGTTAATACTCAAAAAAAGTTCCTGCGATCAAAACTTAATTTGTTATCATGAAATTAAAAAAATGTTAAATAACAGAAACCGTAATATTGCCTATTTTCCAATATTATTTCGAAGTTTTTCCCCTCCCGCGAAAAAAAGAGCTAAATAAAGGACTAACAAGACACGATTTGCTACCGAAAGCATACCTTCTTTTGGTAATTGGACCATTATTTCTACCCGAAAAAGTGTCTTTATACATAAAAAAAAAATATCTTTGTAAAACTAATACATTTTTCGCTTTGCTCAGAATCTAAAATAATATAATAGACCCATTACATCTACTAAATTTCATTTTGTTTGCAATATAACACTTTGGAACTTTTATTATATTGTTATTAATTATATTTACAAATATTCAGATGAAATGTCCGGTGAAAAAATTTTTGATTATATTTTTTCAAATTTCAGTAAGTGAAACTAATTATATATTTTAATATTTATAATGGTTAATTATATATTTAATTTCATCGATAAAAGAAATAAACAAATTGTGTTGCTCTGAAAACAAATATTTATTTTATTATTTACATACTTTATTTTCACTATGTACAAAAGAAACCAAATAATTGACAATTAAATATTAAAATCAAACCAATTGACATACTTTGTGTCAATCTCATTTTATAACTTAACACAAAACTTAATAAAAAAAAGTATCTCACTTGGTCAACTCATTATATAAAGTAATTTACTCCACTCATTTTATTTGTTATCAGCATAATACAATAATCAAAAGAGTGAAAACATAAGTTTACCTATCGTAACACTAATGACAATTCCACGTATCTACAATTTAGAAACTTTTCAGGAGAAGCAAACAACTGTTTTGTCAAATTATATAATATTGTGTAGTTTCGTGTTATCACGGTTCAAAAGTAGATACACGGTATTTATTAAACGGAAATAACAAAGATTTATAGATAGTCTTTGATTAAAAAATATGTGCGCAAGGAGTTTACAAATTTTTTGATGTATAATACTCATTTTCGATAAAATGTCATTTACGTGGTATTATCATTAGTGTAACGCTATTCTCTTCAATGCGCGGTAAAATTCTGTTTTTAAAGATACATCTTCTTTACATATTCATAAAATAATGTATTTCATTAGTAATAATATTTAACTGAAAAACACTACTTTTTGCATACAAATAATTGAAATAATATTAAAATAAAGTAATACCTATACATTAGATACAATGAATTTAAATCCCATTAATTTATTTCACTAAAATGTGAAAATAATTTTTAATAATTTAAGCTACTGTTTAAATGTTATACTTTATTAATATTATTATTTATATTTAAGATGTAACAATAACATATCATAATCGTAAGTTATCATTACAACTATTTTAAATATTATTTTAATAAGAGATTGTTATATAAGAACTAGTTACCTCTATTTTTCCAAGGGATTGAATTTATTTTCAACCAAAGATATATTTTATCAGTTAACAATATTATGTTCGATTTATAAAATTAGTAATGTTAAATATGTATTTATAAATATGAAATTATATTTACTATATATTTGATTTAAGTGTATATATTGTATATATATTGTGTATATATGATATTAAGTATAAAATATTGCCTGCATTATAATCTAATTGATTTCTTAAAATGTTGTACCTAATAAAAAAACAAGTATATTATAATATTATTATATATTACATATTTTAAATGACAATATGATAATTATTATAAATTATGATTATTAGCACTAATAAACCAACAGAATTATACGCATGGTAAGTTATAGATTTCCAATAATATTACATAAAATATAATTTAGCTTAAAATAGGATTTAAGGAATAAAAATATATTGTTGAACTGTGAACTAAAAAACAGTATACTAAAACATAAAGTTTTTTTTTTCAATAGTATTCTGTACTAAATAAAATTATATGCATATTAATAATAAATGGTTTTATTAATGTATTTGATAACACAATGATTGAAATTAAGACCATTATTTTGAAAATCTATTTTGCATATGATTATTGTTCGAAATATTTTAGAGAAAAAAGCAGTTTTCTTTTATTCAATTGATGATTATAATGGACACTCAATTATACACCAGTTACGGGATTTTTTCAATAATTATTTAAATGACAAATTTTTGAATTTGGGAATATAATTTATCTATATTAACAAATTAAAAATTGGATGTTATTTTATTATAATTTAATTTCACCAAGCAATAATTAATATTAAAAAAGCGGGAAGGTCTATATATATAATAATATTGTAGGGGGACAGGATGACAGGATAACAGGAACTCATAAACGT
>CM023359.1:26023593-26044075 GCA_013282895.1 Eriosoma lanigerum
ATACATATAAATATATTATATTTATAAGTTTTAAATAATAATTATTACGCTTTAAATAATTTACACGTCAATAGGGCATCCACTAATACACGTCTATGATGTTTTGTGTTACATATAATTTCACTTCTTATAAATTCTCTATTTTAAACTATATAATATTAAATTATATTTGAACACAAATAGTTAAAAATAAAATAATTGGTAATGAACCGATGATAATAATATGGGTACCCTGATGAATCTGATAAACAACGGACGTTTCCTATTTTATAATGACATCTACAAAAATATTCCTATTAATAATACGAATAGATAAAAATTATGTATGTATATTTATGTACATGTATATTTCATATTGTGGTAAATATTGATTCTCTAAATTAATAACAATATAATTTTGTTTTTGTATTATTATGTTTTGTGTTATTTACTATTTATAACGTTAAAGCATTATTTCGTTTAATATTATGTTTTATTAATTGGTATTATTATATTTTCGTTAATAATTAACCGTTTAAATTAATATAGCATATTTCAATCGTTTTATTACAAGTTAAACGTAATAACCATAACGTTTGCAAGCACTGATAAAAAGAAGAAATACGTCTTTTTAAAACCAATACATTACTCGCTTCACTCAGAGTCTAAAATACGATATATCATAAAACAATTATATTTAAAATTCATTCTTCATAAATTGTTTTTTTTTTAGTTATTTTATGTGGAGGTAAGTATAATATTCATTATTTGTATTTTGATGTGTATTAAATATATATATATATATATATATATATGTTTTATATGTTTTTTTTGTGGGGAAGTAACAACTTTATATTAAGGTAATATATCCCCAAACTTTCATCTCTTGTCTTAAAGTACCAACGAAAATAACAATATATCTACATGTTTACACTGTCTAAAATATTCCTTATAAATTATATAAATAATATTCTCGTACATAACGGTGTTGGAGATAAGAGACCGAAACAGAGCTTTGTCTTACGACAACCAGCACTGAGCTAACATAAAACGCGAGTTCGTGTTTTATAAATTATAATCATATAGTTTTCTATATTCTATTATACCAAGTATTAATATTATTGTACATTGTGTTATTTGATTAAAAAAAACTTTCTTCTCCGTAAACGGTAACGTGTCACTTCCTTCAGTTTTTCTCCTACTAATTATATATCGTGGCATCTCATCGAGTATATCTTTCGTTATCTTATCTTTTACTAAAGAGGCAAAAAAAAAAAACAAGTAAGAGCTCAAAGTTGAAGCTTGGTGCACACTAATTCTTAAACATAAATGCATCAGTTCAGTTTATATTCTCAACAAATGTGATAATAGGACAAATTACTATAATATTAGTTATAAATGAACTGATGTAAATCTGCAGTAAACTAGATTTTCTGTCTTATATGTATCCAAGTCAGAGACAATAAACATGTGGGTAGCGGCAACCTTTAAATAATAATAAATAAATATATAAACAATAAATAGTTAAGAGTTTTTGTTTTAATATTGGCACATTACATAAAAACTATTTAGGGTAGTAACTGATTAATAAAAACTCATGTTTTATAATATATTTTATCATAGCATTGATTAAATATAATAATAATTATTATTGTTTTTAAAATTAATAATTGAAAATAGCCAATAGATTAAATCTATAAATAGAAATAAAAATTGCTGAAATTCTATACTTCGTGCCACGAGAGAACGCATACGCTTTGCGCATCTAAATGATTTCGCTCCGCCATCTTGAAACTATATTCCTCCCACCATGCGGTAATCTGTGTAAGTATACAGCGTGCAGTAGTAAACAGCGATAATGTATTACAAACAACTAGACGGTCCACTTGTTGTATATTAGTGGCATAGGTCTGGGAATTTCCCTTTAAAAAAAGATTTGACATTTGTCTCGGGATGTATACACAGGTAATCAAAAACGGCGAAAACCGACAAGTGACGACGAAGATCAACAAATCGTGTATTTCAGTGATGATGCGCGAGAAAAAACGAGTTATGGGTGGCCACCGTATGCGTTCTTTTTTGGCACGGAGAGTAGTTATCAGTTTCTAATATAATCTTATTTAGATAAAATAAAACTGTATAATATTAAACATACCATGTGTAAATTTTATGAAAACAAAAATGAATTTTTTATTATTGATTTTTCAAACGTTCATCAAATTACTGACTCTATAATTCATTAGGTTCATTTATTTAGTTATTTACCGATTTGCTGACTGCCCAAATTCTCATATGGGAAGGGGAAGGGTTCAGATGCCAATAGGTACTCAAACCGGGTCATTGTATTTTATGTTACAATTAAAAAGTTATGAATAAATATATTTTACAATAAGCCTTTTGGGAAGGAAATGGGAACGCATGTGTCACAGAAAACTAAAATTAGTGGCACCCAGACTTGATAAGCATGATTTACTTAAATGACTTAGAATATTTTAGTTATTCTGAAAATAACGTGCTCGTTTATCTTTATCATCCTCGCATGTTGTCGGAGTGCCGGTAGTAAAATGAAAAGTAAAGTAAAGTAAAAAAAAGGGAAAACGTTTTTGAGCTAATTTGGACTGGAGGCGGTTTTATTCACATCTGTGGTTGTTGATTGGAACACTTCGATATTCGTACATTTTCGGTAAATTTTTAGTAACTCTATAAATGCTGAAAACAGCCATATTAATGAAATAAATGTTTTCTTAACAAGATATACATTTTTCCATTTTTTACATTGTGAATGCTATAATTGTGATAATTTGACATATTTTAGACCGAAAAGATTATTATAAATGTCTCCTGATTAACAATATAATAGTGGTCTCTACAAATTTCAAACATGGTATATATTATAATTATTAATTTATTAGTTAAATATTATAATTTAATTATAAGGCTGATATAGCAAAATAACCATTTATTTAGAATTTTAAGCTTAAACTTTTCCGAATGGTTGTTATTATAGAATATCATAACTTTTTTGTCAACATTTATATTTATGAAACGAGTATGTTAATATCTCGGGAAACTACATCGTTAATTTTCTAATATAATGACGTTTATGAATAATATAATATATGTCATTATTAGGAATACGAACAGTTGGTCAAGAATGTGAATTGGTTACAAATGCATAATAATGTAAGTACCTACTAGGATTTTTCTATAATAAAATATATCGTAAATTAACTTAATATACAAATTAAACTTTAATTTTCCGAGCAATGACTACAAAGATTTTCTTGATCTTTCTTTGCATTATAGTTATCGGAATACAACAGTGTCGTCAGTGAACGAACAGTGCAGCATTGGAGTTTTTGGTTCACGTATAAGTTTAAGAGGATAGCGGCCCTGTAATTCTCCTGCATTCCTGGATTCGGTGGTTAGATGATAGATAATTTTCGATTCTTTCTTTGAAGGTTTTATTTGAAGGTATTTTTTGATGGAGAAATGATTTAATAATTTGATGATTTCAATTGGAATAGTAGAGTTTTTGTAGAGTTTGTATAAAAGCCCGTCGTGCTACAACCGATCGGAATAGTTTTCCAATATCGAATAATTTTCAGTGCTTTTTATTATTTAAATTGTTACTAATTTTATACTATATTTTAATAAAAGTATATTTAATAGTTTATGATTTATAGAATGTTCCGGTCTAAAGGCGTTTTGTTTAGGTCTTGGCTTATTAGATATATTGGCGGTTAATTTTTGTAAAATAGTTTATTTATATATTTTTGAAAATGAAGAATGTAAAATGATTGAAAGATATTTTTCAAGGATGTTCGGGCTTTAGTAAGGAAATTATAGTTGCTGCTTTCAATGCTTCCAGGAATTAGAATAATATCAAGCAATTGTTTATAATTTTGGTTATAGTAAAGACTTTATTAGGTAGTAGGAATTTAAGTGCTGAGTTTGTTATCGTGTCCTTTTTAAGGTCTTTTTTCTGACCAGTTCCAAAAAATCTACATGACCGTTTCTCTCTCACGCGAGTTACTACACAGCTTGTATGTACGCAGACTGATGGCTATGTTTGAGAATGAAACAAGATACTTAATACACTAGGAAATTTAAAGCAGGCCTTATCCCACTGTAGTTTCGGATTTAAGAGTTACACAGGGGCCTACGCTCCCTATTGATTTAATGCTTAAATTAAAATTACTATATTTTTAGAAAAAGATAGGTTTTTATTACTATTATGTATTTAATATTAATTTAAACAATTTTGCCCCCCCAAAAAAAAAAAAATAAATAAATAAATAAATAAATAGATCTGCTACTGGTCCACGGTCAGTTTGTTAATAAAGTATATATTTTTATATTATAAAATATTAATATTTTGTTTTGAAAAACAGGTTCAAACTCCGTGGTTAGAAAAACTTAATGTTTCATAAAGTAATATTTGTAATTAAAAAATAAAGAAATGTTTTAATGGTAAAAATATCTTTATTCTGGTTTCCTACACAATATTTGTAAAAAAAAATGTACAAAATATAAAATATTATGATAGTTAATATGACTTATAATATATTTAATAAATTATTATTTACAATTTTTGTTGTTATTGTATAATAATAATAATAATAAAATTACTATCGGTATATACAAAACATTAATTTTAGATTCTGAACGAAGCGAGGAATGTATTGGTTTTACAATATTTATGTTTTTTTATGTCTAAAAACATTTTTTTGTGAAGAAATAATGGTTCGATTATCGCAAGTAGGGTATGCTTTCGATTGAAAATTTAATTTCAAAAGTATCCCTTTGGGATATGAAAAAGTTTCAAATAATGATGGAAAATCGGCAAAATTGCGGTTGTCGTAAATTTGATTTTAAATATTTTGGGGTAGCTAATGCAGTTTTGATCGTTATGGCTTTTACTGTTTTTAAGTATTTAATATGTATTCTATATATGAGGATAAATTTGGGAACTGTTGCATTGATATTTATTATTTTATTTTTTTTACGTCTAAAACTCTAAAGACACTTTCTCGGGAAGAGTTTTGAAAATTTTGAAAATTAACTAAATGAAAAAATTCAAGTAAATGTAGGTTTATAGTTTATATACATGGTAAAATTTTAAAACAGATTATCAATATAATATATTGTAACTGATTGAGTTTCACTCAGAATCATATTTTCGAATGCAATATTATTACTTTTAAATGTTAATTATAATAAACTACTCATTTAAAAAAACAAAATAAATAAATAAACTACCCAAGGACACAAGGGACTATATAAAGGAAGAGAGGTTTAGAATTTTTTGGAAACTTTCATGAAGCCGAAACCACCTCACCGACCGTGTTATAATATAAAAATATGAATTACAAAAAAATGAAATTAAACATGTCCTGTATCTGTATACATTATAATACAACATAAAACAGGTGGCAAAATAATATTATTAATAACAATTTATTTTTTATTTATTATTGTGGTGGAGGGGTTTATCCGTTTGACCTTCCCGTAAGTACGCCTCTGAATTGGTCAAAGGAGGAACGTTCGGAATCTACTTTCCTGTTTTTAATTTTAATAATTCTCTTCAGGTTGTGACGGCACCCTGGCACCTCCAATTTAGACTTTTTTTTAAAAAAAAAACTATATACAATTATTAAATGTCATTTGTAATAATTTGTAACCATCGTTACTTTATTTGTAATCCAACCTTAACTGGTAAAAACACGTTACCAAAGTGACCTGCTTTTATGACCGTATACTTAAAAAAAATTATATGTTGAATAAGAAACTTCATTTATCGTATTATATTATTATTATTATTATTATTATTATTTGTAATAAATTAAATAAATATAGCTACTGTACCTGAAGAATATTATATGTAATCGTTTTGTTTACCATATTTATGCGCCTCGATAAGTTCTTAGAATCTTTTTTTACCTTAATGTAATTCCATTTAAAATTAATGAGTCATATAAATAATTTTATACCGGTAAAATCTTTTTTTATATGTAATGCATAGGTCGTTAAGCATAGGAGCTAAGCTCGCCACAAAATTGTTTGTATTTTACATATATTTATGAATCCTGGCTTAAAAATATTAATCTCCCCAAAAATGTTAATAAATTTCCGCCTATGATGTAAAAGTACAAGAAATTTTTGTGTGTAAGAAAAAATGTTCTTGAACACATTAATTAATGTAGGTTAAAACTATTTTTGTTGGGAGCCAACAAATAACAATTCTATGTTGTTTATCGACAAGTATATACGAATACGAGTATATAAATATTGTGTATCAAATGTAGGTATTTTAATACTAAAAACCATGATCATTTACTTGCCTTCTCCCTTCATTTCGGTAGGTACTTATGTTAGACTGATTACAAATAATAATTGTAATAATTTAATATGATAAACAATAGGTTTCGTATTTTACAAATATATTTCTTTAAGTTTACACCATACAGTCTTATAAACAGCTAACTTTGGTAACGCATTTTTTACTGGTTAAGGTTAGGTGACAAATAAAGTTAGGGTGGTTACAAATGATTACATATGATAGTAAATAATTAAAAAAAAAATAAAATACAAAGTAGAGTTGCGAGGGTGACGGTTTTCTCTTCTTTTTCTCATTTTCCTCGAAATAGTCTGTACAAATTGATTGTACCATACACTATACCATCTTTAGAAAAGTTCACGTTCCGGTTAATAATTTACGTAATTAAAAACAATGGACCGTCAACAGCATCCACACACTGTGCAATATAATAGCTACAATGTGTATGAAAAATAACAACTAAAAATTAAAATTGACACTTTAAAATTAAATTAGAGAAAAATTGCTAGAATTATGTATGTCATCATAATTTGTATTGATCATTTTAGATTCTGAGCGAATCTAAAAATGCATTAGTTTTATAATGATTTTTTTTTTTTTATATCTGAAAGCACAATTTAGGGTAGAAATAATAGTTCAATTATCACAAGTAGGGTATGCAATTCCATACCAAATTGCTTCTAGTTTGTATTTTATTTAGTTCATTATTCCAAAGCTGGGCGAGTTTATGAAATTTTTTAACTGAGTTAAGTTAAGTTAATCGACATAAAACGGAAAAAGTTTATAGATAATAATTGATGATATATTTTATAAACTCAGTTATGTTATTTTTTTTTTCATTTTTAAACACAATTAATTAATTAAATTAGGCTTAGGTAGTATGCGTTTAAAAAAGACACATTCTATAAATTTGTACTCGTCACTATTTATTATATATAAGAATAAGTGTTCGGGATATAATGGACTGTATAAAAATAGGTAAAATGGTATCAAAGTAAAGTAACTCGCAACTTGTGTGACTACCGTGTTTTAACGTCCTTTTATTAAAAACAAATATATAAATAAATGAAATATTAAAATATATATGTATGGTGCACAAAATGTGTAATGGCCTGCAAGGGAATCAAAAATAAAAATATAAAATATTATGACAAATACAACAATAATAATAAACCATAAAATAAAAACCCGTAGGAAATTCTGGTGACAATATTCGATGTGGCTGTATGGACAACACAGTGATTGACGGTGTGATAATGTGTTGTTGATGACGGTACTGGTGACGGTAGTATGAATAAAATATATTTATATAAAAAACAGTAAAGAAAAAACAAACAAACAATACAATGGTAAAATAATGTACTTTAGAACGGTAACACTTATATAAAAGGTAATCGTTGTGCACACGACGATCGAACGACGACGACGTAGTAACGCGGTTATGAAGACAATGACGGGTATTTATAATCGGACAGTACGAAATTTAGCTCTGCTACCTTTTGATGATAATGTTATGGGAGGGGCTATATAGAAAATTATAATTTATATAAAAAAAATATTTTTGTATTATATATAGATTATTTGCATTAAATTTTTGTTTTGTTTTATGGTATTATTATGATATAGGAATATTCTATGCTTTGTTTATTTATTCAGATTTGAAATATGTAATTATTCAATTATTGTCTTGTATTATATATATATTATTGTAATAACGTGCACAATTTGCATCACAAAAAAAATAAATTAAGAAAAAAATATACAAAAGTAAATGCATACGTTGCGCACAGACGCCGACACCGACACCGACACTAACAAACACCTTTACCAAGTAAAATACCATGGGAAAGGTAGTAGGCCAGTGGCAAACCCAGGATTTTAGTACTGTGGGTCTGCCTCACTTATGAGAGGCCAATGTGTAAAAAGTTCAACCAACTATGCATTACAAAATTACCTTATTTATATTATATTATATTACTAAGAGATAAGGCATAAGTCATAACTAATTTTTTAGTAAAATTTAAAACTTACTTACACATTATTATATTATTAATTAATTAAAATTTAATTGTTACTTTTATTTGTTGCATTAAAATTGTTATTCAATTAACATACTTACCTAGAATATTTAAATAAATTTGGGTATTTTAGGTTTTGAGAAGAGATTATACATATTTATTATTACATTTGTATACATATAGTTGCAGTATACTGCAGTATAAATTACCTATTACACCCCTATATTATTATTTAATATTATTTCTGTTTTGATTATTGTAGTATTGTATATATTTATGTAGTTTGTCATTTCGAGGGGCCACATTTCTCTAAAAATAAAATTGTGGGTCAGTTGACCTCCCAAACCCCCCTTGGTTCCGCCACTGTATTAGACCTTTCCTGGAATCTCGGTATACAAAATCTTAAGATAACCAATTTTTTAACGGTTTTTTCCCTCAAATTAATTACTAACAAACATATTCAAAAATCTCTCCACAATTAATACCTCGTAAACACTTAAACAAACAATTTGATCGGCATCCTGCACAACGTGTGTACTACCATCATTGCATAGTCAAATTCTAATAATACAAAATATTACAATCTAATAATTAGTGTTCTCTCAAATCATTTATTTTATTTATTGTGTTGTGAACTTGCTGGCACAACAAATTCAGAGAGCAACAGTTAAGTAAGATAATTAATAAAAGATACGCATAAATTATTTAAAAATAAAGAAAGATTGTTATCAATATATTAATTTAAAATACAAGTGGAATACGTGATCCGTAGATATATATATCATATTGTAAAGAATTATATATTATTATATCAATCTTTGACTTTTGCCTCTTGGGTTCACTACTCCAAAACCCTCTGACCATCAAGAGGAAAGTAATAACGTTTAAAATTTACACACCCAACTTTACTTGCATACTATATAACGTCTACCCATTTTTCCTCTTATTTTCACATTATTACATTGTATAATATATACTTTTGTTTTGTCATCCATAATAAATATAAGTTTAAAAATATTATATTTACACTTTTTAGTTTTTTTTTGTGATTTATATTATTTAAATATTATGTAAATATTTCAAGACGGGCGGTGTTGACGCGAGATATCACCAATAAATGTACCTATAAATTTAAGATAATGATAAGAATAATATTGTACGGGAATGTCCGCATGGCGCATACCCATATTAATCAGTCGCAAGTCGCAATGCACGCACCACATATAGTCAACGTAGTCTCGTGAATGTAGTTTTATAAGCCTTTTGAACTATTAAAAATAAAAGAATTTATAAAGCTAAAAGTCTATAACAACTCTCTTCTGTTCGAGAACCAAAACCGATCAAATCTTAACAGTCCACTCGACATGATAAGTTCTAAATATCGATATATAGAAAATAATTTATCTATTTATACGATAGCTATACTACTACGAAAGTATATTAATATATTGGCATACTGTTGAGTGTTGATATTATAACTTATAATTAAAATAAAACATAAAAAAATACAGATGCCTGTTAATATATATTTATAATTTATATAAAGTTATTAAATATGTTTATATTCCTTGTTCAACGAAAAAAAATCAGCAATATATCAATATGTAATTTAATTATCTATAAATATATAGATGGATAGTGTGAAGTACTTATTTAAATATTTAACAACCAGGGTTTACATTAACACAATTTTAGAACTGTACAAGAAGTCCAATTCTATTAACCTTAATTTAATCTTTTTACAAAATATTTTAAAAATCGAAACAGGCAAATTTTTTTATAGGCCTTTTATTATTTTTTTTATTATTTTTTTTTTTTCTAATCGATGAAAACATTTTTTTGGGTAGAAATAATGGTATGATTACCACACAAAGGGAACCTTTCTATACCAAATTTCATCTAGTTGGTACTTTATGATGCTCATTTTTTGAATTTCCCAAAAGTTTTTCCTTGAAAAGGAATGATAACTCCTTGAATATTGATCGTAGGGATTTGAAATTTATTTTGCATATTTACATATGTAATTTATATTTGTGGTAAATTTTGAATTGGATTTTCAGTATAATATATTGCAATATATTTAGATACGCTCAGAATCGTATTTTCTATGCAATATTATTGCATTCAAATCTTAATAATTAAAATGAACCACTAATTTCTCCGAGGACTGAAGGGACGAAGGAGGAACGTCCACAATTGGCTTTCCCACTTTTTTCAATTTTTTTTAAATTTGAACAATTTATAGTTTCATATATCATCATATTTTATTAAAATCACAATAAATAAACTAAAATACGAGAATGACAATTATTATTAATATGGCTATTAATGAGTTTAAAAAGTATTTCTTAGTAGTTTCTATTAGATAAATTTGATTTAATATTATGTACCTAAGTTTAAAAATTTACTTGTAAATTAATGAGTGTGAAACATTACATTTTTAGAAATATATTTGAATTGATATACAGAGTAATTAAATAAAGGTGCATCACTTAATTACATTGAACACATTTTAACGTATTTTGTAGTAAGCATGCGATATAATAATAGGTAGGTACTCAACTTAAAATACTAAATATATTATGTTGCATAGGTGAAACTAGGGGGCTTGGAGGGCTAAGACCTCCAAAATGATTAGCAGCCCACTCAGTTTTTAAAACGAAATTTATTTTAATTATTAAATATTAATAGTGTTGTATTGATAATTGATTTATATACATATACAAATTATAATTTTTACTATATAGATTATAGGTGAATGTGAAAAAAAAATTAGACTTCCCATAGATGTTGTGTCCTTGTTGTGATTATACTATGTTGTATTAAATAATAAAAAAATATAGTTTATGACTTAGTGTAATGATCTAACATAATTTACATTTTGAAGTTTACTGCATAGGAAAAAGTTTTTAAATCAGAATGAAAAAATTCTACAGGTGAAACCTTTTAATTCTAAAACTAATATTTTAGTTTTTTATTATTTACTCGATTAATAATTGAGGAATATTCAAATTGAAATTAATAGTGTTTTCTTTGGAGTATTCTTGATACCGCATTAAATTTTCGAAATTTAGTATTTACAGTAAAAAAAGTTATTTAATTTTTAACTTAAAAACGCTCTTCTGAATAATTACAAATATTACGTTTAGAACCTTTTCATTCTGAGACGACGTAATGCTTTAATTAGGTTTTGCTTCACATATGTATTCCTTCCGTTTCTATACTGACGATTACACCTACTCATTGTCCTTCCTTTCCTATTATCAAACTTTTCCTCGAAGTATAAAATTTTATAACAAAATGTTAGAGCGTACATCCCAAGTCTTACAATTTATCCTCAATTTAATATGTGGAAAAATTTTCGATTGCTTTATTACATGAAACCTGGATCAGGCACAACAGAACTTTCTGTCTTCCTTAATTTCATCTCATTCGCTCTGATCAACCGGGTAGTTATAGTTGAGTTACAATTACTTCACACTATCCTATACAAATTAATCCCATTTTTCATGGTCATCTACTTCAATACTTAGTATAGTACATTATGTAGGACTATAGTAGCTATAATATATACGAAAAAAAACAACTAAAAATCAAAATGGACACATTCAAATTAGGTATTAAGTATACAAAATAAAAAAAAAATTAAAAAATTATCAATTTATACAATATCATAAACGATACTATAGATTTAATTGAAAGTATTTACCTAATATATTATTGATATTATAATTTATAATTAATTAAAACATCTATATGAATAGAAAAAATATATATATTTCTAAGTTAACATAATAATATATTATAAAGTATAAAGTTTTAAAATATGCTTATATCACTTGTTCAACGAAAATAATTATTTATATACTGATAGGATATTTTTATTATCTACAAATAATGATGAATAGTATAAAATACTTGTTTAAATATTTAATAACCAGGATTTGCGTTATTTTAGAACTGCACAAGTACTTTCAACAAAATATTATTTGTATTGTACAGCACATTAGCACAATGCCTGTTATTAAATACAATTGACATCATTAAGTAAATAATAATAATTTATCTAACTCATTGTAAAATGGTTATAATATATTATAGTTTTGATTTAGACTTACAAAACATTAATTATAGATTCTGAGCGAAGTGAGGAATGTATTTGTTTAACTAAGATGTTTTTTAATGATTAAAAATATTGTAATCGTTTTGTTAACCATATCGTACCGAATCGTTTTTTACTTTAATGTAATTCCATTTAAAATTAATAAACCATATCCAAATACTTGACTTTATTGCAGTAAAAACCCTTTTTTTTGTATGTAATGCATAGGTTATAGGTGGTTATGCATAGAGGCTAAGCCCCTCACAAATTTGTTTGTGTTTTACGTATATCTATGAATCCATGCTTAAAAATATTAGCCTCCCCGAAAATTTTAACGAGTTTTGTATGTTAGAAAAAATGTTATTGTACTACACTACATTGGTTCACTGGTTATAGACTTGGTTTTAGGTGAGCAAACAGAAATATATTTACGGTGATTGTTTCTGTTCAAATCTTTTCCCCCATGAGTCATGACAATAAAAAAATACATATTTTGTGATTAATTATACAAATTCTAAAAAGTTGGTAACAAATAGTTACAAATATTTTTGTTAGGAGCCAACAAATAACGATCCTGCGTTGTTTAACGACAAGTATAAACGAGTAATAGTATATAAATATGATGTATCAAATGCAGGTATTTTAATACTATAAAACCATGATCATTTACATGTTTTCTCTATTCACACTAACAATTTCTTGTTATAATTAATTATTTCTTTTTTTTAAAACATTATTTTCTCTTTAGTTTTTCTGCCCGTTTTCTAGAAGAATGGTAAAGTATACGAATTAAAATAAGAATAATAATTGTAAAAAATTAAAGTAATTTATCTCTCCTTCAAATTTTAGACTAAAGAAACTTCTCTTCTGGATTTTGTACTTTATAAAACATATATTTACTATTCATATTATACTTGTTTAACCTTTATGTGACTGAAAAGGTACCAGGGTAACTTTTCATTTTTAAATTTATTTTTCTTTCGAATTATTAGTGGTTATGGTTTGTAACTTCGTGACATCTTTAAATATCATTTATATTTTATGGAAATAAATTTTTCAATTGAATAGTTATTAATATTTATACCCTAAAATAACATTGTAAGTTTTACACATTTAAGGACGTAGTAGGTACCTCTATATATTTTATACGAATGAAAATTCATTTTATTCAAATAACAATTTAAATCTACTTTGATAATTATATTTATAAATAACCAACATTAAATTATTAATAGTACAAAAAGAAATTAATTTTTATTTATATATTATTATATTTTATTACATATTTATTTTTCCTGTTGATTGCAAGTTTCACATAATGTTTTGTTTATTGAGTGTACATTGCATATTGGCTTTGTGCAAATAGAACAAGCTTTTCGAGTTTTTTGTTGTTTGTGATCTAACTGTCGACATACTTGGCAACTTTCAACTACTTGAATACGTCCAGAAGAATCAAGATGTTATAAATCAGTAGTAACAGCAACTACTTGTTGTATTGAGCGTTCAAAAACCATTTCTATTGAATTACGGACAAAATAGTGTCCTAATACTTTAGGTATGGAGGTTCGTCTTTCTATTGAAGGCATGCATAACTGTTTTGAAAGCTCTTTTAAAAATTCTCGTCGTCGATCTGTTGACTTGAAGTTTTTATTATGTTCTATACATATAATATAGGCAGACAAAGCAGCAATATCTATCATATTGAAAAAAAATGCGAGTGGCCAACGATTAGTTCTTCGCTTTACTGTATACTCTGATAACATTTTGTCCATTGTATCTACACCTCCTTTTGTTTGATTATAATATTTTATAATTTCTGGCTTGGCGGTAGTTGTTTGCTCAACATCGGCTGTCATATGTATTGCAGATAAAAGAATAACTGATTTATTTTTTTTTTGGAACATAAGAACAAAGAGTTATTTTATTTTTTATAAATGCAAAATTAGTAGAATTTATTGTTCTCTCTTTTGACGATTGTATATTTGGAGGCAAGAATCTTTTATTTTTTCTGACAGTTCCTACTAAGGTCATATTTCAAGAATTCAATGTTGTAGCCAGTTGCATACTAGTAAAAAAATTGTCTGTAGTTATATTTATTCCATAACCTTTATACGCTGCAAACTAATATTTTATCAATATTGATAAAATTGTACACTAATGTGATCATAACTGTCAAACGATAATTTATAAGCGATAACCTAGATAACGGAAATCCCATACAGAGAAAATATAGAAAATAATATTGTAGGTACCCGGGTACCTATGCTGTCATTATAAAGTGTTTTTTTTTCCCAGTCACATAAAGTCACATAACATTAATTTTGTGTTAATTAATACAAAATAATTATAGTCAGACATAAAGGATTAGTTAAAATATTTTATAGTGAAATCATTATTACTTATTGTACAAAATAATATTATAAAAATATTTTAATAGATCAATAACTTATGCATAAAATGATAATATGTAAAGAAATACAAAATTATATTTTTAATAATATAAATTCATCAATAATTTTAAAATAGAAGAAATCTCTAATTATTTGAATTGTTTTTAAATTCAATTATAAATACATAATATATGTACAAATTATGATGGTTAAATTCTAAAACAAGACAATTTCCTGTACGGCTGTACATTATGGCAAAATATTATTTTTCTTTTAATATTTTTATCTATGTATAATCAAACATAAAACATGTAAGTATAAATTTAAAATAAGATATATATGTCGTGTTTGGCAACTTCTTCACCGTTACGATATTTAGGTGATATGAAATCTACTAATAAAATAATTATTAATATTACATACACTATACACAGAGATACACTAAATTTAATAATAAAACTCAAATATGGGCAAATAATAATTTTATTTCTCATAATTTATTACGGTTTGAAATGTTTGTCGAAAAAATAATCGAACAATTAATATAAAACGCACACACTTTAATAAATAATGAGTAAAGTCTATTATTACTAAGACGATATACAAACGATCACAACGTTAACACGACGTAATCGTTATACAATATACGATTCGCTGTATATTATAAATTTTGTAATAGACAAATATCGCGAATTATTATTAATGCAATTGATTAACAATATTACGATCGAACACAGCGAAATATATTTTACAATTTATAATATTATATTAATTCATAATTATTTAAAAACACACTGAACATGTCGTAAAGATGGGTTAGGCTCTGGTCTAAAATTAATAATTTTCAAGTTAAAAACTCATCTTAAAATATAAAATAACAAATTGAATGTTCATTTTTTTAAAAAAAAATTTAATAAAAACTAAATAGAATTAGGTATAAAGAACATATCTAGGTTAGCTAAATAACTAATTTAATATTATTATTATTTAAATATTATCTTCGTCGATAATTTTAACATAGTTATTTATATTAAACCAAAAATGCTTTGGCTTGTTCTATGAGATTATCAGTTTAATACAAATTGCTTAAAGTTTGTGTAAAGTCATGTGTATAGATATGACTTATTAATTTCAAATGATATTACGTTAAGATGAAAAAAGATTCTAAGAACTTATAGAGGAGTATAAATATGGTAAACAAAACGATAACATATTTTATTCTTCATGTTCGGTAGCTATAATTATGTATTTGATTGATTACATACAAATAATAATAATATAATGCGATAAACGGGGTTTCTTATTCAACATATAAATTTTTTAAGTAATCTTTAAAGTCTTAAAAGCGGGTAACTTTGGTAACGCGTTCTTTATTGGTTAATGTTAGATTACAAATAAAGTTAGGGTGGTGACAATTAATGACAAATGATATTAGACAATTTAGTAATGGTTTCAGAACTCTACAATTTGAAATAAAAAAATGCTGGGCTGTTGTCATCCTGGTACCGCCATAAGAAAAAGCGGTTTTTACTATTTTAGGTTAGGTTACAAATAAAGTTAGGATGGTTACAAACGATTAAAAATTATATTACATTTGAAAGTAGATAAGTAATTTGAAAAAAAAAAAAATGTAAAATGTGGGTGTCAGGGTGACAACCTATCCTAATCAATTCTCCTTTCTTTCTCATATTCCTCGAAATGGTCTGTACAAATTAATTGTAGGTACTATACACCAGAGGCGGTGCCCCGGTAAAAAAATTTGGGGTGGATGGGTGGGTCAGCCATCAGGACTGAGTAATGTTCTGTGGTAGTCATAGATAGTTCTTCTATATCCAGACAACGCTTCTAACATAAGAATTTAAGTATTATATAATATGATATATACTTTAATTATTGTTATTATACCATATATTTAACCATATTTACCATTAATCACTGTAAATAATTTTTAAATCTGTACATTTGTTTTTAGTTTTTCCCTTATAACTAAAGTTATTTAATATGTTATAATTAAAGCAATAATTGATTAACTCTCTTATGGTGGTACTAAAGACGATGTGTTGCTAACTTTCATAATATAAATAATTTCTGTGTTATAAAAATAAATAATATTTATAAAATAAATTATAAATAAGTTATATGTATTTAACATAGATTGATAATGCTACCTAAAACTATATTATATAGTACCTATATTACTTATTATTTTATAATATTTTTTATTCATATTTAGCGATATTAAACTAAAAAATAATTTATAAGAATACTATGTGCATACTCATATTATTAATATATAAATTTATTCTTGGATGTCTTAAATATTAGTGTGTGTATGTATAGTTATTTTTTAATTTATGAGAAACAGAAACACAATGATTAGTTATAAGAAAATTTTCCTCGAAATCTTTATTTATACCAATATTACTTTTACTTTAGATACAGTTAAAAATATAACTATTTCAATATACTTATAACTAATGCTTTATAATCCCTATAATTAATTAATATAGTATATGTATAAATGTATATTTGTATTAATCTTAAATATAATGTGTTTTTGTAATTGTGAATTGTAAGTAAATGAACTTTAGCTGCAGTGTCGGATTTAGAGTTAAAGACGTTGGGGGCAAAATAAATTTAACGCTGCATATTTACTTTGTACCCCCCCCCCCCCCACCCCCACATATTAATTGACATAAAAATATTTTAATAAGAAAATTTTGACGCTGGGGGCAATTGCCCCCTTTGCCCCCCTTAAACACGGCTCTGTTTAGCAGGAATTACAAAATATGAAATAAGAATAAAAAATAATAAATAAAATGTTACTTACGGCATTATAAATTCAGTCTTCCTTCAATAGTTCAATTTCAAAAAAACTGAATAATAATACAAAATAAATAATTGTATTATAAATAAAAAAAATACGCAATAGTTTCGTTAGCAGTGGAAAAATACACGTGATTGACAACCATATGCATATCAAAATATTATAATCATAGTATTACGGTCACATTATGCGACCCGAACGGCTGCTCCAATTTTCGCCAAGTAGGCATAAATTCTTAACCGCCCGATCCCAGTAGGTATGACAAGTGAGGAGACGCAATATACAACACGAGAATAATATAAACAAATAAATTCGAGAGTCGACTTATTACCGTTATTGCGCGAGGTTTAAATTATAATTTTATACTTAAATTATTTTATATTTTATTTAAATAATTGTTGTCTGTGCGCGCCGTCTCCGCCTGTCATTCGGATTTCCATTGGTCAATCGCTTGGATCCAGATATCAGGTGTATAATTTATATATATATATAATTACGTAGGTGTTTCGTTGCTAAATATATATATTCCATTGTGTTGCTAAATTAAGTGTTTACTTATTTGAACTGAGATTAAATACGAGCCCTGGGAGTCTCTGTGGGGCTATATAAATTAAATAGAAAACTTTAGATTTCCTAGAGATAGCTTAGCCAACTATATCCTTAGGATTCCACTAGTCAAATCTATCGACGGACGTTCACTAGACGAACAGTAACGTTACAATAGATTATATGGCATCGTATGATGTAAATATACCTATGAATTGTTATAATAATATACCCTTCACAATATATTTTAGTCTGTGATATAAATAATAATGGATTTAATTATTATAAATAGATCGCAAAACCAGCATTGCACGATGCACACAATGTACCAACACGGTGACATGACACTGTTACCTAACAGTGCCTACACACGTTGCAGGAACAATTTGATTATTGTTGTTGATTTATACACAATAAGTGCACCATTCAATGTCCGAAATTCCGACATTGAACCATTGAAAAATTATTTGGTTTAAAAATACTTTTAATGAACCATCGTTGGTGTATAAAACCGTTTGTCCACCGAGTATGCACTGTTCTTATAATACGGAACTTCATCTTTGATGAACCAAAAAAATGCTATTATATATTAAGTTATGGTACGTTAAACATTTGAAATATTTTTCAGAGTAAGGTCTCTGTTCTACATTTAATGCTTATAAAGCACCTCTGAGAAATTGTGATAATTTGTTATTAATATTATTATAGTTTAAGCACTCATTTTAATGTTTTCAAAATAAATAGGTTAATAAGCATACACAAAACAATATTGGCCTACCCAAATGTAAACAAATTATGGTTAAAAGCAATTGCTAATTGTTAATTTAAATTATAATTTTTAAAATACAATTATCCCAATTAATTATATTATTATCTATGGCAACTACTTTAAAAAAAAGGTAGTTTATTTCATAAAAAGCGGATGTACAATCCATTTTGCGAAACGATGTTAAAACTTTTTTTTAAAGACAACATTTTTGTCCATTTCGTTCATATTAACGATTTCATTACCTATATCACGTATAATTTATTTTTAAATAATATACAAATAGTTGTATAACTACATAGATAGTTCGATATTTTCCAAATAATATTGTTCGTGGTCTCGTGGATCTTGAATAATTTTTACAAACTTCTAACGATACTAAAGCGACTCAAATTATTGTGTAATATGTGTTATATTTTTCGTTTTATAGGTTTGATGCCTATACGTTCAATATTTTGTACTGAATGCGGTAATTTTAACTCATATGCATAAAAATATTTTTTAATTTAAATTAATATACGAATATTAGGTAAAACATATTAGAGTATTTGATACAAATCGAATAAAAAGAATAAAGAGAACAAATGTATAATCTATATGGTTAAAAATAAAGATTATAATTAATTTATATTTAAATAATTTTGTACATTTTTTGTAAATATACTTTGATAAAGAACCATAATTAGTAAAATTAAATTTATTTTTAAATGGAAATCTGAAGATAAATGAAGCAAAAACAAAACGTAGAATAATTAATAGCTACTAGTGGCAAGTCAATTGTACCTTTTATTAAATTATAAATAACTTATGTTTTTATAGTATACCAAATTTTAGATTTCAATAAACAAACTGCCATCGGTAAGTTACATCATATAATACACAATGAATATAAATATTATGTTGCAAATTTTAATAGGTACTAAATATGTATAAAAATTAATCAGTTATGTTAATTATATTATATTTTTTATATAATTATATTCCTTTTTTTATTTATTAAATTAAATACTTAAACTTTTTAAAAATTTAATTGTAAATTATTTCAATTCAAAATAAAATAAAGAAATATGAATTCTAAGGCATGAAAATATAATATTACTACATGATCATAAATTTCTAAAATTACAAAAAATATATAACATATTGTACAAATGTTAGTAACTAAAGCGATATTAAATAATTTAATAACATCATCAAATAACCATTATTTTTATTAGTATAGATAAATATATATTTATATAGTTTATTTTTTGATTAAAGAACATTTTTTCATCATCTAAACATATTATTTTTAAGTATCAATTTTAATTTGATTTATATTCATTACTTGGTTATACTGAGTTATGGGTTTAACTGTTTAAGTATACCAAAAGTTAGGTACCTAATAGTTTCAATATAAATGTCTGTTTATATAACGTGACGTTGTATTAATATTTGTGTTAATGTTTACTCTTATACTATTATCTTACATTCTCTATCGTTAATTAATCTCTACGTAAATTAAAATTTAATTC